>CM031238.1:820971807-821079307 GCA_018340775.1 Taxus wallichiana var. yunnanensis
GAATGAGATTTGGCTTCGCCTTGTATTCCCCTATAGCATTTATGCTTTTGATTTTCATTTAGAGTGGAATTTATTTTTAAATTTTATTTGGTGCAGGGTATCCAAAGCTTTGTGGGGCCATGTAAAAACTAACCGTATGAGTAGGGAATACTCCAATAAAGTTGGGCATGATTTACATGTCACTTGTGTTTCTTGGCTCCATATGGGTCCGCAAGATTTATCAACACATGCATGACCAAGATCAAACTGCCATCCGATTTTAGACGCATTTAAGTGTCTAGTACCCTTCATTTGTTACAAGCACGGGTTAAATTTGAATGCCATGGATTCCTATCAAACATTATTTTGGCAACGATAATTTTCTTAAAACTACCTTTCTCAAATGCAAAACAATGTTATTTATTTTATTTGTCATATGTTTATTTAATTATTTAAAATACATATTTCTATATATTTGTATAATTATGTATAAATATATGTAAAAAATGATGGTCAAACTTTATATATGCATGTTACATGAGAAGGTTATCGCTAATATTTGTAAATATTTTACGCTTGAAAAAAAACGTATTACTGAAGTATTATTTTTGCGAGAGAGACATTTGTGTAATTTCTTCTGGATAAGTTTAGTTTTTAGTTCGGTGAATGTTTGTTTCTTCGGTACATATTAAATAAATTCACATTTCCATCACATTTTCTAGGGATTACATCCATACGGCTGGTGATTTGTGAAGATCTCCATGAAATTTTGTGAAGGGTGAAGGTTTATTGCAGGCCAAACTTTATGACGAAATACGTAAGGCTTAACCACCAAGCGTTGATATGTCGCAGCCCTCCACTAGTCCCGATATGCCCTTCACATACGGAATGAGATTTATCTTTTCCTTGTATTCCCTCGTAGCGACATAATCCGTGTTTTTTCTTGTGTTTAAAAGGATACATTTTCTAAAAAAATTATTCATATGGGTATCATTTATGCTTTTGATTTTCTTTTTGCATGGAATTTATTTTAAAATTTTATTTGGTGCAAAGTGGCCAAAGATTTGTGGAGCCATACAAAAACTAGCCGTATGATTTGTGCGTACGCTAAGAAAGTTGGACATGATTTACATGTCACTTGTGTTTCTTGGCTTCATCACATGGGTCCAAAAGATTTATCAACGCATGCACAACCAATACCAAACTACCGTTACAAACATGGGTTAGATTTGAATGCCACAGATGTCTATTGAACATTATTTCGACGATGATGATTTTTAAAAACTACCTTTCACAAGTGCAAAGAAATGTTATTTGTTGTATTTATTATATTATTTTAAACACATATTTGTATATATTTTTATAATTTATGTATAAATATATATATATATATATATATATATATATATATATATATATATATATATATATATATATATGATGGTAAAATTTTGAATATTTTGGCATTCACATCATACATTCTTGTATTGACTAGTTCTTGTAATCACCTCAAGTGGCTACTAGAATGTATAGTTTTGGATTGCCTCCCTCATTCCACTTTCCTTTCCCTTATAATGCTCCATCCTTAGAGGCCTTACTCTACGCCACCCTTCCTCTCCCATTGTTTATCTCACTAAAATTTATTTTTCGTCTAAAGATTCTCTTTGGCATTTCCATCGTACATTTCACATGACATTGTAGTCTCCCAATAACGAGGAATCGTGCCTACATTCTCTAAACCTTTTCCCACTCATAAACCTCTTTGTATTTCCCTTTCATGCGCTTCTATACTACCATTCCTCTCTTCTTTTCTTGCTTCTAAGTCTACCCTCCTCTTCGACTGCCTATAGGTGTTAATTGTATTCTCCATTACTTGTACATGTCTTACTTAATATTTAACTAAAAAGATCATTTATGTATTTCCTTTCTTATTTTTCACCATACTTTATTCTTATTTCTAGATACATCACATGCTGCATCCCCTTTGACGTTCACATCACACCTGATCGTGTGCAATTTCTAGTATTAATACATTATATCAACTTTTAAAAAAATTTATAAATAATTACTATTGAAATAGAACTAGAATTAATAATTACTACTTATTAACACCTTTCTTCAAATATTTTGAAGAAACTTCAAAGTTAACATTATATTCTATTTAACTTTAAATATTAGTGTCCATAAAAACACAAATTAGATGGATCTTTTTGCAATCTCAATGTTATTAGGCCTTACATGTCTATTCCACCCTTTTAAGGAAAAGGTCTTAAATACTAATTACATCATAAATTTTGGTGGTTATTTTAGGAACATGTTTAATTTAAGTCCCATTGTAACCCTTGCAAAATATAGTTAGTGGGACTCTATGGTAAAAACATTCCAAACCCCATCCTAAATTAGTATATAAAACTAGCATGACTAACATGATTACTAAAATATAATGTTTGGAAATGTCTACATGTTGGTTTTATAATTATATCAATAGATATCTATTATTATGCCTATTTGATTGGTTTCACGGTAAGAAAAAAACCATCTAGCTAAAGTGGTAATGTTGTACAAGAATTGCATGGACTAGTAGGCAATACATGGGAATGCGTTAAAATAATTTGGAAATGGGTGTGATTAGCAAGAGGTAAAAAGTGAGGGTGGATGAGTTTGGTGTCCTATTATGTTTTTCTTCTGTATTTTTTTGGTGGAAATTTGGGAAATTTTCGTCTCTTTGTTGTAAGTCACATTACTCAAAGCATTCAATAATTCATGTTGTCATATAAGTAACCTAACATTAGAATTTACCAAAATGTGTTTCAATCTATGTTTTATCTTCCTCCTCCCAAATCTTTCACTAACATTAGAGGATATTCTATATTGTGATTCTTTATCTCTATCTAAAACTCTATACCCACAATACAATCCAATTTGTAACATTTTACCATAGTAAAAACAAGAAAATTCCTAAAATTTCCATTATACTCGAATGCTATAAATATAGAATAACATTTTAATTGTTGGAATTTGCACCAAGTAGGGAATACTCATTTGGCAACTTTAAAAAGCCCAAGAATTTTTTGGGGTAATAATGTCAAGTGGGGATACCTTTGGGTGGACCACCACTTCACAACCCCTTTATTTTAAATTTTATTTATTAAACTTTATTATGTCGGTCTTTCACAGTTAAGAGTGAAACGATGCAACCATTTCATCCATATATATATATATGATGATGATGATGATGATCCCTCACGAGATTGATATACGGATTGATATTCATCATTGGTACATGCAAGATCATATTGTTTTATGAT
Organism: Taxus wallichiana var. yunnanensis; assembly: GCA_018340775.1. Classification (NCBI taxonomy): domain Eukaryota; kingdom Viridiplantae; phylum Streptophyta; class Pinopsida; order Cupressales; family Taxaceae; genus Taxus; species Taxus wallichiana. The sequence goes on from CM031238.1 coordinate 820,975,095, forward strand.
CATTGAATCCGTAAATTACAAGAAATTGTTCTATAATTATTCTGTGAGACCGAGGAGTGAAGTGGAAGTGTTGGGTAAAAGTATTTGTGAAATTCTTAATAAAAGAAGTGCTTTATTTCTAAGTGGGTTTTTTTCCTTTGGGTTTCCCCACTATAAATCTGTGTTCCTATTTCATTTACATTTCTGCTATTTACTTTCAGTTCATGTTAATTAAATTATGTAATGTGTAATATAAACATTTTAATATATGTTCTTAATTTACTGCACTTCATAATCTATAATCTTTGGCAATTATATTGTGGATTTATAATTTGTTAATTATACATTCCCTTTAAATCCCTAACATGGTATCGAGTAGGTGGCTATGTTTGTCAGCAGAGATGGATTTGGATGTTTTTTATTTACATGAGAAAATAACTTGAAGTTTTTTTGGATCTCAAAACCCTAATTGTTCCACCGTCGACTTCAAGTTAATCAAGTTTAAAATTTCAATTCCCACTAAAATATTAATGAATATTGAATGATTTGTTGAATAGATCTTGCGTACGCATTTTTGCATAAATCCGTTTTTATTCTTCATGTGTGACCTTATTTTTGTGTTCTTGGTTCTTCATAGTCTTCTGAAGGTTTTTAAATATTTCACGCTCTTTCTAGCCATTATAGCTATGCGTCTTATTTAATTAAGTTATTTTATTTTACAACATGCTTTGGATTTTTGGGGCTTATTTATCTTCCCAAGAGGACTTCAAATTTCTTCAAATTTCTTTAAATTTCTACTTATTTCAGCAGCTTTGATTTTACTTAGAAAAGTGTCAAAATTGTGACACGTGTTCGCGTTGGCTTGCGTTGACTCTATGCCACCCATTTGCCCTTTATTTGATTGCGAGCGGGCCAAAAAAATTTCCTTAGATTCGGTTAACTCTATGGTTCTAAGTCCGCTCGACATTAAAGAGAAATATATAACATTGCGAAGCTTTAGCCAATAAAAAAGTGCATATAGTTTCATCGGGTCGAACTTTAATAGATCCTTTTGACAGCTTGTGAAGCTTTAGCCAATTAGAAAACTCCATGTAGTTTCACAAAGGTTGTCAGAAATCTAATATATCCTTATGTCATTCACGAAGCACGAACCAATAAGGACATTTCACTCTTTTCGCAAAATTAGACCTTTGTTATCTTGCTTCGACCAATGCAAAACCCAATCCAATAGAAAATCTCCATGTATTTTCATATTTTGCGTTGTCAATCTATTGTTAATCATGACAGTGGTTAACCAATAAGAATAAGCCACCATTTTCACTACTTTATATTAAGAATTCATCGAGTTCGTCGATGCGAACCAATAGAACGTGTCCACATTCTTTCGCATTTTGTTGTCCTTTGTCATAACCATGTCAAAGTGTGAAAATCAAACCATTAAGTTAACTACACGTATGTATGATCCATTTTACTACTAATTCATCTTCAAACTTGTTTACCGTTTCATGAAGTGTAAACCGATAGCAAAGCACCGTGTATATATTGTTTTTCGCAGTTGTCATATTTTTTTATATGAAATATAACCACTGTCTTGGTTCTTTGTTTTCATAGACCATTTAGACTTGATTTTTTTTTCATTAATTATGTGAGCTTCGAGTTATGTGGAGTGCATCTCCACTAGTAAGTGCCAGGATTTTTCCATGTGTCTCTTCTCTATCATTGATATTTTTCCGCGTGGTTCTATATTTTTCACTACATTTGTGTTAACTTGTCAACCCCATTGTAGAACTAATAAACTATTTGTTTTGACTAAATTATGGGGACTTCACATCTGCCAAGATGGTATGCTTTAGAATTTTGTGGAAAGTTGACATATGCCCCTATTGATCGCTTAAATCTTCACCATGTGTCTTCTCCTACTTCCACTCTACGTCCTCTAAATTTTATTTTATTGTTTGCTTGTGATTAAGTAGCTTGACTCAGTTTGAGATCGGCCGACTTGCTTGTAAACTTTAGCAAAGCAAGTTGTTAATGCATCCCGATATGTGTGTGATATGTGTCGAGTTGGGTTATAGCCTGTGAATGAGATAAATCCATTTTAATTCTATTTGCTCTTCTATAAAGAGTTTCTTTCTTGTTTTTAAGTTGAATTTATTTTCATAGTTGTGTGTGCATTTATCAAAATGGCTAGTAATGTTAGTTTCTCAATGGATAAATCACAGTTATTAAATGGAACTAATTACAGTATTTGGAGAGTTAGGTTAAAATCTTGTTTCATGGCTAGAAAATTGTGGGATCTTGTAACTGGTGTGGAAAAATGACCCACTAGAAGACATGCAAACCCTGAAAACCTTATCTCCTTCTCTCAAAGATCACATGAAGCTCTATCAATCATATTGCAAAGTATAAGAGATGAATTTTTAATGCATATAGGTCATATGGATTCTCCTGTTGATGCATGGAAATAATTAGAAACCATGCATGAAGGAAATAATGTTTTCCAAGATAATTAAACTAATTTTGGAATTATTCACAACTCCCATGAAGGATAACAAGAAAATTGTTAATTACCTAGCTAAAATTAAAAATATTAAATCTCAATTAGATGGATGTAATTGTGAATTGTTTCAGATAAACTTCTGTATTTTATCATTCAGATAAATATTCATGAAAAATTCAGAAACTATATCTCCATCCTTAACTCTAAATATCAGAATGAGAATGATTTACCTGATTTGGACACCTTGTCTTCTCTGTTAATTCAATAAGAATGTGTAATGGATAATTTTGATTCAAAAAAGACTGCCTCTCAGGAATTTTTCTCTCATAATCATAAACCTTCTCAAAATAGGAATAATATCAATCCTAATCATAAATCTAATATCAGATCAAAATTTAAACCTAATCCTAAATCTAATTCTATTGAAACAATCAAAATTTTAAAGTAAAATTCAATGACACATGTAACAAATGTGGAAAATTTGGTCATAAAGAATCTGATTGTCATGTAAAAACTAACAAATTTGTTAAAAATACTAAAAATAATAAATTTAACAGTCAGAAGAAAGATCAGAAGAAAAATCATGCAAATAATGTTGAGCATTTTATTGCCCTATATACTGCTCTCTCAGCTTCAAATGACAATGAATGGATCCTAGATAGTGGTGCCTCTAGGCACATGACTTGTATTCCTGGTATCCTCTCAGATGTTGTAAAATGTGAGGAATACACACACACAAACACACACGCACATGCACATGCACGCACGCACACACACACACACACACACACACACACCTATGAGATAATTCCATCATTAGATCTGTAGGTTGTGGAAATGTTAAATTGAAAATGGAATAATTAGGAATGTCTTATATGTTTCTCCACTTAAAAAGAACATGTTATCTTTCTCTCACTAACTAAAGAAAACTATAAAGTTGTATTGTTGTAAGATAAATGGTATGTAAAAGATGAACTCAGTAATGTTATTGCATCTGGTATATAGAAAAATGGTTTATATATTTTTGATGGATTTGTTTCTAATCTTGCTTTTCTTCTTCATCTAGAAATGATATTCAACTTTGGCATGAAAGATTAGGACATGTGAATTTCAGAAGTTTGTATGAAATATCTCGCCTAAATCTTGTAATTGGTCTCCCTAAGATGAAATATGATCATGAAACATGTGAAAGTTTCTTACATGGTAAGCAACATGTTGAACCATTTCACAAACATCATGATCCAAATTCTTCTCATTTATTAGAGTTGATTCACAATGATGTGAGAGGTCCACTTGAAGTTCCTTCTCTCAGTGGAGCCTTGTATGATGTATGCTTTATTAATGATTTCTCTAGGATGACCTGGTCTTACTTTATTAAGAAAAATTCTGATGTCTTATCTAAATTTCAAGAATTTAAAGCCTTAGTTGAAAATGCTTCTAATCTGAAAATAAAAAGAATTAGAACTGATAATGGAGGTGAGTATGTTTGCAAAAAAATTTGATGAATTTTGTGTTTCATGTGGGATTCAAAGATGAGTTGACAACTCCCTATTCCCCACAAAAAAATGGCATTGCAGAAAGGAAAAATATGACCATTTTAGAGATGGCTAGGACTATGATTCATGCATCAAATGTGCCTAAGTTTCTATGGGTAGAAGTGATGAATACTGCATTCTATATCCTAAATAGAGTTCCTACAAAAGCTTTACATCAAAATACACCTCATGAAGACAAAGCAAAACCCGAGATATTTGGTTGTCCTACTTTTATCTTCATTCCAAAAATTAAAGGGGTGAAGCTTAACCCAACCTCCTATTCATGTATTTTTGTTGGTTATGGTTTTCAAACAAAAGGATTAAGATTCTATGACCCTTTCAAGCATGACATAGTAGAAAACATGAATGTTCATGTCTTAAAGAAAACCTTTTGTGATAATTCTTATGAACCCTCCTATGTTTCTCCTGAAGTAGAGCCTAATAATCCATCTCCTTAATATGGAAAAATAAATTCAAGAGGATGATTATCCTGATCTAGATATGATGGAGATTGAGGGGGAGTCATCTCAAAATGTGTTACATCCCAAGATTCCTAAATGGGCTCAAAATATTGTTAAGGACTCTCATCTTGTTAGTCTTAGAAAGGTAACTCATAGTCAACATACTTATCATGCCTTGATGACCCTATATGAGGTTGAACCACAATATTTTGAAGAAGCCAATAAAGATGAAATATGGATCAAAGCTATGAAAGATGAATACAATGCTTTAATTAAAAATAACACTTGGGAACTAGTCCCTCCTCCTTCTAAACGAAGCATTGTAGGATCCAAGTGGTTGTATAAAATTAAGTATAACTCTGTAGGAGAAATAGATAAATTCAAGGCAAGGTTAGTAGCTCGTGGTTTCACTCAGAAACCTGGTCTTGACTATGTTGAAACTTTTTCTCCTATAGCTAAAATGAGCATTGCATGATTCTTCTTGCTTTGGTTGCCCAATATGGTTGGGAGATTCACCAAATGGATGTTAAAAATGTATTTCTAAATGGTGACCTAAAAGAAGAAATCTACATGCGTCAACCTAAAGGTTTTGAAGAACCTGGTAAGGAACTATATGTGTGTAAACTAAAAAAATCTTTATATGGTCTTAAATAAGATCCTAGAGCTTGGTATGCTAAAATTAATAGTTTCTTTCAGATCTTGGATTCACAAACTGCTTTCGATAATGATTTATTTTTTAAATTTGAAAATAATCATATTATCATTATTGTCTTATATGTTGATGATCTCTTAATTACTAGTAGTAATGCAAATTTAATTGTTGTAATCAAAGAAATATAAAAATAACGTTTTGAAATGACTGATTTAGGTCTGCTAAATCATTTTTAGGCATGGTTATATTTCAGGATCATAAATCTATTGTTTCATCTCAATCTCAGTATGCTACTAATTTACTTAGAAGATTTAATATTATTTATTGTAAACTTGTTGCCATTCCTATTAAAGTGGTGTGAAATTAGATCCTAAACTGCGCATGTGCTAAATTTGATCCTACTTTGTATAGACAACTAGTTGGTAGTCTAATTTATTTGACTATTACTAGGCTTGATATTTCATATGCAGTAGGAGTTGTTTCTAGATTCATGCAAGATCCTTATGAGGATCATTGGAAAATGGCAAAAAGAATTCTGAAATATGTTAAAGGAACAATTAATTATGGTTTGTATTATTCTTCTTGTGATGATGCAAAATTATTTGGATATTGTGATTTTGACCATGTTGGTGATGCTATAGATAGAAAATATACTTCTAGATATGTTTTCAAGTTGGGTGTAAGTTTCATCACTTGGAGTATCAAGAAGTAACGATAGTTTCTACCTCTTTTAATGAAGCGGGGTATATAAGTGTTATGGAAGTAGCAAAGGAAGCCATGTGGCTGAAAAGACTATTGAATGAATTTCATATGGGCGTTAAAGGAAGTACTACTCTTTTATGTGATAGCCAAAGTTGCATTGCTTTTGTAAAAAATATAGATCAACATTAGAGGAAAAAACATAGTGAGGTTCATATGCACTTTATTTGAGAGAAAATCCTGAATAGTGATATTGATTTAAGGTTCATTCAACTAAAGATCATGTTGTAGATATCTTCACTAAGCTCCTATGTGTTGTGAAATTTTGCAAGTTTCGTGCCTTGTTGGGCCTTTCAGAGTTTCCATTGAGGGGGAGTGTGCATGAAAATGCCACCTCTTAACGACATGTTATAAACTTCCAATACTTCCTCCATTTTGTAATAAGTAAATAATCACATTATGTGAGTTTACTTGTAAATCTCAAAGGAAACATTAGTTATGGGAATGCCTTGTTTTATAAAAGGATCCATAATATGATATAATTCTTCATATATAAAGCACTTGTCCTAAGAATTTCTGTATGGGAAGATCTGTATGATTTCCCTTGTTTATTTTTGTATGGGAAGATTTGTATGATTTCCCTTGTTTACATGCTAGCTTGAATCATTATTGATGATTTATGGATCTGTAAATCCTTTTATAGAAAAGGTAATTTGGCATGTTCTTTATGGTGTTCTTGTGTCATTTATGTTTTGGTTATTTACTTTTCGTTCATGTTAATTACATTATGTAATGTGCAATATAAACATCTTAATCTATGTTTAATCATTGCACTTCATAATCTATAATCTTCGAAATTATATTGTGGATTTATAATTTGTTAATTATACATTCCTTTTAATCCCCTAACAGATTTAACAATAGTATAAATGCTAAACATCAAGAAGAAAGATATGCAATTCATCAATGTAAGAGGCACATGTAAGAAAATGATGTCTTATCCACAAGAAGATATAAACAAAAAATAGATGCAAGACATCCATCATTTACTCTCCATAATGTTCATGTTAGTGGTTTTATAAATTATATAGATTTACAAAGGAACATTATTTCATCAACCAAAACTCCAACATTGAAATTCATTCTAAAAATATCCTCAAACCTCATCTCACAAATTGAACTCCTCCAAGGCTAGGAGTGCAACTATTCGTTGATGTGGAGTTTTAAATTTTAATCTCAAGGGGTGCATGGGATATGGCATAACGACACTAAGACTAGACTACCTAAAGAGTAGAAAGAACTTACAAAAATTTCATTGTCTGAAGATTGAATGTAATCAATTAGTGGTTGTTGAATTGTCACTAAAAGTGGAAGTACTACTAACCTAGGTCATAAGGTTTGAGTTCATGTTTACGTTTGATAAGGATAAAGTTCGAGAAGGTTCATCAAGGTATAAAGTATGAGAGAAAAAATATCTTTAAGTTTGAATAATTCTTTTCTTTAATTTTTTAAATTTTTTAAATGCATAAATATGTCAAAGGGACAAAGTGGGAGACCTTTTTTCTGCTAATTTAATTAGAATTTAGTATATATCTACACACACACACACACACATGTGGATGATAATGCAAAATTGTGTCAAAAACTTCCCATACAAAAATAATGGATTATGTTCGAGTTCGTGTTCAACGAGAATAAAGTTAAGAAAAATCCTAACTTTTTCGATAAAACTATAAGTTAATTAATTAGAATAACCTCATATAGATAACCCTTACATTCTTTAATTTACGTAATTCACTAATCTTAGATTTCACATAATCTAACAAGGGTGTAAAAAGAGAGACGTGTTCCTTATGCAATGTTGCATTGGGCCTGCTTGATGTTAAGCCTTATCTACTTGTTTTGTGTATCAAACATAAATAATATTTTTGTGCTTCCTTATATATGGTTCAATTCTTTGACAACCCTATGAGGCTCCACATTTGGTTACATTATCTTTCGTATTCTTGCACAACTATTTTTGAGAAGCCTCACCTCATTAATTTATCTCTACTTAACTAGAGTATCATTGTGGAAATATTCTACCAGCTTTTCACTTAATCGCTCAATATCATCGTTCATTTTTACACATCCAAAGCATCATAATACGACCTTCTTCTATTCTATCTTATAGAATTGGGTCCGCATAATCACCTTAAAAGGTTATCTACCTTCAGCTGTTATAACTTGTTTTCTACACTTCCCTTCCCTATCTTAACTTAGAGCATGATGAACCCCTTAGGTATTTCATAACCCTCAACCTTGTTCATTCTTCGTACAAATATTATCAATATCCTAACTATTTAAGTATCAACCCACTTCCTAGTCTAATTAATCCATCGATTAGACTATCTTGATGAAAACTTCTCATTCATGTGTAACCCCACCCAATTATTTCATCAGATCCTTGCATCTATTTTGTTGAAGACAAAGTTAGTGCACTTACCAATCAATTTCCTTTTCGGCCGTCATTAGTCTGTGATAAAAACATAGAATGGGTTTATTATTTCCAAGTTGGAAGGGGATAATATGATTGATCATACATTCATATTTCCTCTCTAGGAAGTATATGATGAAATTTCATTGGAGTTTCTTAATGGTACTAAGAACTTGTAGGAAGAGCACAATGACGACTTCCTACATGTCATCAACAAGCATTGGAATTTGGAAGAAGCAACGAAAGTCAAGTTTTATAAAGAAGCTTAATCGGTCATATTTCAATGATGATGTGTTTGATATTACGGAGAGAACACACTGCAGCGCATCATATTACCCTACATCGAGCGCATGACATCAAGGTAGCATTAGTCAATGGTAAGATCCTTAAGCTTATAAAGATATAAAATAAGAACTATTAACATAAATTATTGGTGTAAAAATTACAGTTACAATACTGGTGCACGTCTATATTGTGTGTGCAGGAGGTTACTTCTTAGCATAATTCTTCATCCCAAATAGAGAAATAAATTGTTTACCTGGTGTAAAAACAAATCTCTTTTCATCAAGTTGGGAACTTGACATAGACGTATGAAAACATCAAATATAAATACATTTTATATGTCACACTAAGGGCTTGCATTTGTCTATGTTAATCTCTTCTTCATATCCTCTACCTTTTTAGCATACAACTCAAGTTTTGCATCTAACCTGAATCATAGTTCTATTGTAGCACATGCACTTGACCTGCATCCCATTCTCAATCTATGCATTCATTTATTGTGCATATTTAGTGGTTCATTGACAAGTCACCTACCTAAGTTTGGTAGTGCCAGAGGTACATAACTCATCAACAACACTTATTAAGAAAATTCATAAATCCGGTAGTGCAAGTCATAAAGTACTCAGCAACATCTCTTGTTGAGAAAATGGAATTATAAATTTATAATTAATGCCTACTATTTGGTGTCATCCACCTATCCATGTCCATGTTACTTTGAGACTGGAATTTGGTAGTCTAATCTAGAGCAGGCTGGCAGCGGCTGCTAGATGTGTGATTTGATTTCTGGAAGATTATACAGATTTTCTATTGAATGTTAAGATTTAGTTGTACATCCAGCAACCAGAAACTTTTAATTTGTAGTCTCATCTGGAGCGAACCTACAGTGGCTGAAGGAGTGACCGGACACCACTATTCAAATAAATGCCTTAAACACAACCAACAACCGAGTGCCAAGTTGCCAACTTTATATGCCTGCAAATTAGATACTACGCAAATTAGCGTTTAATTTAGTCAGACAATTCTCAAAGGATGCTATGTCTGAGTTGGAAGGATTAATAAATGGGTAAGAATTTTTATACGCAGCCCTTCTTTCGACATTTTAATTAATGCTCTGCACTTCAAAAATGTCATTTAAATTTAACTTTCTGATATTTTTGACAAGCAGTTTTCCCATAACACTTTTGTGACAGGTTTGAACCCCTGTGATCGGCTTGGACGGGTGCAATTTTCAACCCGGCTAGTGAACATGCTGGAAATATACCTTTATTAACATAAATCAATGCCTGGGAATGGAAAAAAAATGTTCAAAATTCTTGTACTTTTTATAAAAAATGATTGATGAACACATTTTTAAATGCTTATTCTATTGCTCAGTTGATCTTGATTTGTTTCAGGAATGTAAATCAAACTTACTTTTGTCATAATTGTTTCAGTCCCATGAAATTCATTGCAGAGAAAATGAATCCTACAGAAACTGTAAAGTATACATGTGAAAGTTCTCTCCTTTAACTAAACCATTAGATTAATAGAGGAATTAAATGCAGAAATCCCATTTGACACTCCATTTGTAAGACTAATATGAGGTACAAAGAGACATACATTTACATAATTCAGTCATTTCATTTCACTCTTTACACAACATAGACGATAAAATAAAATTGGGTAACAAAGATTACCTACAATACAATCATCCAGACTCTGTGCGATGCTGACAAGTTGGATGAGATGAATAAGATTGTTATGGAGATGATTTAGGGTGGCTTCAAGCCAGTTGCATGTAGGCTTAGTTTCTCCATGAGCATGATCAATATGAAAAGACAAAGAAGAACTTGAGACAAACGCCCATCTCTGAGAAACAACCGCCCATCTTCGACAGACTGCCACCCAATACACAACAGTAGTTTCCAATGCTTTGGTTGTCTCGAGGATACAACATTAAATGGGCAGAATTTAAGATGTATTTAACTTATGCAAAAAAATTGAGTGCCACTAGGGATAAACTCACAACCAATTAAAAAAGGAAAATAGTATTTTCCATCAAATAAATTAATAAATTATGTCAAGCACTACTACAAACTGAGTGTTTTTGAGACAAACGTCTCCAACTTTACATTGTCTTCTTTTTTTTTTTTTTTTGGGCAAAGATGCAAAATAAGATGGTCAGGGCCATCTAGAGCATGGTTCCATGTTAGGGCTAGTGATTCTATTTATTTGGTAAATGTGGTCTCATGTAAAATCCAACAAAATGCCTAAAATTTCTAAGCAATTACATTTTATGGAGATGATTTCTAGCCCCAAAGTAATTGGGGACACATACAAAAATCTGTTGCATAAAAATTTTATGGAGTTTTTTTGACACTTGGCATCTATTTTTAAGCTTTGTAAAATCCAACAAAATGCCTAAAATTTCTAAGCAATTACATTTTATGGAGATGATTTCTAGCCCCAAAGTAATTGGGGACACATACAAAAATCTGTTGCATAAAATTTTTATGGAGTTTTTTTGACACTTGGCATCTATTTTTAAGCTTCCCTCCCTTTTTTTCAGTCATATAGTTTATTCAAGATTCACGGGACTGTATTTTTGCTAATGCTAAAGAGTACTATTTTGTCTCAATAGGGAAAAATAAAAAAATCATGGGACCCTATTAATTCTAAAACATCATATTTTTCCCTCTCGATACTTGCTCAAAATTGTTAGATTGTCCTTTGCATGGGACCACAACCTTACTATTAAACATATGTAATTAAATTAAAAGGAAATAATTCTACATAGAGAGTACAAAGAAAAGAAGAGGGTTTCACCTTACAGTAGAGATCAAAATTGCACCCATCCAAGCCCATCCTGTGGGTCAAACACATCACAAAAGTTTAATGGGAAAATTGTTTGTCAAAAAAATGAGAAAGTTAAATTTAAATGACATTTTTGAAGTATAGAGCATTAATAAAAATTTCAAAAGAAGGGTTGTGTGTAATGCCCATCAACTACAACTAGAAATTATACCCATTTATTAATCCTTCCAACTTAGACGACACATTCTTTGAGAATTTTCTAACTAAATCAAACGTTAATTTGCTTAATATCTAATCTCTAGGCATATAAAGTTGGAAACTTGGCACCGATTTGTTGGTTGTATAAATGAAATTCGTTTGAATACGCTGGAAATGGTGTCTCTTCACTCCTTCAACGACTAGAGGTATGCTCCAGATTAGGCTATAAATTAAAACTTATGGTTGTTGGATGTACAACTAAATATTAACATTCAATAAGCGAATTTATAGAATTCTTCCATAAATCAAATCACATATCCCATAGCCGCTAGAACCTACTCTAGATTAGACTACAAAATTCCAATCTCAAAGTACCATAAACATAAACAGTATATTGGGTCAAGTAGTAGAAATTAACTATAAATTTATAATTCCATTTTCTCAATAAGTGTTGTTCTTTGAGTTCTTTACCACTTGTACCACCAAACTTAGGCATTTTCTCAATAGGTAGGTGAATTGCCAATGAACCACTGAATATGCACAATAAATGAATCCATAGATGGAGAACTTGATGTAGTTCAAGTGTGTGTGTTGCAATGGAACTACGATTCAAGTTAGATTCAAATTTTGAACTATTATATGGTAAAAATGTAGAGGATATGAAGAAGAGATTAACATAAACAAAACACAAGCCCTTAGTGTGACATATAATGCTGTATTTATATTTGATGTTTTCATGGATATGTGGAAATTTCCCAACTTCATGCAAAAAAATTGTTTCTACACCAGTGTATGATTTGTTTCTTTATTTGGGATGAAGAATTATGCTAAGAAGTAACCTCCTGCACACACTATAGACGTGCACCAATATTGTAACTTGTAAGTGTTGCACCAATAATTGATGTCAATAGTTATTCTTTGATATCTTTATGAGCTTAAAGATCCGACCATTGAATAATGCTACCTTGATGTCATGTGCACGATGTATGGTAATGTGATGCAATTTGCGAGCTGTGCTATCTCGACTCAATATCAAACACATCATCCTTGAAATATGATTGATCAAGCTTCTTTATAAAAGCTGACTTTGGTTTCTTCTTTAAAATTCCAATGCTTATCAATGCTTGTCTATGACATGTAGGAATTCATCATTGTGCTTTTCCTACAAGTTTCTAATGTGATTAAGAAACTCCAATGAAATTTCATCATATATTTCCTCGAGAGGAATTCTTATTCCCAAATGTATGATCAATCATATTATCCCCTTCCAATTTGACAATAAGAAACCCATTCTATGTTTTCTCTACAAACTAATGACTGATGAAGAGGAAATTGATTAGTACAAAGATAACTATAAGTGCACTAACTTTGTATTGAACAAAATAGATGCAAGATTATGATGAAATAATTATATGGGTTACACATAAGCATGAAGTTTTCATGAAAATAGTCCAATCGATGGATTAATTAGACCAAGAAGTGGGTTAATACTAAAATGGTTAGTTTATCAAAAATATTTGTTCGAAGAATGACCAAGGTTGAGAGTTATGAAATACCTAAGGGGTCCATCATGATCTAAGTAAAGATAGAGAAGGCAAGTTTAGAAAAAGAGTTATAAGGGCTGAAGGTAGAGAACCCTAATAAGATGATTGTGCAGGCAGAGCCAATTCCATAGGATAGAATAGAAGAAGGTTGGATTATAATTCTTTGGAAATGTAAAAATGAAAGATGATATTGAATAGTTAAGTGAAAAATGGTAGAATATTTCCACAATGATAATCTAGTTAACTAGAGATAAATTAATGAGAGTGGGGTTACTAAAATATAGTTGTGTAAAACTAAGAAAGATAAAGCAACCAAAGGTGGAGCCTCGGAGCGTTGTCAAAGAATTGAACCATATAAGGATGCAAAAATTTATATTTATGTATGATACATAAAACAATTAGATAAGGGTTAACATCGAGACACCCAATGCAACACCGCATAAGGAACACTTCTCTCTTTTACACCCTTGTTAAATTATGTGAAATCTAAGATTAGTTATTTGCGTAAATTATAAAATGTAAATGTTATATATATGGGTTTATTCTAATTAATTGACTTAAAATTTTATCAAAAAGTTAGAATTTTTCTGAACTTTATTATCGTTGAACATGAACTCGAACATAATCCATTATTTTTGTATAATATGTTTTTGACAAAAAAATGCATTATCATCCCAATGTGTTTGTATCTACATATAGTAAATTTTAATTGAAAGTGAAAAACAAAAAGATCTTCCACTTTGTCCTTTTGACATATTTATGCATTTAAAATAAATAAATAAATAAATAAAAGAATTATTGAAACTCAAAGATGTTTTTATTTCTCTCATACTTTATACCTTGGTTAACTTGGATCAAACTTTATTCTTATCAAACATAAACACAACCTCAAACCTTGTGACTTATTTTTGTGGTATTCCCACTTTTAGTGATGATTCGACCACCGATTGATTGCATTCAATATTCGGGCAATGAAAAGCTTGTAAGTTATCTCTACTCTTTAGGTAGTCTAGTCTTAGTGTCATTGTGCCACATCCCACATGCCTTGAGATTTAAATTTGAGATTCCACATTAACAAATTCTCCAACAAATTGGCGAGCCTCTAGAGATTTAAGATATTTAAGGTGAAGGCCATTGAATCCTCTTTAATAAAGGCTAGGCCCCAATATAATGTAATGGGATGCACATTGTTGAAAGGACTTCCTACCATTTATGGATAGATCCGATGGTATCTTTCTTTAGGAAATATAGTCATATATTTGAGTATACCAAATATCCATTTGGATATCTTCTATATGAGAAATGGTAAGAAGATCAGTGTTAACATGAGATGGTTGATCAAGTTTTTGTAGAACAACAAAGTTTTTAAAATCCTATAGAGATAAAAGAATGAGGGATGCGAGATATGCCATGGTATTTGTAAATTTTTTAGATGAGTGTGGATTGTTTGTATTTCATAGTGATCAAAGACCTTCAGTAGATTGTCAATGATGGTTTTATATTTTTACAAGGTCTCATTTTTACAATGGTATGTTCCTATGATTTGATTGATTGTGAGTTGAGAATCACCATGGATGTCAAGGATTAGTACACTAAGAAATGCGGAAGTTTGAAGACCCGTGATGAGGGCTTTCCATTTAGCCATGTTATTTGTGAAATCAAAATTCAATTTGAAATATAATGGAATAGGAGTCCCCAAGGAGGTATTATGACTATTCTAACACCCCCATTGTCAACATTTAGACCCATCGAAGAATAAGGTCATTTTGAGAGGAGTATTATCATGATCAAGGGTATTGATAGATTCATCAAAAAATTGTTCACAAGGGGTTTGATTATTGGCAAGGGAGATTTTGTAAGTTGATAAAAATAACTCACCCTTTAATGGATTTTTGAGAGATGAATTCAAGATCAAAATATATCATGAGCATAAGACATATAGTTATGCAATTATTATGATACAAATTATAATGCATTGATTTTAGTCGATTAATGCTTATGAATACATAACTTTTGTGATTGAGAAGGTAATGATGAAGTTTGGAAGTTTTGAAGTATAAGGCACAACACAAATTTTATACTTATGAATAGTGGGTTTCATAATCATGAAGGGTATGAATTATATAATAAATGACCTGATCCCTACTTTATATTATATTATATGAATAGTGGGTTTTATCTTGATGTGCCAACATAGCCCCAAGGCATGGTTAGTGGAAAATAAAATAGATAGAAAGGCTCACCCTCGAGTGGAGGTATGAGCATTAGTGGTGAAATGAGATATTGTCTAAGGGAATCAAAGGAAATTTTGCAATCATCATCCCATCTGAAATAGATGTCCTTTCTAAGGAGGTGATGGAAGGGTTGACATCAATCTGATAATTGAGAGATGAAATGACGAATGGATTGAAGTTTTCTTGCAGACTGCGGAGCTATTTAAGGTTATATGGAGGGGACATTTCGATTATTTATTTTTATTTTGTGGGATCTACTTAAATACCCCTAATAGACCCCTGATAGATGCAATGAATCTTGATATTTTCCCTGTTAGAACCTCAAATACGCATTTAATAGGGTTGATCCATAGGAAAAATTGTATTAGATGGGTAAAGACTACATCGAGGAGAGAAAGATGTTATTTTCAGTTTTTAGACTTACCTAAGAGATCATATACTTAGTCTTATATGATTTTATGGATAAGGTCATTAAGGATATAGGTCATGGCGCTCTCGCTAAGTTTCTCCTACATTTTTCAAGCCAAAGGGCATTACTCTATTGTAGAAGATTCCCATGCGGAGTGATAAAAGACATCTTATGTTGATCTTTTGATGCAATGGGGATTTGATTAATAGCTAAAGAAACCATCCTAAGAGAAAACATTTCACGTCATGTCATTAGGTTGATAAGTTAATCAGTGTTAAGTAAGAAGAAATCATATTTAGGATAAGCAAGGTTAAGTTCTTGAAAGTCCAGTGTAGATGAGTAATTTCCACGACATATTGTTCACAATTATAATGTTAGAAACACATTGTGGATAATCGATGGGTAGGATGAAATTGGTTGAGAGAAGATAGTTAAGTTCTTCTTTGAATAGTAATGTTATTGAAGGATGCATTTTTGCAAAGATTTTTCTTCACCGGTTTAGCACCGGGATGCTTGATGATATTATGGACAACGATATTAGGGTCAATACCAAACATGTTGCTATAAGACCATGTGAAGGCTTGACTATGATTGGATAAGAAGGTGGTGAACTTGTGGAGCTCTTGAGAGTCTAAATCTTGGCCAAATTTAGTTATATGCATCTCGTGGTGGTGTACATATATTAATGTCGATGGTGGATTCGTTAAGGAGTGTGGACGTGTCAAGAGGTGGTCATTTGGGAGTTAATGATCTTTAGTACCCATATATGTTAGGATGGTGTTAGCGTAGCACTGGTTAACACGATGAGATCCATCTCCATTACTAGTTCAATATTTTGGCATGATGGAAAATTGTTTGGTATCGGTGCGATAGATGATGTAGACATACGTATGTAAGTTTTTATTTGCAAGCAAGGGTTTCTTATTTTCATGTATTAGGAATTTTTAGGACTTTTCTACAACATGCATTTTTATGCAAAATGGAGTGTGCCATTGGATTTGGAAGGTTCCAAAACCCTAGAATCGACTATAAACTTAACCATGTTTTGAGACAATCAAATCTGGACATTTTAAGGGTTTTTTTTGGCACATTTCTTAAAAATCCGTACAATTATGTACAGACATATTTTTGACTCAAAAATTATATCATCTTTCTGGGTTTTTCAAGAAAATTTTTGGGTTTCTCTATGTTTTTTTGCATACAAAGAAAAAGAGATATTTGTAGTCAAAGTTTGTATTAACAATTATAATTTTTGGATGCATTCTTTTATCCATTGGATATAAGTGTGTACCTTCCAGTTGAGTTGGTGCCTTTGAGAGATGTTTGAGTAGAGTGAGAAGTCTGCAGAGAGAAAAAAATTTCATGCTTTGAAGAACTAGGTGCTCATTTGCAATCTACCCTGTTTCCTTTTCTATGGCCGTGGATTACATCGAGCCTAGTATTGTTTACAATTCTTCTTTCCACGAGGAGCAGTTGTTTTTCGGGCATAAATGGTGGAGCTTCCCCTCCTCTGTATTTTTTTCTATAGTCGTGAATGACGTGTGTATCTTCCCTATCAATTTTTGGCCCCAACATCCATGAGTATGTGGACATCTTTGATTGGATGCGGGAAGGCGGGTCATCGGGTCACTTTTGGAATTTTGGTTTTGTATGAAGAAAGGCAGTGTTCAATCGAGGCCCAAATTGGCTAAGTATAGAAGGACCGCGAAGGTGCCATGTGTCTCTTCGGTGCACTTTTGGTATGGTGCACAAAAGTGGAGACTCCAAATGTGCGCAGGCCCTCCATGTGTCCTAGAGTCCAAAAAGACAAAGCCAACCAATAAATCGCTAAGTATAAAGAGCCGGTGGAAGCCTCCACGCATCCCAATGACGCACCTCCAAAGGCCAAGTTCAAAGTAGGATCCTAAGTGAGCGCAAACTCACCACGTGCCTCATCGAGCAAACTTCAAAAGTGAGACCCAAGGACAAACCCCAAATGAGTGCCAACTCTCCATGTGTTCGAGCCTTCAAAAAAGTTAAATCGGCCGTTGAAAGGTCTAAGGCCAATGGAAAGAACCACGTGTCAGCTCGGTGTAACTTTAGAGGTGAAATACAAAGTGAGTCCCCAAACAAGCGTGAAGCTTCCACGTGTCTAGAACCCAACATAGTCACTCCTAAATAAGTAGAAGGGACCCAGCCAAAAAATGGAGAAAGAGGAGCGGGTCCAAATCGGTTAAGTACAAAAGGATCGGCGGATGGTGCCACGTGTCTCATCATGGTGCACCTTCAAGGGTCGAAGCCAAAGGTGGTTCCCCAAACATGCACCATCTCTCCACGTGCCTCATCGGTGCAAACTTCAAAGCACGGCCAAAGAGAGACCCTGAACTAGCACCAAGCCCTCCACATGTCTAGGGTCCGATAGAAGTCAAATGGGCAATAGGCCCAAATCAACTAAGTATAAAAGAATCGGTGGAAGCTCTCCACGTGTCTCAACAATGCACCTTCAAGGGTCAAGCCAAAGGTGGTCCCCAAATGAGTGCCAACTTTCCACGTGTCCCAGTCTAAAAAGGAAATAGAGCCGGCCGTTGAATCGGCTAAGTATAGAAGGGTTTACATGGAAGCCTCCACGTGTCATCTCGACGCAACTTCAAAGGAAAAATGAGGCAGTCCCAAATGTGTGCGCTGAGCCTCCACGTGTCTAGGGTCAGACATATGGCCCCACCAAACAAAAGGGACTTAGCCAAAACACAAAGAAATAAGGCGAGGCAACAAAAGGAGCCACGTGTCTCTTCGGCGCTCTTTCAAGAGGAAAATACAAAGCGAGTCTCCAAATGAGCGGGAAGCCTCCACGTGTCCTGGGTCAGACATAAAGCTTTCACCAAACAAAGGGAAAAGTCAAATGTTAAGCCCGTGTCAAAGTCAAAGCGGGAAGGCGGATCGGAGAACTTTGAGATTTTGAGCCTTGTTTCCATAAAAGGCATAAAGTAATAAAGTGAACCGCCCCACTCATGCCCCAAAAGCGGGAGGTGGAAAAGTCAAATTGTTTCGAGCCCACATCAAAAGTCAAAGTAGAGAGGTGGGTCGGGTCGGAGAGAACTTTGAGATTTTGAGCCTCATTTCTAAAAGAAGTAAAATTATAAAGTGAGCCGCGACTCATTACCACTCAGGTAAAGCCACGTGTCAGACCCAAATGCAAAATGTGAAGTTGTGGGCTTGCAGGGCTATGGGGAAATTTTGCACTTTTGCATCTTTTGCGCTAAAGGCAATTTCAATTTCGGCCCACGGATCCATTTTTGCATTTTTGCCATTTTTGTATGGATTCGATTCAAATATTCAAATGAGCATAACTTTCACTCCAATGCTCAAAATTTGACAAATTTTATACTTGTTGGAAAGGTCTTGGTCTCCTCTATGCCATGAAGCATAAAATATTGTTTTCAGTAGGAGTTGATGGTTAGAAATATGGAAAACATCTTTCACACCATTAATGTGATCTGATTGCTTCAAACAGATCAGATTTGATCCGATTTCCATCCTTTCTTCTCCAACATGCCAAACAGACATGGAGAACCGACTGAAATCTTGATTTGGGTGAAAATATGGAAAACATCTTTCAAGCCATTAATATGGATCCGATCTTTCAACTAGATCAAATCTGATCCGATCTTCCATCCTTCCTTCTTCAGCACGCCAAAGACATGCAAAACTAAATTTGACAGATTGTAGGTGGATTTGTAGGGGCATTGATGGTTGGTGGTTGAGCTTCCAAATCATATTTTCTTCCTTCTCTTCTTCTCCTCTTTTTTCATCTATAAATGTAAGAGCTTGGCTCATTGCAAAAGGTTGGACTCTAATACTTTTGAAGTGTAATTATAGTCAAAAGTAATCAATACAGAAGGATTTTCCCCTTTTCTCTATCTTCCTCCATTGTCCTTCTTGCTTACCTAAAATTCATGGATCATTTATCTTCTGTGATAAGAAACTTTGTGTTCTTATTGATATGATTTCTAGAACTTTGTGTCTATGGAATGATATCTTATGTTGTGAATGTGAATGATTCTATTTCTGTATCACTCTTTCTCAATACGTATAGGGTTATACTCTACTATCTATATTTCCTAAAGTGTTGTTATATTCTTCTCTTTCCTTTCTTCATTTCTTCCATTCATTTGTATTGATAAGCTATTTTGGTATAAAAGCATTTCAAGATGTCAGAGGTCCAACCTTAAGATGAAAGTGTACATTTGTATATAAGCTTTGTTGTTTTCTTTCAATAAGGGAACCTCTCCCATAAAGAGGAGGGACTTGTTGTCCCCTAACTATGGTTTTGATTAAAGTACCATTTTAAAACCCAACATTTTGGTGACTCTCTGGGATTTTGTTTCAAACATATCCCTTTTAAAAGAACAACTTCAAGATCATTTTTGATCTGACAACTCTATGATATACACATGGGAAGAAATCTCTTGGGTTGAAGATTCTCATTTTCAACTTCTGAGCAACAAAACTTCTCTCTTCTTCCAAAAAGAAGGAACAAAGGAACTCATTCTTCAAGCACACCTCCTGTTAAAGACAAAAATTCCAAGAATAGCATTCCTCCAGAACAACTCAATCCTAATCTTCTTGCTCTGATACTTGCTGGTGTTTCAGTTCCCCTTCAGACAATCTTCCCATAGATGGCAGCACCTCTACCTTGGGGACAATGGATTGGGCCCCTTGCTCTTCCTCAACCATTGAATGAGTTACCCAGGAGTAGTAGGAAAGGTTTTCCTAAATTCCAGGTGATGGGAAAGTACACCTAGATGAACACATTGCAGCCTTCATTGTTGCATGTGGGATTCTTGGGGTTGAACATGAAGATGTTTCTGTCAGCTCTTTGTGGAAACATTGCAGGATAATGTTGTTGATTGGTTCTATCATCTTCCTGCTGGGTCAATTACTAATTGGACCACCTTGACAACTCAGTTTGAGCAACATTTCAAACCTGCTGAAGATGTGCATGCCCTCTTGGCTCAAATTTATCATATCAAGAAGGAACCACATGAACCCATGAGGGATTTTGTGGCTAAATTCAACAAGCTAGTTCTTAAAATTCCACAGAACACTCACCCTATAGATCAAATCCAAAAGTTCTTCTTCCTCAATGCTCAGTTTCCTGAAGTGAGTTATGCACTAAGGAGGGCTAACCTTGCAACTCTAGATGTTGATCAGAGATTGGCTATCAGTGTTGAGGATGATTTAATCATGTCTAGTAAATTGAAAAGAGAACCCTCCAAATCTAAAGCATCTTCTTCTTCCTCTTCCCCTGGAGCCAATTCGATCAAGTTAGTACAAAAGTTGGCAAATGATCTCATTTACTATCAAGAAACAATTGGCTCAACATACTCCTTATCAAGATATTCCAAGAAGAATTTTCAGCCTAGAACCATTACCTCTCTTCTCAGAATAAATTGGCTATTGAAGGCCCACCTATCAAGGTTCTAGTCAATGCAACTTGTGAAGTTCAAGAACCTAATGATGAGGAGTTTAATGAAGACTTTGAAGACCCAAAAGAAGAGGTTGATGAAGAACTGGAAGAGCTTGGTGGATCTCAAGTTCATTTCCTTACCACTGAAGGTATGGATGATGAAGATGAATATGATGAAAGAGTGGCAGAGATGAATAGTGAGTCATATGTTGTTATGACTTGGGAGAAAATGAACAAAAAAGAAAAAGTGATGCAGCCTACTAAGAAATCCAAGGAGTTTCCTATAACTATTCCAGTGGTTGCTAAAAGAGGAGCCCTATTCCCACTACCTCCACACAAAAGGTGAGTAATGTCAATCCTCCTCCTTCTACCTCTGTTTCCAAAACTTCTTGTCCTTCAATTCCTAAAGTTGATAAATCAAAGGTTTCTCCTGTTCCTAGTAGTGATGCACCATCCACCTCCGGGTCTTTTGATATTATTGATCACCTCAAAAGACCAAAATCCAAATTTCAGAGGCAGAGTTTTACCAAACCCATCCAAAAGCCTTTGCTAAAATGGTAAACTTTGTCAATTCCAAATCCAAAGCCTCATCCAATACTTCTAAAGGTATTTTTCCCACTCCCTCTTCCTCACCTCAACCAAGCCTTGTGGCTGCAGTCACTTCCCCTAATGAGAAAATTGAACCATTCTATGTGACTCTCCTCATAGCTGGCCATAAACTTAGTAATTGTGTTATAGACTCAGAGCATCAGACAATGTAATGCCTACAAAAGTAGCTCATGCTTTGGGCCTAACTCTAACATGTGCCTTTGGTTCCTTTGCTATTCCATGGAGAGTAGAGAAGTGCCTTTGGTTGGAGGATTAAAGATGCACAAGTAGCCTTCTTACTTTTTTTTCAGAAAAAGGGTCTTAGCCACTATTTTGGTTGCTGATATTCCTCCCTCATATGGTATGTTGCTGAGTAGGAATTTCTGTAAAAAGGTAGGAGGTGAAATTCAGATGGACTGGTCACATGCCTTGATCCCGGTCAATGGAAAATGAAGAAGTTGCTACCTAAAAACAAACTGAGTATATTGTGCAAAAGACTGATGATCCAAAAGCACAAATACTCTATGAAGATATAGGGCATGGAAACTATATGATCATGTCAAAAGATGAGGAAAATCTCCCTAAGGGAGTGATTCATGATCCCAATGGCATTTGGACTTTGGAGTTTGATGGAAGCTTCTCTTCAACTGGTTCTGGAGCTGGTGTGGTGTTAATCTCTCCAGAAGGGAAGATTCATCCATTTTCTTTCAAGCTTCATTTTGAAAATACAAATAATACAACTGAGTATGAGGCTCTCATCCTTGGGTTGAGCATGGAAAAAGAAATAGGAGTAAAGAATCTTTGTGCTCATGGTGATGCAGAGTTGATTGTGAAATAGGTAAGGGATCTTTACCAAGTCAAGAATAGGAGATTGAAACATTATAGAAATCTTGTTTGGGATTCCATTGAATTCCTTGATGCTTTCTCAATTGAAGTTGTGCCAAGAGAAAAGAATACTAGAGCTGATTCTCTAGCTGTCTCAGGATCTTTGTTGATTCCTCATCCAGATTTCTCTCAAGAGAAATTTACCATTGAAATGATTCATAGGCCTAGTGTGCTAGATAATGCAAGCAACTGGCAGGTTTTCAATGATGATCAACACTTTCTCTCTTTCTTGAGCTTAAAGATAACTTCAATCAGTTATATTTTGAAGGAAGTGAAACTCTTCCTAGAGAATATGTGCCCTCTAATGAAGAAGATATCAAGGAAGAAATGGATCAGATGGTTGTATTAAGTTGAAGGGTAACAAGATTCCCAAAGGACTGGTGAGTCTAGAAGATCTGTTTGAAAAACATGATAGGTTCATCAAATCTGAAGCTTCTCAAGGACTCGACAATCTGCTGAGTATGAGAAGGTCAATATTGGAAGTAATGATGAACCCAAGGTGGTGAATATTGGAAAATGTTGCACTCAAGAAGAGAAGAAGAAAGCAGTAAACCTATTAAATAAGTATGTTGATGTTCTTTCCTATTCATATGATGATCTTAAGGCTTTTCAACCAAAGGAGATGCAACACTATATCCCTCTGAGACCTGGGATCAAACCTTTCAAGTAAGCAAAGGCAAAGTATAATCCTAAGGTTGTTGATACTATTTTTCAAGAGATCCAAAAGTTACTAAAAGCCAAGATTATTTTCCCTATACATCATTCAACTTGGATTGCCAACATTGTGCCTGTCAGAAAAAAGAATGGTGAGATTCACATCTGTGTGGATTTCAGGAATTTGAATCAGGCCTCTCTAAAAGACAACTATCCACTCCCCATGATGGATCAAGTTTTGCAAGTTGTCTCAGCTCGAGATGTTGTCTATGCTAGATGGATTCTCTGGATACAATCAAGTGGAAGTCAGTACCCCAGATCAACACAAGACTACTTTTACTACCCCTTGGGGCACCTTTTCCTACAAGAGAATGCCATTTGGTCTTATCAATGTTGGTGCCACTTTTCGAGGGAAATGGATTTAGCTTTTGGCAGCCTAAAGGGAAAGTGTATTGTTGTGTACCTTGATGATTTGACTATTTTTTCCAAAACAAGGGCAGATCATCTTCAACATCTGGAAACAGTTCTTCAAAAATGCAGAGAACATGGAGTTTCTCTCAATCCTAAGAAGTTTGTCTTTTGTGTTACTGAAGGAAAGTTTGTTGGGGCATATTGTTTCCAAAGAAGGGATCAAGATAGATCCAGAAAGAGTTCAAGAAATCCAGCAGATTCCTCTTCCCACAAGCAAAAAGGGTGTTCACTCTTTCTTTGGCAAGATAAATTTCCTGAGGAGATTCATTCCAGATTTTGTAGAAATAACTATGAGCATTTCTCAAATGATGAAAGGAAAAAAAAACTTGGTTGGTCTTCTAAAGGTAAGGAAGCATTTGAAGATATCAAGAAAGCCATTGCTAAAACTCCCATCTTAGCATGTCCTGATTTCAGCAAAGATTTTATTATCTATTGCTATGCTACAGAGAATACCTTGGTTATTGTGCTAACTCAGAAAAATTATGAGAATCATGAACTTCCAATTGCCTTCATGAGCTATGTTCTGAAAGCTCATGAATTAAAATATACTATGATGGAGAAACATGCTTTTGTAGTGGTCAAAGTTGTTAAGTAGTTTCATTTTTATATTCTTAATTCTCACTCTGTTGTGCTTGTACCTGATACAACCATCAAGTCTATTCTTACACAACAGAGTTTGGAACTAAGAGAGGAATTGGGTAGAAAAAGGTCCAAGAATATGACCTTGATATCAAGCCAACTAAGCTAGTTCGGGGTAAAGGCTTGTGTGAGCTTATTGCTGAAGGGGTTGATGAAGAATTGTCCACAAAAGTAGTTGATGTCCCTGTTGTCCTCTTCCTCAGTTCAACAGATGAGTGGTATGTTGATATTGCACATTTTCTTACTTATGGAGAATGTCCATCCCATTTGAGTGCCAAGGAAAAGAGAGCTATTAAGCTAAGGTCTACACAATATGTATTATGGGAAAATGCTTTGTTCAAGCGAGGCATAGATGGAAGATTCCTTAAATGTGTGGAAAAGAGCAAAAAAAAAGAAGTTGTTTTCAGCTTTTCATGATCAGGCTTGTGGAGGGCATTTCTCTTCTCTTTTGTCACTACCCATAAGATCCTTTCGTGTAGGGTACTATTGGCCTACATTGTTCAAAGATGCATCAAAATGGGTAGGTAAGTGTGAAGCTTGTCAAAATTTTGTTGGGAGACCTAAGTTGGTTGCTTTACCACTCAAACCAGTAGTGATTGATGAGCCTTTTCAACAATGGGGATTAGATTTCATTGGAACTCTTAACCCACCTTCCAATGCTGGACATACTCATGTGCTAACTACTACATGATTACTTCACAAAGTGGGTAGAGGCTATTCCAGTCAAAAGCACTACTTCTGAGGTGGTGTGTAATTTCATCAAAGAGAACATCTTGATAAGGTTTGGGGTACCAAACAAGATTGTGACTGATAATGCTTCCAATTTTTCTTCTTCTGAGATGATGGATTTCTGCTATGGCTATGGAATTTCCCTTGCTCATTCTTCATATTATTATCCTCAAGGGAATGGACAAGTAGAATCAACAAATAAGAATCTGGTAACCATCGTTGGAAGCTTGTCAATGACTCTCAAAGGAATTGGCACAAGAAGCTCTATGATGCTCTCTAGGAAGATAGAATTACACCCAAAAGAGCAATTGGGATGTCTCCATTTTAGGTGGTGTATGGTGTTGAAGCTCAAATGCTAAGTAATAGTGGAATTACCAACCTTGCACTTAATGAAGGCTATTGAGGATTCAAGTTTCATCAGTTCCTTGGACAAGAGAATCATGTATCTTCAGAAGTTGGATGAAGACAGGATGCAAGTTTTTGATAGGATCTCAACTCATCAACTAAAGGTGAAAGCTTTGTTTGATAAGAAGGCTAGGCCCAAATATTTTCAAGTGGGAGACATTGTTTTTTGTGGGACAAAAGACATGAACCTCGAGGAAGCCATGGTAAGTTTGATTCTCTTTGGCTTGGTCCTTTCAAAATCAGACACTTTGCTGAGAAAATTCTTTCTACTTGGATTATATGGATGGATCCTCTCTCCCACTTCCTTATAGTGGGCAAGTATTTGAAGTTGTTCAAGTCCTAGGTGATTAGGTAGTCCTTTTGTATATATTGTGTGTGGTGTTTTGTTTGTTTTTTCTTTCCTTTTTGGTTTGTTTCCCTTCCATGTGTGTTGTCTTCTATATTGGTTTTACCTTTGACTCTATTTTCCCAATGGATAAGGCACTGGTCTACTTTCCCAAGAGTTTTCTATGGTTCTTGATCTTGCCTCGTTCCTCTATCCCAACCAAGTCATCCCCAGAAAGAGCCAACTATTGTCACCCTCAAAATTCCCCTCATTTTTTAAGTCAAGTTTTGAAAATTTTGAGTTGGTGCCTTTGAGAGATGTTTGAGTAGAGTGAGAAGTCTGAGAGAGAGAAAAAAATTCATGCTTTGAAGAAGTGGGTGCTCATTTACAATCTCACCTGTTAATTTAGAATCTTGCAGTCCGCATGGTTCCCATTTGGATGCTTGAAAATTGTTTCCTCCATTCAAATGAAATTGTCAAATCCTTTTCTATGGCCGTGGATCACATCGAGCCTAGTATTGTTTATAGTTCTTCTTTCCACAGGAGCAGTTTTGTTTTTCAGGCATAAATGGTGAGTTTCTCCTCCTCTATATTTTTCCATAGTCATGAATGATGGGCGTATCTTCCCTATCAATTTTTGGCCCCAACATCCATGAGTATGTGGACATCTCTGATTGGATGCGGGAAGGTGGGTCATCGGTCACTTTTGGAATTTTGGTTTTGTATGAAGAAAGGCAAATGTTCAATCGAGGCCCAAATCAGCTAAGTATAGAAGGACCGTGGAAGGTGCCACGTGTCTCTTCGGCACACTTTTGGTATGGTGCACAAAAATAGAGACTCCAAATGCGCATGCGCAGCCCTCCACGTGGTCAGAGTCTGAAAAGACAAAGCCACCAATAAATCAGCTAAGTATAAAGAGCCGGGAAGCCTCCATGTCCCAACGACACACCTCCAAAGGCCAAGTTCAAAGAAGGATCCTAAGTGAGTGCAGAACTCACCACGTGCCTCATCGGCACAACTTTAGAAGTGAGACCCAAGGGACAAACCCCAAATGAGTGCCAACTCTCCATGTGTTCGAGCCTCAAAAAATTTAAATCGGTCATTGAAAGGTCTAAGGCCAACGGAAAAAGAACCACATGTCAGCTTGGTGCAACTTTAGAGGTGAAATACAAAGTGAGTCCCCAAACAAGTGTGAAAGCTTCCACGTGTGTCCAAACCCAACATAGTCACTCCTAAATAAGTAGAAGGGACCCAACCAAAAAAATGGAGAAAGAGGAGCGGGTCCAAATTGGTTAAGTACAAAAGATCGGCCGATGCCACGTGTCTCATCGATGCACCTTCAAGGGTCAAGCCAAAGGTGGTTCCCAAACATGCACCAGCTCTCCATGTGCCTCATCAGCGCAACTTCAAAAGCATGGCCCAAAGAGAGACCCCCTAACTAGCACATCCTCCACGTGTCTAGGGTCCGATAGAAGTCAAATGGGCAGCAGCCCAAATCGACTAAGTATAAAAGAACCAAGGAGCTCTCCACGTGTCTCAATGATGCACCTTCAAGGGTCAAAGCCAAAGGTGGTCCCCCAAATGAGCACCAACTTTCCACGTGTCCCAAGTCTAAAAAGGGAAACAGAGCTGGCAACTGTTGAATCAACTAAGTATAGAAGGGTTTACGGAAGCCTCCATGTGTCAGCTTAGCGCAACTTCAAAGGAAAATCTCTGAGAGGCAGGTCCCAAATGTGTGCTGAGCCTCCACGTGTCCAGGGTCAGACATATGGCCCCGCCAAACAAAAGGGACTTAGCCAAAACACAAAGAAACAAGGCGAGGCAATCGAAAGGAGCCACATGTCTCTTCGATGCTCTTTCAAGAGGCAAATACAAAGCTAGTCTCCAAATGAGTGGGAAGCCTCCATGTGTCTGTGTCGAGATAAAACTTTTCGCCAAATGAAGGGAAAAATTCAAATGTTAAGCCCACATCAAAAGTCAAAGCAGGAAGGCGGGCCAATGGAGAACTTTGAGATTTTGAGCCTTGTTTCCATAAAAGGTGTAAAGTGATAAAGTGAACCGCGGCCCCACTCATGCCAAGGGAAAAAGTCAAATATCGAGCCCACATCAAAATTCAAAGTGGAGGTGGTGGGTCGGTTGATTTTGAACTTTTTCCAGATTTTGAGCCTCATTTCTAAAAGAAGTAAAATTATAAAGTGAGCCGCGACTCCATTACCACTCAAGTAAAGCCACGTGTGTCAGACCCAAATGTAAAAAATGTGAAGTTGTGGGCTTGTGGGGACTGTGAGGAAATTTTGCACTTTTGCATCTTTTGTGCTAAAGGCACAATTTCAATTTTGGGCCACGGATCCATTTTTGCATTTTCACCATTTTTGTATGGATTCGATTCAAATATTCAAATGAGCATAAATTTCACTCCAGTGCTCAAAATTTGACAAATTTTATATTGTTGGAAAGGTCTTGGTCTCCTCTACACCATGGAAGCATAAAATATTGTTTTTAATAGGAGTTTTGATGGTTGAAATATGAAAACGTATTTCACACCATTAATGTGTGATCTGATTGCTTCAAACAGATCATATTTGATCCGATTTCCATCCTTTCTTCTCCAACATGCCAAACAGACACATGGAGAGCCGACTGGAAATCTTGATTTGGGTGAAAATATGGAAACATTTTTCAAGCCATTAATATGGGATCATTGCTTCAACTAGATCAAATCTGATCTGATCTTCCATCCTTCCTTCTTCAGCATGCCAAAGACATGCAAAACCAGATTTGATAGATTGTAGGTGGATTTGTAGGGGCATTGATGGTTGGTGGTTGAGCTTCCAAATCATATTTTCTTCCTTCTCTTCTTCTCCTCTCTTGGCTTCATCTATAAATGTAAGATCTTGGCTCATTGCAAAGGTTGGACTTTGATACTTTTGAAGTGTAATTATAGTCGAAAGTAAATCAATATAGAAGGATTTTCCCCTTTTCTCTATCTTCCTCCATTGTCCCTTCTTGCTTACCTAAATTCATGGATCATTTATCTTCTGTGATAAGAAACTTTGTGTTCTTATTGATATGATTTCTAGAACTTTGTGTCTATGGAATGATATCTTATGTTGTGAATGTGAATGATTCTATTCTGTATCACTCTTGCTCAGCACATATAGGGTTATACTCTGCTATCTATATTTCTGAAAGTGTTGTTATATTCTGCTCTTTCCTTTCTTCAGTTCTTCCATTCATTTGTATTGATAATCTATTTTGGTATAAAAGCATTTCAAGATGTCAAAAGTCCAACCTTAAGATGAAAGTGTAACCTTCTAGAGCTCATAACTTTTGATCCGCATGGCTCAGATTAAGGTGATTTGTTTTTGAAATTGTGTATTTTTTCAAGATCTACGCATTGGTGAAATTTTTATACACATATTTCAAATGTAAAATTTACTTTTACTCATTGTAATATTTACATGCACTCAATTATAAAGTTCCAAATTTGGTAGGGTGTTGTAATCACTTGTGGATGTAATTTTGGTTGAGCCCGATGTCCTAAAATTTTGGGTGTTGCATTCTTATATCTATGGGTGTATACATTTATATCTCTCTTGTTTGTTGAGATATTTTGGATCTATATTTTTGACACTTTTTTGCATGTTGACAGTCTCTCTTGTGGGTGAGCTATTCTGGTGAAGCCCAGTGTTAGTTTGTCAGTGTTCGAGTAGTTGATTTTGGCAACTCACACATATTTGTGGTATCACTCTACTCATTCAGCAGTATGGGAGGGTGTGGTGTTGATACTAATTCTTTGGGTTTCATGGCCTTGCCATATTACCTTGGATTTTCTTGGATCGTGGCACTCATATTTATTTGGATCTTGTGTCCTTGCCTTATTTTCTTAGTTATTGTTCTTGGATCGTGACACACCTGTTTGTAGTAGTTGATATTGCTTCTTCGGATTTTGTGTCCTTGCCTTGTTACCTTGGAAATTATTTGATCGTGTCACTCCTATTTATTTGGATCTCATGTCCTTACCTTATTGCCTGGTTATTCTTGGATCGTGGCACATCTATTTGTAATAGTTGATCAAATTATGTTTGGTGTTTTTTTACATTTTTGACATCACTCCATTGATAGTCTCCTTGCATGGAGCTATTCTTATGGCCAGTGTCGATTGTTTTTGAGTTCTATGTTTGAGTAGTGGATTCGAAGACAAAGCGTACCAAAAATCTTCGACATTGTATGCTTTTTGGAGCCGATATTCGAGGATATCTTGCAGTGGGATTTTTCTCTCTACTTTGTTATTACTGGTTTTGGGTACCTTGCGGTGTCCAATTTTCCCGATTATTATAGTGGGTACCTCATCGAGCCTTGTTGTCGGGATCCATGTTTGTTTTCATCCACCTAAGCTATGCTTATGGGAGGTTGTTAGTGTAGGTTATTATTTATTAGGATAATTCTTACACTTGTGTTAGTCCTACACTTGTTGGGTTAGCTTGCTTAGGTGTACTAGTTGTGTGGAGTTAGCTTACTAGTTTTGTTGAGTTAGCTTCACGCTTAGGTGGAGTTAACTTACTAGTATTCTGGAGTTAATGTAACTACCAATATCGTTAGTGGTAGTTCTTCACCAATGATTTAGGTAGTAGTTGCACTTCCCTCCTCCTATATGTACATCTTTCTTATTGAATAATTCAAGTCATTGTATTATAATTTATTGAACATTTTGGATTATGATGGATTTCCATATATGGTATTTTATCTCTTCTATTTTAAAAATCTAATGTGGTGTGATATTATCATCGAGATCATGGCTTGGAGAACAATATTCTTATCATTCCTTTCAAATGGCATTTTTTCTTGACATTAGAGAACATGGATAGAAGGAGAATACTCTTCTACCATGTCAAGTAATAATTGTGGGAGGGTAATTGATTTTACCGTCACTTGGTAAGTCAACGGTCCAAGTGTGATCGTATTCATTAAAAATGTTAGGGGAGTGGATATGGTCTCATTTTTGTTATAAGGGGCCTCTAATGATAATTAGGATGAGGGTCTGGACTCGATATTGGTTCCGATGGATTCACGAAAGTTCCTTTGAAGCCAAATCCATGTGTTTTGTGAGGTTTTATCAAATCTTCAAAGGGTATCTCATGTGGAAATTTCTCATATATTATAGGCCAAAACCCTTCGACGTGCAACGATGAAGGTATGTTTAGGGAAATTTAGGCTTGTCTAGGAATGATATGTATGAAGTGAATATGTAGAGATGTGAAGAGGGATGGTGGATGGTGTTAGAATAAAGGGAAGAGTGAAGGAGATGATATTTCTAATATTAGGATCATAAAGAGGTTACTTTTTAGGTCACCCATATGTTTTTGGTGTAGGGAGTGTATTGAGATAAAATATTTGATACTCCTCTAATGAGAGATATTACATCGATATTTGAATGATTGATCGTCGAGTAATTTGAATGTAAGAACAAGTGAACTTGTTGAAGCTTGATTTGAAGAGGTAGAAATTTTTATGGGAAACAACACATCATTTATCCTTTAGGTCATACTTTGAATGGGTTAGGATCAACGAGAACCATAAAGGTTTTACCTTCATGTTCATATTTCAAGCATTGATGTAAGGTGGAAGGGACACAACACATAATGTGGATCCAAGGACATCCTAATAGTATATTGTATTAGAACTCACCTTCTACAAGGTAGAAAATAAAATAGAGGTTTTTTAAAACTACTTTGATAGGTATGATTACTATGCTTATGGTGGGAGAGACGGTATCATTAAAAGCACGTAGGATGGTGGGTGATTGAGCCATGAAATATTTAGGTGGCTGAAGTTGTTTGAAAGTGTGGCATGAGATGATATTGATGTTGGCCCCATTTTTAATCATGAATCTTTTAATAACAATATCATTTATTTGGGAAGTGATAAATAAGGGGAGGTTGTGATCTTCATGCTGTAATTATGGGATCTCGAGAATCTTAAAATTTGAGGGTTGTAGACATTTTTAAGGCACCAATAAAGTTGGAAAATGGGAGAGGTTTGTCTGAGTGTACCAAGATGGCTTAAAAGGCTTCTATTATACCTTATAAATGTTGAGGGGAGTTTTGGATGAGTTTGTAGAGGGACATATTGATAGAAAAATGATGTAATTGTTTGAGCACATTGGTCTATATTGATGTCATGGATTACATCTTAGGGGATGTAAGGATGGATACCTTGGCTCTAGAAGATGGTGGATCAAGTGATTCAGTGGGAGTTGTGGAGATCAAGATCCTAGGCCTTTCTTGAGTCTGGGATTTTGAGTCTTGGGTAAGAGCTCTATATGTGGATAACATCAATTTGTAATAAAGGGGACTCATTGGAGGAGGCCATATATTTACTTGATGGGTTATCAGGTTATGGTTTAAGAGTTGTACAGCGTGGTTTTTACCTTGGTTTTCTTAATGGATTCAAGGGCAATTACCAAGATCAACCTCAATATGGTGAGGTTTATGGGATACCCACGAATGTTGATTATGTTTTGTTTTGCACACCATTTTGAAATCAATGGATCAAGTCTTTCTTATGAGCAAGACTCCTGTAAACAAGGCTACAAGATTATATCAAGATAACATTATTGATTAAGAACAACACTTTGATTACTGCATATAGTTGCGTGTACAAAATCTTGCTAAACAAAACATATGCTTATCACTTATTTAGTTACATATATGATTGATAATAATCATAATTAAATCCACAAGTCAGATTCTTGATTAGTATAGAGATTCTCAGAGATGGGGAATTAATAGAATTAGTAGTTTCCTCCTCTTCTTTAGTCAGGTCCAAGTCAGGGATGGAAATGTAATCCTCAGCGAAGAAGTTTGAATCTTCTTCTTGGGTATCGTAATGGCAGGTGAAGGTGAATTTTGAGTTGGAGATGTTGATGTAACTAATGGAATTTAATTCTAAAGTAGTATGATAATCCTCTTCCAAATGTTCAAGACCGGTTTCATGGCGACATTCAAATTGAGCAAGATCTTCTTGAAGCTTCGATGTCTCATCGTAGGTATTCAGGAAGGCATCGGTGGCTTCAGCAGATGCATTGTGTGGAAGCAAAGATGGATTTAAGATGATCAAGTGAGGAAACCTAAATGACATACAG
Source organism: Taxus wallichiana var. yunnanensis (assembly GCA_018340775.1). Lineage (NCBI taxonomy): Eukaryota > Viridiplantae > Streptophyta > Pinopsida > Cupressales > Taxaceae > Taxus > Taxus wallichiana. The sequence continues at coordinate 821,008,143 of CM031238.1, forward strand.
TTCTAGGTCTTTAATCAACTTTTATTGTTCCCAAAAGAAGGGATGGAAGATGACGGGAATGAGTCAACCGTAGGAAATGAGGACGTCCTAATTCCATTTGAGATCATAACACTTGAAAAAACATTAGTAGATAACAAGAGATATAAATCCATTTTGATCATATCTATCAAAAAGTAATGAAAAGGTATAAAAAGACAGGGGTCGGCCGGCGATTCGGAGGAATGCTTGGCGATTAGGGTAATCTCCAGGTGATTACTTGTGAAACTTTACAACTTTCCTAAACAGAGTTACTATTAATATTTTAAGCTATTAATTTTATCAAAGACAAAGGGTTATTGATTTTTAAATACTCTTATAAGTAGAATGTACCTGATTTTAGTGCATGGAATGAACAAAATGAAAGATTTACCTTGAAATTGTTGATGAACAAGAGAAGATGGTTGAAAGAGAAATCAATCAATTCATTGACAAATTGGGCGTTCCTCGGAAATAATGGCATTGTGTTGTGTTGACATGAAATACCTGGATGTTTTGATGAGCTGAAAATGTAGTAGAATGTACCTATAAAACCTATGGATTCTTCCTTGAAATGGGGTCTGAAACAAGTATTAATAGATTGCCTATGATCGAGAAAATCACCAAAAATTTCAGAAAAATCTTAGTTTCTCTTGGAGTCAAATGATTTTATTTCAATTTTGAACTCAAAATGAAGGATTTCGAGGTTGTTTCGCATGTGAGACATTAAAAAAGTAGGAGATGACTCATTTAGATGGAGGAAGGAGTTAGATTTTGGCATATTTTCTTAGTTAGGAGATAAGTTAGTTTAGGAAGAAGGTTAGAGTTATCAAGAAGCGGTGTAAATAAATTATTGAGTATCTTAGTGAGGTGTTGTAGTGAACTCAATGAGGTGTGATGGTGAGGTGTGAGGGGTAATACCTTTTCTCCATTATTATTATTATTTAAATAATCATTTTGATATCTAGGAATATGATGGGGTAATGATATTAATTGAGGGGAATGTGATAGAGCAACGTGTCGTAAATGTGTCATGTCTAGTCGTGGATTTTATTAGGTTTGAGGGATGCAGATTTTTGATGCTTACATTCACCCTTTTTTGTCTGGCAATTTTTGGACAAAGTTTTAGACAAAAATGATGAAGGAAAATTTGTGTTGGTATGGGTGAACCCACCGTAGCGCAATACAATGAGCACCAATGCGTTGTTTTGTTTCAAAATTATTGTCCTAATTAAAGAGGATGTGAGTCACAATGTTGGGGAATCAATTGTCAGGATGGCCAAAGGGTTCAACACCTGCAGACGCATGATTCTTACGAGATAAAGTTGTTGAGCAGGAAAACCATGTGATGGGGACCAAAGGACTTGTCTCATATAGACGTATGGAAAATCTTGATGTTGTGACTATGTTGTTTTTAAATATTTGAGGGAAAAAATCCTATTTTAGAAGTATGGCACATTTGTGCAAAAGGCAAAATGACACATTTTGAAGCAATGTTGGTATAGAGAATCAAAACAAGGTAATCACTAGCGATCGGAAAATTGCTAGCGATTGTGGTAGTGGAAATGTTTTGGGGTATAAATACCCAAATGGATTGTTTATTCATCACTTTTCACTATGCAATGACATCGACCTTGAAAAAAATGTGTTTTTTGAGCAAATAAGTGTCCAATGGCCTCCTCCAGCCACAAATGGAAGTCGGTTCTTGCTGAGGTAAGGCCTAATCATGCTTTTGTTTAGTTCATTGTTGTTTTTAAGTATTTTTTTGGGTTTTAGAGATATTTATGACCGTATCGAGGTGTGCGGATGCCCTAGGGAAAATTTGCAAGAATCGCTGGCGATTCCTTCAATCTCTAGTGATTGAGGTGAATCACTAGCGATTCACCTGCAAATTATTTTTTTGTGTTTTTAGTGAGAGAATGTGGTTTTTGATCAATTTTATTAACTTTATTAGATGTTTGAGTCATTTTTGTGTTTTATGATTATGGGTGTAAGTGGTTTTTTCAGATTTTGTTTTCATCATTTTTAATGTTTTCTTTCATGTTTTTATTTACAAGTGAATGCTCGATTGACTATTCGAGACCGCATCCCTCACGATGCTTTGGATGATATTAGAGAGGATTTGTATGATGATAAATGGGTTCATTTGGAGGTGTGGGTTTTAGTGGGATGGGATTTTACCAATGGATTCATAAATGTCGCAGCTTTATTCTTGCATTGTTAGATCGATGGAATCCTTCCACCAACACATTTTGGCTGCCTATAGGGGAGATGACCATCACCCTAGAGGATGTTCATCATATCACCATACTTGCCAATTAGGGGAGCTTTTTTACTTTATTTCGAGATGCGAGAGAAAGGGGATACTATGCAACATTTGTATGGAGGTAAGGCTGAGGTGTGACATAATCACCAGGGATTTTGATTATAAGTCTTTATATGAGTTTGAGAGAGAGGGGTGCCCACGGATGACTATGATGATGTTGGGCATCTCATGTTTTGCATTACCAGATTCAGGAGGGGAGATTCCCTTAGATGATGATGGGGGTAGTCGTGGAGATGATGGAGCACCGTACTATCTTTGAGTGGGATCTTACTTTATTAGCACAAACATACATGGAGTTGTGGGCTTGGACAACCCACAAGCGTTATGGGATCAATGTTGGTTTCTTATTGTAGTGTTGGGCCCATGAGCACATTGCCATTTCTCGTCCATTCAGATTGCCTAGTGTTATAGATGTGAGGCACCCAGGATTCATGAGATGGAGTGTGAGTCTTGGAAGAGCAAGGAAGGCCAAGGGGCCTACCTATTACAGGACTTGATTTCAATTTTATAGGTGGGGCATGTGATTTGGTGACCATATGTAGGTGGGGCATATGTCGGCATCTTCTCGGGGATTTTTGTATTTACAACAGGATACCTGGTACATGGTCGCAGAGGCTGGTGAGGATGAGTTGGTGTATTTTAGTCAGTTATGAGGAAGTTCGGGTTGGTTCAGACATACCCGAGGATCCAATTCTATATAGGCAGGAGGAGGGGATACGACACCCCACAAGTAGTTATGATAGGGCTAGTACCTATTGTTGAGTAGCTAGGGTGATGGGTGCGGATGAGGATGACCATGTGGTGTTGATTGATGACGCGGGGTTCACCCTAGATTTTACTACTTGGTGGTCATGTTCATTGAGGAGTTTTGATAGGATGAGGGATACGAGATAGGGAAGCCCGATCGGTTAGATGGGTGCGGGCTTGATCGATGGAGGAGCCGAGGAGGGAAGCAAGGCTAATGAGGAGAGGGTTGAGCCTTATGCAGATCTATCTCCGGATGTTGTTACCATGACGACTAAGAAGGCCATAGTGGGTTTCGAGAGAGATGTCACTCGCAGAGAGTGAGATGACTTGATAGGAGTGTGGGATACTCTTATTGGAGAGAGGTAGAGTATGATAGGATCCAAGCACATCTTGTATAGGTTTCTTCTAAGAGAGACCGGTACAAGAGTCAAAGAGATACTTTCAAGAAGACCTTGGGGATTACGAGGCCTTCCATTTATAGCACGTAGTTATTGACATTGGTTAGACAAAGAGGGATGTCTGCAGGATATTTTTGGTATGATTGTGGTATCCCATTACGAGGACGTAAAGGTGGAGCATGATTATTACATAAACATGATCATCAAGAACTACCCCGACGCTACCTTGTATGTTGATCACATAAATACCCAAGGGGGCACCACAATAGCAAGAATGGACCGAGTGATAGTGTAGAGAGTGTGGTGAACCCACATCAAATACAGATTGAGAGGGGATGATGGTGTAGGAGAGACTGGTGGTGTTGTAGTGGGAGGCACTCCCGATCCTAGTTTGATGGATTTTACCATTTGATTGTAGGTTCATAGAAGCCTGTTTTCTCATGTATGACATTATATTGATTAAGTGGACATTTGGACTTTGATATATATATGATGATGTTGTTTTTTTAGTTCTATGATAGAATTGTGATATTACATGGATGATGTGGTTATACATTTTATCATATATGATGATGAGGGTAATTATGCTTGATGATGATATAATTATATGATGATGGTGATAATGATGATGATGACTATGATTCTTTGTGATTTGTTATGTTTAGGATATCCTATATTTTGTATAAAATATTTTTCAGATGTGTTTATGTTTATGTTTTGATTATGTGATTATCTTCTTAGAAAAATGTGAATAAAATTCAAAATGTAATTTAAATAAAATAAAGTAAAAGTGGAAAGGTAAATTCCCCATTGAATAATATATGTGTAATGGGTTTTGATAATGCTTGCACTTGTAGCCATTAAAATGTTAAATGAGACTATTAGTGGACAATCTATACTGATTATGGTGGAATTAGATGAAATGGATGAAAGGATGATATGTATACATGATTTTACAGGGAAAAAGGGTTCTCCTTTTTGACAAAATTAAAGGGAATCAATGCCCTAGCTCTTTATGATAAGAAATTTTATGAAGCAAACTGATCAATGTGGGAAGCTTGCTTATGGGAAATTTGATTGATGCGGGAAGCTTTCTAGGATGCTCTTAGATTTTGATATATTTGCAGAGGTTGATCAAAACGGGAAGCCTTTTTCATGGGTAGCCATCCTTCGAGGGTATGGTCTACATTTTATATTTTGATTTGAATGGCCATCCTTCAAGGGATCGGTCCATGAATTTAAAATGGTAGCTATCCTTTGAGGGATCAGTCTACTTTTCTTTTGACAATATGATATTCAAATAGTTGTCCTTTAGTGGATCAATCTATTTATTTTTAACTTTAGCAAGAAGCATCTCGTATGTATATTTTGGCTTTATTTTGAGTTGCAAGAAAGACCCCGATGAATCATCCATTAAGGAGGGTATAGATGTATAATCGACACATATCCATATGAACCATGTATAAGTGCATAGGTTCTAGAGGATATTTTGAAAAAATGGCATTTGTTGTTTATGATGGAATGATAAGGTTTGACCAAAACTATCGTCATGATAATCATTCATTTAATAGTAAAAAGGCCGCAAATGCAAAATACTTAGAGGCTCCTGTTCAAGTTCCCCATCAAGAGAAGTGAGATGATATGCTCCTGACCCATATTTGTGAGTAATAATGTAGGGACCAATCCAATTAGGGGTGAACTTCCCACGTTTACTTCATTCTAATTTAGTCACATTTTGATTTTCCTTAAGTACTAGGTCACCAATTTTGAAGTCATATTCTTTGACATGTTTTTATATGCTCTACTAATGCATTGTTAATAAACTTGGTGATGTTCAAGGGCTGCTAGGTGCTTTTCATCTAGCAATTCTAGTTGTGCAAGATGATTTTGGTGGTATTCTTCATTAGGGATGAAATCCTTTAAAGATACACGAGTGATGGGATTTTAATTTCTAGGGTACGATGGCTTCAAATCCATAGACGAGTGAATAAGTCATAGCATCGAAGGTGTATGGATACTAGTTTGATAATCCTAAAGGGAAAACAAGATTTGAATGTTCCAATTCCTTCCTACGTCATTTATGGTTTTCATGAGGATTTTGTTAAGTGTTTTATTAGAAGCCTCCACTTGTCCATTTTCCTGAGGATAATATGGTGATGAGAATCTTATTTTAATATTGAAAGTATCACAGATATTTTTAACCTCCTTGTTCTTGAAGGATTTACCATTGTCTGTGATAAGCTTGTGTGGAATGCCAAAACAACATATGATGTTCTAATATATGAAGTTGATGATAGGTCTAGACTTTGTTGAGGTCAAGGGAATAACTTCAACCCATTTAGTAAAATATTCAGTTGTAGTGATGATTGAATGATGTTGTTGAGATGACTTAGGATTAATTTCACCAATGAGATCTAACCCCCATTGAGAGAAAGGCCATAAGTCTTGTGCTGGTTGCAATGCTTGACAAGTGATATGGATGAGATCAGAATGGAGTTGACATTTAACACACTTTATCATGTATGTGCAACAATATTTGTTAATAGTGGGCTAGTAATAACCCAACCCTATGATACATTTAGTGATAACATTGCCACTGAAATGACCTCCAAAAATGCCATCATGGACTTATTTGATTGCGTTAGTTGATTCACATGACTTGAGACAACGTAGTAATACACCGTCAAAACTACGTTTGTAAAGGATTCCCCCTATGAATATGAAGCGAGTGACACATTGAAGGAAGGATTGTTTAGTGCCTTGCGATAGGTTTGGTGGGAATTTAGATTCAGTAAGATAATCGATATTTGGGTATACCATAAATCTAATGGGTTTTTGTCAATAATTTTTATGGAAGGTAGCTAATTTTGATGTGAAGGATGGTCTAATTGTTGAATGACTATGAACATTTTAGTTTTATCCTTTGATTTCATCATTTCTGAAGGGCACAAGAGATCCTAGGGAAGCCATAGTGTCTGTGAACCTATTGGAAGATCGTGGAATAGCTTGAATGGTGTAATGATCAAATGCGCCAAGGAGGAATTTGACAATGACCTTATACTTTTGAAGGACCTCATTTTTACATTGATACTCTCCTTTGACTTGACTGATGACAAGTTGTGAATCTTCGTAGATTTCTAGATCATGGACACCTAAGAGAATAGTAGTAGTTAAACCCATGATTAAGGCCTCATATTTTGCCATATTGTTGGTACACTCAAAATTGAGTTTGAATGATAATGGGATGGGAATGTTCCAAGGTGGTATTATAACCACACTGGCTCCTCCTTGTTCTTAACATTCAACACCTGTCGAAGAAAAGTATCATCCTAACGGGGATGAAATCTAATTAACAATCATCAGATTTAATGATGTTATTAATGGACTCATCAGGGAAGCATTCATGAGTTGGCTAATTATCTGGAAGAGGGGCTTCAATAAGTTGATCAACAATGACTTTAACTTTAATGGATTTTGGTGGTATGATTTCAAGATCAAATTCTATCATTAAAATGATCCATTGGGTTATGCGGTAATTATAATAAGGTTTGACATGTATGGCTTTAAGAGGGTTAAAATTAGTGACGAGGTATGTTTTATGATTAAGAAGATAATGTCACATTTTCAAAGTGGAAAAATATAATGCACAACAAAACTTTTCGGCTTCGTGAGTAGCATGTTTTGTATTCATGGAGTGTATGAATAATGCAATAGACATCCTATTGGCAGCCTTGATTATCACGGTGAGCAAGCATGGCCCCTAAGGTGTGCTTAGAGGTAGGGATGTAGAGATAAAATGGTTCTCTTTCACAAGGTGGTGTAAGTACAGGTGGTGATAATAGATATTGTTTGATTTCAACAAAGGATTTCTGAAATCAAAATCACAATAAAACACTGTGTCTTTGTGGAGTAAATGGTGAAATGGTTGACAATAGTTAGAGAGTTGTGATATGAAATGTCGTATGGATTGTAACTTTCCTTGCAAGCTACGTAGTTGTTTGAGATTAGTGGGTGGAGGCATATTGATGATTTCCCGACTTTTATGGGATCGACTTCAATTCCATGAAGAGATATGATAAATCCTAAAATTTTTCGGTGAGGACACCAAAGACACACTTTTTTGGATTCAAGTAGAGACAAAATTGAATGAGACGGGTGAAGATTGATTCAAGAACATCAAGATGATCTTTTCTTGATCTAGACTTTCCAAGGAGGTCATCGACGTAATCCTCAACAATTTTGTGAATAATATCATGAAAGATGTATGTTATGACACGTTGATATGTTTCCCCAACGATTTTGAGACCGAATGGCATGATGCGGTAGTAAAATTAGTTTTGTGTTGGTCTTCAGGGGTGATAAGAATTTGGTTATAGCCGAAAATACATCCATAAGGGAAAGAATTTCATGGTCAGTTTGTTAGATCCATGAGTTGATCTATGTTTGGAAGAGGGAAGTCATCTTTGGGACAAGAAATATTGAGATCCCTAAAATCGGTGCAGATGTAAATTTTTCCTGAAGCTTTAGTTACTAGGACAATGTTAGAGACCCATTGTGGATAGTCAATGGGTATGATGAAATTGGCAGATAGGAGCGTTGCAACTCTTCTTTAACAAGGAGAGCTATACGAGGGTGCATTTTATGGAGCTTTTGTTTGACTAGTTTAACATTGGGATACATGATAATTTTATGTACGACAATGTTGGGATCAATCCCAAGGATATCATCATATGACCAAGTGAAGGCTTGACGATATTTTTTTAAAAATGAGGTGAAATCATGTAATTCTTGTGGGTCAAGGGAGTGACCGACCTTAACTATGTAGGGATCCTGAGGTGTTCCTAAGTTAATATCAAGTGTGGATTCATTGAGAAGGGTGGATGTTTCAGCTGGTAGAGATTTCTCGAGACAATGATCTTCAGCTCCCATATGAGATAGGATATCCTGATCATCCTGACATTGTAGGATATCCATGGTTGGCGAGTCTTCTTCAATAATTTCTAGAAAAATGAGTGGAAATGATTTGGTAGAGTGATATGATTGATAGGTGAGTGGTCCTAAGGATATGGTATTGATTAAAAAAATTTGGGTGGGATAGGTACAATTTCATCTGTATCTATGGAATCCTTAGTCTTGGTGGGTGATGATGATTTTAATCTGAAAATGGATACAAGGGTTTCTTTCTCAAATGAAATGCTTTCAGTAGTCTCTCGGTGAATTTTCTATAACCTAGGCCATTTTTTGGGTATGGTTTGAGGGCGCATAAGACGTGTTGATCATGTGTTCCTTGCTTGTAACATCCAAGGCCAAAGCCTTTCCATGTGCAACAGTGGAGGTACATACAAGAGAATTTAGGATTATCAAGGGATTTAAAATCTGATTTAAATAACGTGGCATGAAGTGAATGAGTCAGATGAGATGATGGATAATCAAATCCACCATAAATGATATTATTTTTAAGGTATTCTAGTCTGTAAGAGATGGAATATCCTACATCAGGGTCATACATGGGTTGTTTGTCGGGCGACCATATGTTTTTGGTGATGGGATGGAATTGAGCATGAGAAGGTGATATTCCCCAAGAGTGAGACATTTTACAGCCTTAGTGACAGAGGAATCATCTGGTAGTTTAGAGGAAGGTATCGAGGTACTAGTGGATGCTTGATCTAATGATTCAGATGTGGATTTTGGTACCAATACATCATTTGGGTGGTACATCATGTAACAATCAAAAAATGGATTGGGATCTACCGAGATAGTATGGGTCTCATCTGTATGTTAATATTTAAGGCAATGATGAAGAGTGGAAGGGACACAACACATGGTGCATATCCAAGGTCATCCTAACAACATATTATATTGAAATTCCCCTTCTATGATGTAGAAGAGTTCAGGTAGGGTTTTAACACCAACTTTGGTGGTAGGATGAAAATGCCTAATGTGGGTGCAATCGTGTCATTAAAGGAATGTAGCAGACTGGAATTTGGGTGACAATGATATTAGGGAGTTTAATTTATTCAAAAGAAAGATAATATATAATATTAATGACAACGTTACTATCAATCATAACCCTTTTTATGGAAATATCGTTGATCTGAGAGTTGATAAAAAGTGGTAAATCATGATCTTCAAGTCTAAGAGAGGGTATTTCGGATGGCTCAACTGATATGGAAGTAGATGTTTTCAGGGCACCTACATAATTTGTGAATGATGTTGTGTTATTAGTAGGTATGGTGATGGATTGAAGATATTCTATCATAGCTTGCTTGTGACTAGGTGATGTTTGGACCGAGATCATAGAGTAACATGTAAACTAGGGCTTGGTGTAAGCTGTTTTATGACAAAAAATTTTATCATCATGGAAGGCGGTGTGAATGATGGTACATAAATATTGGCTTTTGGTATTAACGCTTGTTTGGTCCCTTTAGGGGCTAAAGAGATGGAGATCTTGGGTTTCTTAGGTAGGATCAATGATTTAGAAGGTGGAGGTATGATAATGGTAGTTTCATCTTTCTGTGGTCCAGATGATGTTTTATCATAATCGTGTGCATGAGTGGTGATGTGGACAACATCTACCTATTGTATTAATGCTTCCATGATGGGTTCATCTGGTAATGTCGATGTTGATGTTGATGTTATGTTTGATTGTGTGGGAAGGAAAGGTGAACTGCCAATCTTCGAATTATTTGATGAAAAGCTTTGCAATCCTCTATAGAATGACCTTGAGTTCTATGGTACTCACAAGAGGTATTGAAATCATACCAGATAGGTTTCCACCCATGATAATCTGATGGTTTGGGAGGTGGTAATGTGATAACGGATCTCTGAAGGAGATCATCCAAGATGGTGGTGCAATGTCCTTTAGGTCCAAATACTGGTACCAAGGATGAGAGGTTTTCATTATTAGGAGGTGGTGGATAAACAACTTTTTTAACAAGAGGTTTCTTATTTTTTGGTCGCGGAGGTTTTCTTATCATTACGGGAGTTGGGGGCGTATTTTTTTGTGGGTAGCTATTACGGTGATGTAGAGTAAGGACCTACTACTGGAATGTGATAAACATGTTTTTATCCGGTGATGATTGGATGATCAATGTGTAGATCAAGAATTTCACGCTTGTTACCTGTCCAAGTTAATGCACCAAACTAAACACAAAAACCCTGAAAAACTCCAATGAAATTGATACCTGATGGACAAGATCCGAAGATGTAGATGGATGAGGAAGCCGATGTAGATAAGACGGGCGCACACGAGCAATTCTGCACAATAGATCCAAGTAACCTGCGAGACACCGATGCTTGACAGAAAAAGACCACGTTAAAAGATATTTAGGTGGACTGCCCGAGAAGCGGGTCCGGGAAGCGATGAGCTCCCTCGGCGGATGTCAGTCCACATTTTCAATTAAGTAAAGAAGCATACATGATAAAAGATGTACGTACAAGACTAGATTTTCTGATCAAGGTAATAAACAGAATCTAAACAAGCAGGCAGAAAGCAACAGAAGACAGGGAACTGTGAAAACAAAGCTAGATTTGTGTTACCTGTGTCCTTTTACCTGTCTGCAGGATGATCGGCGTCGATTATGTAGAATCGGCGTCGACTGATGTGATCGGCGTCGGTTATGAAGAATCGGCGTCGACTGAATAAGATCGGCGTCGACTAAAAGTAGATCGGTCGATCGGGGACAGTGCGAGAAGATTTGGAAATCGGAAAGTGAAGGCCAGATCGTCAACGTCTGCTGGATATGCCGAAGCCGGTGAGATACTGGAACAGAGTCACCAGAAGATCAATGGATACGTGTGATGTTGATGTGATAAGAACAGAGTAACGGTGCTCCTCTCAGGGATTGATTTGGACAAGATCCGTTCTCATTTGATAGATAATGTTGACACTAGATGCGCAAAGATCTCTCGTTCTCTCTCTTTCACGGTCTGTGTTTCTTTCGCGATCTGTCTCTGTCTGTCCTTCGTGTTCGTGCGTGTGTTTTTCTTCCGTCTGTCCCCAGAACTGAGTTCTGGGCTTCTATTTATAATCGGCGCCGCTCCTAAAAATCGGCGTCGACCGTACCGGTCGGCGCCGATCGCGGAACAGACTCCCGAGATGGCCAAAATGAACGATTTCTAGAAAGATAAGAGTTATCCCTCCACCTCAAATATGGGAAATATCCCGCTGCTTGATTGTGAGGAGGAGAAATAGGAGGGACACATGGATAGGATAGATATGGGGTAAATAAGTGGTTAGGATACATGTGAAAAGGTGTAATTAAATAGTTAATATTTAATTACTCATGGGTAAAACATAAAGGGGTGAATTAAACTTAGGATAGGTGTTTAAATCACAAATCGAATAATATCCCAAGGGGATAGTGGTGACATAAACGTGCCCCAGGTTACCAGAGAGAGCAAAACGCGCGAGGGACACTAAATTGGATAATCAATTTTAGGTGTCTACATTTTGCCCCTTTTTGTCAAGTAACTTGCGATAAGCAAGGTTATGAGACAAAAACAAGGAGATGGAAGAAGGGAAGAAAAAGTGATGATGTGATCCCCCTCAAACTAGGGATGGGATGGATGATAGAACAAACGATCCCAAGTTTGAAAAAAGGTAGATGAAAACGTGGGATGCCCCAGCTGGATGTCTGGAGTAGATCTGATCATTGATGACACATAAAAATAGATAAAAAGGCAGCAACCTAAGGAACTCACATTGGTAGGGCAAACTAGACGGTCTCCTTATGAGACGACGTTAGTACCTACAGACCCATGAGTGTAAGGAGGGCTGCAAAATAGTCAGCATCTAAAGAGAGACACATTGGTAGGGACAACTAGACGGTCTGCAAAGCAGACGACGTTAGTGCCTACAGACCCGTTTAACTCTAAGCTGCCAAAAAGTATGAGTGCCCCATGCAAAGGGAACAAACTCGAAATGGACGGTGATATCGAAAATATGTGCCAAAAGGCAACATTCAACGCACAATAATGATCAGATAGATAAATAAGCCAAGCATCAACACTAAGGCAAAGAGATGGAAAATCGGCGGTGATTTAAAAAATCGGCGTCGACTTAAATAAACGGCGCCGACCAAAACAATCGGCGCCGACCTTGCACCGCACATATAAATATGTGAACGGAAAACGTGAACGATTTATTCACTCCGTGACGATTGATTCAGAGAGAGTCAAAAGTTGGATTTGAGCACCATGGAAGCCTCTGGGAGCGGTCAGAAGCGCAGGAGGACACGACCTGGGGTAAGTGGTTCTTCGTGAACCCGTTGTTTTACTTTTGCTTTATTTTTTTATTTTATTATTATTATTATTATTATTATTTTTTAATTTCTATTTTGCCGGGTGGGAGGCCAGGGTGTTTTGTACATCCGACCGAGAAATCGGCGCCGATTGGTATAGTCGACGCCGATTATATGCAAGCGGCGCCGATTTATGTTAATCGGCGTCGACTATAAATAAACGACGCCGATTATATTTAATCGACGCCGATTGTATAGACTTTTGAATAGATTGTAATTTTTTTTTTTTTTTTTTTTGGATGTTCTGATTTGGGTAAATATGAGACTAATATTGCTCTTGATGTCGTGGATGCAGGCACGAGAGGTTCTACACATGAGGGATGCTATTCCCGAGTTACTAGAGACTATTCTTCCTGATGTGACTGATGCAGATTGGCGGCATTTAGAGTTAGCCGGGCTCGGGGGCTTTAGGTACTACAGACGAGTGCCGCGGGACGTAGAGTTGATGCGAGCACTAGTGCGACGATGGGATAGCCAGACGTGCACTTTTTGGTTCAGGACGGGTGAGATGACCATCACCCATGAGGATATATACAGGATTTTGAGGCTGCCGATCACTGGGGACCCGATAGAGATTACACCACGAGAGCAGCAGCAGAGGGCCCTAGTTCGATTGTATGGAGATAGGGCGGATGATTCAGAGATAGTGTCTGGGGCAGTGCGGATAGCCTCGCAGTATGATGCAGATAGCCCCTGAGAGCATGGATAGTTTTGATTCAGATGGCGATATCCTATTTCACTCTGCCAGATTCAGGAGGTGGGAGATTCCCACTATTATTATTAGATTGCGTTTGCGACATCCTGCAGTTCAGACAGGTATTTGCTTTTGCTGATGCTCTGATAGCTCAGATATATCACGAGCTATGGATGTATACCACTGGCCGGAGGACAGGTATTGATGTTAGTTTTGTGCTCCACTGCTGGGCATATGAGCATATAGCAGTGATCAGGCCATCCGGGCTTCCTTGGATGCCAGCAGCAGTGGGAGCTATTGATTATGGATTCCGGCGATGGCGGGCTGATATGGCCGCTGGGGATACAGGGAGGTCGGCAGATTGGTACACTGAGCGTTTCAGGACGCTGACACCGGATCAGGTTATCTGGAGGCCATATCGGGTATTTCCGACATGGGTTGGTCAGGATGCTCACTTGGTGGCATTGAGACGGAGCAGGGTGGTTAGGGGCCGCAGGCCTGATATGTGGGAGCGAGTCCCGTTTATGCGGGTATTGAGACAGTTCGGCCTAGTGCAGACAGTGCCGACTACTTACAGGCCTTATAGGTGAGATAGCAGGGAGACTGATCTACCGATTTTGATCCCAGCAGATCCATTGAGAGAGGCCCCACCCTCCACAGACAGCGATGATGATGCTGGAGTAGGTGATGGTTATGCTGCATGGTATGCGACAGAGCTACCACGACATCTCCCGGCATCTATAGATGCCGACGAGGAGGATATGGCTACAGTGCTAGAGAGACTGGAGGGAGAGCACGCCACCCTGACGCAGACACACCAGGTGGCTCTCGAGGAGATTCGAGCTCTGACAGAGGAGAGGGATGCCCTGATTTTGGAGAGAGACACCGCTCGCCAGGAGCGAGATACAGCGATCCAGCAGAGGGATCGCTACCTTCGACATAGGGAGGCCCTCAGGGCCAAATATGGGGAGACAGGTACCACGTCAGAGTCTGGTACACAGGGCACGACCCTAGGAGGGGCACCACCAGCAGCACCAGCAGCCCCAGCAGCACCAGCAGCACCATTACGAGCACCGGGTACCGTGAGCTTGAGCACATATCAGTCTCTCCTCGCTGAGGTGAGATACTATGAGGATGCCTTAGCGCAGCATGCCCCAGATGTGCCTCGGTACGGGGCGAGGAGGAGATCAGCGACGGCCACAGCGAGCGGGGCCTCAGGTGGAGGGAGCACCGGGAGAGACCGAGGTGGGCAGAGACCTCCAGCAGCAGGTGCATCTAGCTCGATAGGTGGCGGCCAGGAGAGACAGCCTGGTCCAGAGGAGGGTGGAGGAGATAGTGTCCTCCATGCATCAGATTTTACTATATAGGGATTTTTTTATATTTTGTATCAGTGTAGTGATGTAGCCTCGATTGGAAGGCATTGTATAGATGGCTTGATTGAGAGCCACCCATTTTTTGTTGTACAGACACTTATGTATATATATAGATTTATCATTGTTTTTGTCATATGATTGTTCTCCTGTTTTTAATTTTGATATACATGGACAGATGTAGCATAATTGTGATGGATGTAGACATAGATTGATAGATGATAAATAGATGAGATTGGATGAACATAGACATAGAGGATAGATAGATGTGATGTGATTTGATGTGATTGATATGTGGATATAATTTTGATGAAAAATAGATAAAGATGGATGTAATGAAACTTGGATGTACATATTTTTATATTTGTTGATGGATAGATGGATAGATGTGATTGATGTATGGATTTAATTTTGATGAAAAATGGATATAGATAGATGTAGTGTAACTTGGATGTACAAGTTTTTAGATGTTTTGATGGATAGATGGATAGATGTGATTGATAGATTTGGTATGTTTGAGATGTTAATTTAATTTTGATGAAAATAGATATAGATAGATGTAGTGTTACTTGGATGGACAAGTGTTTAGATGATGTGATGGATAGATGGGTTTTGATAGTTGAAATGGATTTGATATTTTTGAGATTTTGATTAAATTTTGATGAAAATAGATAGATAGATTCACATGTGTTGACAATACATGCTTTGATATGTCAAAGTAGATAAGATGAAATTAGATAGATGATAAATTTTGATTAAATTAACATGTGAAATGTCAATTTAACTGGATGAAATAATCGGACATACTCTCTGTGAGAGTCAAGGATGTAATGAAAATGACCTTGATTAGAAATAAAGGAAATACACCCAGATAAGAGGAAAAATGATAAGTTGGACTCTCAACCGACCATAAATAGAATCTGGATAAGAAACCAAAAGATCGTGCATACAAGGCCCTACATGAGGTTAAAATAAACCTGACACTAACTAGTCGCAAACCAGATTTAGGAGGGAAACGGAAGGAGCAGTAAGTAAGTATCTCGTCGAAATTTACAAGGGACAGAATACATGTTTATACTGGGAAAATAGGATTCTCCATATGATCGACAAAAAGGTCTTATATCTCAGCTTCATGATTTCTGGCAGAAAAGCAAACTGATCAATGCGGGAAGTTTGCTAGATATGGAAAGACTGATCAATACGGGAAGTCTTTCAGTGATGCTAAAAAGTGTAGAAACTGATTGAAAGGCTGATCAATGCAAGAAGCCTTGAGTATTCCTTTGAGAAACAACCGTCCTTCAAGGGAGCGGTCCGTATTTTGAATTTTAATGATAGCCATCCTTCGAGGGTATGGTCTATATCTTTTGATTCATTTGATAATGTATGGATAGCTGTCCTTCAAGGGATCA
Organism: Taxus wallichiana var. yunnanensis; assembly: GCA_018340775.1. Taxonomy (NCBI): domain Eukaryota; kingdom Viridiplantae; phylum Streptophyta; class Pinopsida; order Cupressales; family Taxaceae; genus Taxus; species Taxus wallichiana. The sequence goes on from CM031238.1 coordinate 821,024,404, forward strand.
GTCTATCTTTTTTTTTTTTTTGGATAGCATCTTCTTTCTTCTTTTTTTTTTTTTTTTTTTTGAAAATTTTTTTTTTTTTTTTTGAAAAGCTTTTTGGAAGAAGCTGAGTTTAGACCTAGATAGATCAGATAGAGGGGAAGAAAACGTATAAAGAGCATGCACTCATGCCCCGAGTAGATCCGATTAAGATAAGCACTTGGGACAAATGAAACGGTGATTAAGGTATTCCTACCATGAGGAGGAACATATCCAGAAGAAAAATGCTATGAGTAGAGCCGCGATACTCATATTTAAGGTAAAAAAGACAAAAGGCGGAGAACCACATAATTTCGAATCACCATGAAAGTAGATGACTGGTTGTTAGACGGATGAAAGATCTGTCTTGCGACTAGATTTGTGTAAGATAGATTTTAACAGTAGAAGGGCCTTAGATGCAAGGCATTAAGAGGTTCCACTTCAGGTATACCATCCATGGAAGATAGACGATAAGCCCCAGACCCATATTTATGAGTGATAATGTACGGACCCATCCAGTTGGGAGCAAACTTACCACGCTGACTCCTTTCGAGTGTAGTGACATTTTGGTTTTCTTTAAGAACAAGATCACCAATTTTAAAGTCACGATGCTGCAAGTGCTTGTTATAAGCACGTTTGACACGCTCAAGATAGACTTGATGATGTTCAAGAGCGTTGAGACACCGCTCATCTAATAATTCAAGTTGTGCTAGACGATTTTGACGATAGTCCTCATCGGAGACAAATTCTCTAAGAGAAACACAGAGAGATGGGATTTGGACTTCCAAAGGAAGAACAGCCTCAGACCCATAGATGAGAGAGAAGGGAGTAGCACCAGTAGGAGTACGAATGCTAGTCCGATAAGCCCAGAGAGCAAAAGGGATATGTAAATGCCAATCCCTACCAGCTCGACTAGTTACCTTTGCGAGGATATTACGCAAAGTTTTATTGGAAGCTTCGGCCTGACCATTAGCTTGAGGATAGTATGGAGAAGAAAAGCTGAGTTTGATATTGAAAGCGTCGCAGAGGTTCTGCAAATCAACGTTTTGAAAGACTTACCGTTATCTGTGATGAGTTTGTGTGGAACACCAAAGCGACAAATGATGTGTTGATAGACAAAATCAACTATGGGTTTAGCTTTTGTTGAAGAAAGAGGGATAGCTTCCACCCACTTAGTAAAGTACTCAGTGGCAGTAATGATAGAATGATGACGCTGTGAAGAACGGGGATTGATGAGACCAATAAGATCAAGACCCCATTGCGAAAAAGGCCACAAATCCGCTGTAGGTTGTAAAGCTTGACTAGGGATATGTGTGAGATTGGAATGTTGTTGACACTTGACACATTTCTTAGTGTATTCACAACAATCTCGATTAAGAGAAGGCCAATAATATCCCAAACGTAAGATGCATTTAGCTACGGCCAAGCCACTAAAATGTCCACCACAGATACCGTCATGGACCTCCTGGATAGCTTTAGATGATTCAAGGGTTTTGAGGCACCGAAGCAAAATACCATCAAAGCCGCGTTTGTAGAGGATCCCTCCTAGAATAGTATAGCGATTAGCACGTAGGATAAAAGATCTTCTACCATTGGAAGTTAGATCTGGAGGAAGCACTGAATGAGATAGATAATCAATGATCTCATTGATACCACTCATCCTGAGTATGGGTTGTGATAGCATGGATTGAAGTTAGTTGTCTAAGATGAGATGGTTGATCTAATCGTTGCACAGCCACATAAAGTCACGAGTCTTCGGTAAAAGGTGGGATAAGTGAGGCTAACGAAGCCATTGTATCTGCGAATCGATTCGCAGTGCGAGGAATAGCTTGGATGGTGAATTTATCGAAAGATTGGAGTTGAACGAGAACGATGTCACGATATTTTTGAAGGATATCATTCTTGCATTGATAGACACCCGTGACTTGATTAACGATGAGTTCAGAATCACCAAAGATGTCAATATGACGAGCGCCGAGATTAATGGCATTTTGAAGACCCAAGACAAGAGCTTCATATTCAGCCATATTATTGGTGCACTCAAAGTTTAGTTTGTGTGCGACTGGGATAGGCGTACCCCAAGGAGGAATCATCACGAAACCCACACCTCCCCCTTGCTGGCATTTGGATCCATCAAAGAAGAGTTTTACTTTAAATGGAGACAGACCAAAATCAATTTGTTGGATATATTCATCGGGGAATCGAGCAAGGGGAACTTGAGTGTCCGGGAGAGGAGCATCAGCTAGTTGATCTGCAATGACCTGACCCTTGATAGATTTTTGCGGGACAAACTCGAGATCAAATTCAGTCATAAGCATGAGCCAACGAGTGATACGATCATTGTGATAAGGCTTCGCATGAATTGTCTTGAGTGGATTGACACTTGTGACAATGTAAGTTTTGTGATTAAGAAGGTAATGACGAAGTTTAGAAGTTGCGAAGAAGAGAGCACAACACAGACTTTTCAGCTTCAGGAATAACGTGTTTCATACTCATGGAGGGTGCGACTGATGTAATAGACAGCTTGTTCTTTACCGCAAGCGTCCCGATGCGAGATCATGGCTCCCAGAGCATGGTCAGTCACAGAGATATAAAGATAGAAAGGCTCCCCCTCACGTGGAGGTGTAAGCACAGGTGGAGAAAGAAGATAAGCTTTGAGATCATCAAAGGCCTTTTGGCAATGCTCATCCCATTCAAAATGAACATTCTTACGGAGGAGATGATGAAAAGGTTGACAACGGTCCGACAATTGTGAGATAAAACGACGCACTGATTGAAGACGTCCTTGGAGACTCATGGAGTTGCTTTAAGTTAGAAGGGGGAGGCATCTCAAGGATAGCTTTTATTTTTGCGGGGTCTACTTCAATACCCCTAATGGAAATGATAAAACCTAAAAGTTTACCAGTGAGAACACCAAACACGCACTTAGATGGATTTAGACGAAGACAAAAGCGGATAAGCCTCTCAAAGAGAGGTGCAAGGATGAAAAGATGATCCTGCCGACGCTTGGATTTACCGAGGAGATCGTCGACGTAATCTTCCACAGTTTTGTGTAAGAGATCATGGAAGATGTAGGTCATTGCTCGCTGATAGGTTGCTCCAGCGTTCTTAAGACCGAAAGGCATGACACGATAACAAAAGGTCCCCCAAGGAGTTATGAAAGAAGTCTTATGTTGGTCTTCTGGTGCGATGAGAATTTGATTATATCCAGAGAAACCATCCATAAGAGAAAGCATCTCATGACCCGCAGTTAAATCCACGAGTTGGTCGATATTAGGTAGAGGAAAATCATCTTTTGGACAAGCAAGATTAAGATCCCGGAAGTCGGTACAAATTCAAATTTTCCCAGTAGCTTTAGTTACTGGTACTACATTGGAAACCCATTGTGGATAATCGATGGGTTGGATGAAGTTAGCCGAGAGCAAGCGCTGCAATTCTTCTTTAACAAGAAGGGCTACTCTAGGGTGCATTTTACGTAATTTTTGTTTAACTGGTTTGATGTTGGGAAGAGTAACGATATTGTGGACCACAATATCGGGATCGAGTCCTGGCATATCCTCATATGCCCAAGCAAAAGCTTGACGATGGTTGGAAAGAAAAGTGGTAAAGTCTCCTAATTCCTGTGGATTAAGGGATTGGCCGACCTTAATGATGCGAGGGTCTTTAGAAGTCCCTATATTAAGGTCGACAGTGGCTTCGTTGAGAAGCGTAGACGTGTCAGAAGGAATAGTTTTGGGAAGATAGGAATCCTCTGCCCCCAGATAGGTGAGGACAGAATCATCATCCGCACAGTGGATAGTGTTGATAGTAGGAGAGTCATCTCCAACTATTTCAGGGAAAATTAACGGTATGGAAGTGGACCTGTCATTAGTCTTATAGGCTAGCGGCCCTAAGGAAATGGTATTGATCAAAAAAAAAAGTTAGACGGGATGGAAATGGCGTCGTCCACATCGAGTGATGCTTCTGACTTAGCGGGAGAAGATGGTTCTTCAATAGGAAGAGGCTCATTGAGAATAGTGACGGTGGCTTTTGAAAGAGGTTTAAATCCTAAACCAAATTTTTGATGTGGCTTGAGAGTTGGAATGGATGCGAGGTCATGTACACCTTGTTCATATTTACCTAAGCCAAAGCCCTTCCACGCGCATCGATATAAATAAGTTTTTGCAAACGTGGGATTCTGTAGATAATCAAACCCTGTTAGATAAGGTTTGGCCCTAGGAGGAGAATCCGGGCGATAGTGAGGTGTATCAAGACCACCGTAAATGAAATTAGTCTGTTGATTGGGTAGACCAATGGTGACGATGCGACCAAGACCTGGCTGATATTCAGGTTGTTTGTCTGGTCTACCATACTCACTAGGTTTGAGATGGGTGTCAAAAGAAAGGAGAGGAAGCTCTCCTAGTGAGAAACGCTGCAATGTCTCTTCTAGATTTTGTACATCCGGTAGTTTGGTTGCAGGTATGGAAGAAGATGAGGCCCCGTCAGGAGAACAGGCATTTTCCTTTAGAGGGGCAGACCCTGTGGTCATGTCGCATTGCGCGGAAGGCAAAGGATCTCCTGGATGAGTATATATTTTTCCCTCATATTGATATTTTAAGCATCGATGGAGGGTGGATGGGACACAATGCATTGCGCGAATCCAGGAGCGTCCGAGGATCATATTATAGTGGAATTTCCCTTCAACAATGTAAAAGAGTTCGTGAAGCAACTTCTTACCTACTCGAATGGGTAGGACCACAGTTCCTAAAGTAACTGCTAGCTGATCGTTAAATGATCGAAGAGCGAAAGGCGGGGTGACACTACGTTCTTTGGTAACTTAAGTTGCTTGAATGTGTGCGAGGAGATGACGTTGAGTGCAGCACCACTGTCGATCATAATGCGTTTTAATGTAGTGTTGTCGATTTGGACTGTGATAAAGAGGGGAGCCTCCAAATCCTCGAAGAAAGAGAAGGAATTTCTGAATCTTCAAAAGAAATGGTGGTTGATGGTCTATTCAATCCAACAACCATCTCGAAAGGCTGGGGCTCATCCGAATTCAACGCGATGCGATGTGATGCAGATTATCAATCAGAGCCTGGCGATGTTGCGGAGAGGATTGAATGAGGTCAAAAAGAGACATTTTGACCGGAGCCTGGGTGAGTTGTTTCATAACACTCTCCTCAACTGACACGGGAATTTGAGCCCGAGGTGCAACATGAATAGAGACCCGAGGTCTCGGGGCTAATGAGGAAGGAGGAACTCCTTCGGGGCTGCAGAAATGACAACCCGTGGTCGAGATGCTGTAGATGAGGATGGATTATCATAATGTTGGGTTCTAGTGGCGATATGGATTGTGTCGATTTGAGAAGGTGGAAGATCATTTGGCGTGGGATCACTAGAAGTAGAGGCCTGAGTAGATCGTTGAGGCTCAGATGGAGCTAAGATGACAGGAGGTGCTTGTTTCTCCTCCTCCAGCAAAAGATCACTTTCTTCCAAAAGGTTGTTGACGACAGATTGAAGAGCTTTACATCCCTCGGTATCATGACCCGGGGTACGGTGGTAAGCACAAATCAAATCAGAGTTAAACCAGGCCGGTTTAACTCCTTTAGGGTTATAGGGTTTAATCGGAGGAAGAGATATGGATGAAGATTGAATAAGTCGGCGAAGGATTTCAGTATAGAACCCGGTAGACAAGGATGGGGACAGAGATGATGAAGGCGCCTCTTTCACTTTAAGAGACTGCCGAGGTAAAAGAACCTGCATGTTTGGTTTGACAGTCTTTTTAGGGATCATCTTATTTTTTTGGACATCTGGAGGAGCAGCCTTGGGCACTTGAGATGGAAGTAAGTGAGACATGATTGATTTTGGTGGAGGAGGAGCCCCTAAAATAGATTTTGAAGATGATGGAGATGTGACAAGTGTTGTGGTCTTCAAAGATAAGGGAGGTTGCTTGGTCGAAACTAATGATGATTTAGATGATGTCGATTTAGATGAGGGAGAAGCTTCCAAAGTAGGTATAATCGGAGGAACATAGGGCGCCCTGGCTTTTGGTAATGAAGATGATGATTCTGATAAAAGAGGTGACGTCTCTTTAGTAGGTAAGTCCACTTTTCGAGGTGCTGGTGAAGAATGTGTTGTAGAAGAAGATGATGGTTTTGATAAGTGTGTAGAAGAAGACGCCTTCTCAGCGGACAAATCCAATCTTTTATGAGGCGCAGAGAGATTTTTGCGGAAAAGCACCAAGAGTCTTGATGGTTCGAAATATGGGCTTTCCTTTTTCAGGGATGGTGATAATTTCAACCGCATAAGGTGATTGCAACCTTTTTGGGGAAAGCAAATGGGGTGGTACTGATGACGCAACGTTAGATTTCGGTTGTCTCGGTCTAAGTTCAGGAACCGAGCGTATAGGTGTTGGTGCTACTTCTTTAGATTTCCCCTTAATAGGCAAAGTAGCATTTGTGATGGAAGAAGTGAGTGATGAAGAAGCAGTTCCTTGCGAGGGAACTTCTTCTGGTACAGTAATTGTGGGTGAAACTACTGTAGGAAAGGAAACAGGAAGAGTCAAAATCGAAGACGCTTCCGTCGAAGTCGGCACAACTATAGGTACGTTCACCAATGGCATAGTCGCAGCCAAAATGGGAGAAATAGAAGTAGATGTATCCGTGGTGGAAACTCGAAGGGATGTAATTGCCTCGAGCATTGAAAGAATGTCTGACGATGAGACAGATGAGGATGACACTGTCTCGGGTATGGACGGAAGATCGACAAAAAGAAGCAGAGGGAGGTGAATCCGTATCTGACAATGTTGGAATATTCAAAGACGGACTATCTGAAGATGGTGGAATCCCAACGATTAACGAAGCGGAAGGAGGTTCTGATTCGGTCGATGTGTTCACAGATGGCTTAGTTTTAGAAGAAGATTCTTCAGTAGAGATGAAGCTGATAGTATGAGTGTTTGGTTTTTGAGACTCTGAAGCATCATGGTTCGGGGAATGATTAGGAAAAGGTTGTTTAAAGACATCCAGCGCTTGATTTGGGGGAGCATTTGGGTTATCCAGAATGAGCTCGCCTTTATCAATGAATTTCTGGACAAGATTTTTGAAGGTTTGACATCGCTCAATGTCATGACCTTTGGTTCTATGATAATGACAGAAGTCATTTTCTCTATACCAGAATGGACGTTCTTGGCTTTCATCAATATTCCTAATGGGAGGAAGTTCGATCATGTGGACTTCCAACATTTTTTTCAGGATAGAAGCATATGATTCCCCCAACGAAGTGTAAGATCGAGATGACGAGGACCCTTTTCGAGAAGATGAGGAGTCTCTTCGTGGTGTTTGATTAGAAGTGTATCGGCTCGTGATGTTTTTAATATGATAGCGTTGGTGGATCCCTGATTCTTGTCTTTAGAAGTGGAAGGATTTGATTTGGTAAACCGAGAAAAATCTGGTTTAGATTTAGAGCGAAGTTTTAACTTCCCTTGTTCAATGGCGCGAGACTCAAGTTTGCGTGCCATCGTAAAGGCTTCTTCAAATGTATGAAAGGTCTGGATCCTTAAAGTGGAAGAAATATGATTAGCACAAGATCGAGTAAACAACTCGATCTGTTGGGATTGAGGAAGGGAGAAAGACAATTGGTTTATTATCCCTCTCCAACGAGCGACAAAGTCTGCAATAGACTCATCATCGAATTGACGAATGTTATAAAGATCTGTAATCGAGATCTTATGCGCGATATTTATTGAAAAGTTTTCAACAAACATCTGGGCCAATTGAGAGAAAGAAAACAAGGAATGTTGAGGAATGTTATTGTACCAGTCTAAAGCAGGACCTGCTAGAGACATAGGAAAAGTACGGAGCATAAGCTCCTGATCCTAGACTATGAGGTAGCAAGCATGTTTGAATGCTCGCAAATGCTGTTGAGGGTCCTCCCGACTATGAAATTTTGAAAATTTAGGAAGTTCCCATTGGGGAGGATAAGGCTTAAAAGCCACTGAGGGGTGAATGGGTTCATTACACACTTCTTCAAAAGAGTATGAAGGACGAGCCCCTTTGGTGGAGGCTTCCAAGTCTATGATTTTCTTGAAAAGAATTTGAACCACGTCGGATTGAGGAGGAGGCAGACTGGCATGTCCTACATAAGAAGTAAATGGTGGATGTTGTTGAGGTGTCAATGGGGGATTCATCTGTTGATTGATAGGATGATAAGAGGAGTAACCAGTGTTCTGGGTGACGCCTGGTGGGGTATTTGTTGTGAAGGAGCCTGTGTATAGGCAGGCTGTGGGATAATAAGTGGTTGAGAAAATGAAGGTTGGATGATGGACGGAGCCTGTGATTGGTGGACTCCTATGCTTGTTGACTGAATCGGAACAGATAGAGGAACATGGGTGCCGATTTGATTGGACGGAGCCTGTGATTGGTGGACTCCTATGCTTGTTGACTGAATCGGAACAGATTGAGGATCATGGGTGCCGATTTGATTGGACATGGTGGGGAACAAGACCTGAAAGAGGCTTTTTACTGCCGGATTAGTTATTAAGGGCACCGATGCTAGAGGATGGGCGAAGGTCACTGTTGCTGGAACATTGGAAGAAAGACCCACTGGAGGACGAGAAGCAGGAACCAACTGACTAGTCGAAGGGGGTTGACTCATAAAGGGGTACTGACCCTGGGACACAATGGATGGCATAGATGAGTTAACAACAATATGCGGGTGCGCAGATGCACTCATTATAGCCAGAGAAGAGGACCTCTCAGAAGTAGGTTGTGGAATAGTCGAGGTAACTGCGGCGTTAGGAATAGGTAAGACTTCTTGAGAACTAGTCGATATGGTCGGTGGAAGAGAAAAAGGAGGCACAGGTGTGCCACCCTCCTCCGTGGCTCGAGGCGAGAAAGATGATGCTAGCTGTTCTACAAAAGCCTGGGGTGGTTCACGAGGATAATCGTACACTTGCTGGATTGGTGGTCCCTGATCAGATATTTGAATAGACTTGTGTACTATGTAGTCCATGAGGGCTACCGGATTGCGATCGAGGAGCGCCTGAAATTCAGGATCCCCGCGAGGAACATACTCTGAGTCAGAAGTAGATGATATTTCTGAAGGACTAGGGGAAGCTGGACGTGATGGGGTTGCTTTGGCCTGATAAAAAGGATTATATGACCAAGATGGGGAACCCATTAACAGTGGTCCCGAGGAAGACCTGGGGGGTGCCGAAACCTCCACACTAGTGGTGATCTCGGAGGAAGAAGGGGCTAATTGAGCCATTCTTCTAGATTGTAACCGAGTGATGACCGTCATAAACAAGCAGAAAAGAAGATTGACCTAACTAATGCACAGACAATTCAAGCAGCGTAGGTGATTATCTCTTTTAAATTTTTATGCTTTTAAGAAAGAAAATATTAGGGAAGGCCTTTTAGAACAGGAACTACTCAGATAGCCAAACTAAGGATGGTTTGGGGGATGTTTTGGTGAGGAGTCCCGAAGGCACTTCAGTAAAAGACCGGTACGTGGCTTGATATAGGGGCCTACCCCCGCACTTCACACACCGCTGCGATAAGGGAGTCGGGTGCTTTGCCAATATATACCAGAACTTCCGTGAATTTATAGCGCGGCCCGAGTACCGCGTAGGCTCTTCCTCTTGGATGTCACTTCCAAGTAGGCGAGGCCAGGGAAAGAATTTTTGTTTAAATGCTTTACACCTAATGATTTTGGCTTTGTGTGCAAGGGTGAAAAATAAAAATCAAATAGTGTCACTACCGATTTTGATCGATTTTCCAGCCTAATTAAAACTAGATGAAAAACATACAGCAGAAATGACAAAGAAAGAGTTTTTTTTTTTTTTTAAGCACTTAAAAACGAAGTGTTTGATTTCGATGAAGACAAGTCAAACAGATTCTTTCCCAAATGCGATTAAATTCTTTTTAAGCACCAAAAATTGAAATGTTCGAATGTGATGGACAACAAACAAAGAACTTTTTTTTTTTTTTCCTAAAAAAGAGAAAACACCGTAAAAGAGAAATACCTGTAGATTTAGCTCTCCAAGGTGTGTGGACTTCAAAAAGCGCGTTGTTGAGCTCTTCCCCTCGAACAATCCCACGAACAAGCAAAGTGCTCCGCAAGAAAAGGTTAAGCAAACACCAACCAAGATCCGGAAAGATATATCCAGATAATGGTGAAACGAAAAATTTCTATTTTAATGAACTAGAAAAATTTCAAGATAACGATTTCGCATAAAGAACAAGATTGAAATGATGAAAGGAAATGCTCAAACAGAACTGATAAAAATCAGCGAGGAAAAAGAACAAAGCTCAAAACTAGAAAAGAGATGAACTTACCAATAAGGGACTTTGGTTGGGTCCCACCGGGCGTGCCAGAATGTAGATCAAGAATTTCGCGCTTGTTACCTGTCCAAGTTAATGCACCAAACTAAACACAAAAACCCTGAAAAACTCCAATGAAATTGATACCTGATGGACAAGATCCAAAGATGTAGACGGATGAGGAAGCCGATGTAGATAAGACGGGCGCACACGAGCAATTCTGCACAATAGATCCAAGTAACCTGCGAGACACCGATGCTTGACGGAAAAAGACCACGTTAAAAGATATTTAGGTGGACTGCCCGAGAAGTGGGTCCGGGAAGCGATGAGCTCCCTCGGCGGATGTCAGCCCACATTTTCAATTAAGTAAAGAAGCATACATGATAAAAGATGTACGTACAAGACTAGATTTTCTGATCAAGGTAATAAATAGAATCTAAACAACAGGTAGAAAGCAATAGAAGACAGGGAACTGTGGAAACAAAGCTAGATTTGTGTTACCTGTGTCCTTTTACCTGTCTGCAGGATGATCGGCGTCGATTATGTAGAATCGGCGTCGACTGATGTGATCGGCGTCGGTTATGAAGAATCGGCGTCGACTGAATAAGATCGGCGTCGACTAAAAGTAGATCGGTCGATCGGGACAGTGAGAGAAGATTTGGAAATCGGAAAGTGAAGGCCAGATCGTCAACGTCTGCTGGATATGCCGAAGCCGGTGAGATACTGGAACAGAGTCACCAGAAGATCAATGGATACGTGCGATGTTGATGTGATAAGAACAGAGTAACGGTGCTCCTCTCAGGGATTGATTTGGACAAGATCCATTCTCATTTGATAGATAATGTTGACACTAGATGCGCAAAGATCTCTCGTTCTCTCTCTTTCACGGTCTGTGTTTCTTTTGCGATCTATCTCTGTCTGTCCTTCGTGTTCGTGCGTGTGTTTTTCTTCCGTTTGTCCCAGAACTGAGTTCTGGGCTTCTATTTATAATCGGCGCCGCTCCTAAAAATCGGCCGATCGCCGATCGGCGGCGCCCGATCGCGAATGTACTCCCGAGATGGCCAAAATGAACGATTTCTAGAAAGATAAGAGTTATCCCTCCACCTCAAATACGGGAAATATCCCGCCGCTTGATTGTGAGGAGGAGAAATAGGAGGGACACATGGATAGGATAGATATGGGGTAAATAAGTGGTTAGGATACATGTGAAAAGGTGTAATTAAATGGTTAATATTTAATTACTCATGGGTAAAACATAAAGGGGTGAATTAAACTTAGGATAGGTGTTTAAATCACAAATCGAATAATATCCCAAGGGGATAGTGGTGATATAAACATGCCCCGTGTTACCCGAGAGAGCAACGCGCACGAGGGACACTAAATTGATAATCAATTTTAGGTACGTGATTTGGGTTATTTATTTTAGATATTGATGGTGTCTTTGATTCTTAGGTGATTTAGGTGGAGAAGGTTGAGCTAAGAATGTTTCGAGTGGTACCATAGTTATGTTTGCAAATTTAGATTAAAGTGCATTTGTGATTGTACGAGTATATTTTAGTATGGACTTAGAAGCATCATTTGACATGGGTGTGTAAATGGGATTAGCGGTAAGTGGTGGTTTAATAATTGTAGTTTTTTCAATTTCTGGTATTGGTTCTGTAGGTGTTGGGTTATTGGATGACAAGGGTGTAGGAGTGTTTTGGATATTGATCTTGACAAGAGGAGACTCTGTAACCATCATTCCTGGCTTATTAGTTTCTAACATTGATTCACTTATTGCTTGTGATGAAATGGACTAGGGAGTGGGGTTGACTTTTTTTATCGTGTTAATGGTGTGTACAACGTTTTCTTGAGGCACTTGTAAAGTTGAGGAATTATTCGGGAAAGGTTGTTTGAATATGTCAAGATTCTGGTTGGGAGGAGAATTTAAATTATCTAAGTGAAGGTCAACATTATCAAGCAGGTCTTGAAGGAAATTGCAGAATGTGTGACATCTTTCTATATCATTTCCATTGACCCTATGGAACTTACAATAGTCGTTATCATGGTACTAAATGGGCTTTGACACTGATACATCGATAGGTCAAATGGGTGGAAGTGTTATAACATTAGAAGCAAGTAGTTTGTCAAAGAATGCGCTATAGGTTTCTGCTATATGTGTGTAGTTACATTATTGACGAGTGTGTTCCATAACCTGGATTTTCCATAGGATCAGATTTTCTTACAACGGTGTTTGTGGATGTTTTTTATTTTTATAGAGTAGATTTTGATTTAGATCAAAATTTCATTTTTGGTTTCTTGGGGCAAAGCTTCACCCAACCATCTTCTAGAGCATGTAATTCAAGTCTGCGGGCCATGATAAGAGCATCATCGAAAGTATGGAATGATTGAATTTGTAGGGTGGATGAAATATGTTTTGCACAAGAATGACAGAAAATTTTGATCAATTCTGTTGGTGGCAATGTGAAGGATAATTGATTGGTAACACCCCTCCAACAGGTGACAAAATCAGCTACGGATTCATCGTCAAATTTTCTAATGGCATATAGATCATTGATAGTGATTTTGTGGGCTATTTTTATGGAGAAATGATCTAAGAAGAGTTGCGTGAGTTGTGTGAAGGAAAATAGAGAGTGTTGTGGAATGCTATTATACCAGCTTTAGGGTAGGACAAGTGAGGGACATGGGGAATTTTCTCGATTAAGTCTTGGTCGCGGGATATCTGGTAGCAAGCATGGTGAAAAACATGAATATGTTTCTAGGAGTCTTCTTTACTATAAAACTTAATGAACTTAAGGAGTTTCCATTGCGGGGGATATGACTTATACGGCATAGAGGGATGAATGGGTTCGTTGCAAATTTGTTCATATGAAAGCACATTTTTGGATGAAGATGAGGTTGTCTCTAAACTAGATATATGGTTTAAGAGGGCCTGGGAGGGTTGGATTGTGTTTGTTGGTTTGAGGATGAGTTAGGTTGATATAAATACTAGTGCGAGTATGCTTAATGTTGTTGTGGAATTTTTGTTGGTAAGAAATTTTTGCTAAGGAATATTTTTCCAAGGAATGTTTTGTTGATAAGAGAGATTATGTTAGTATGGATTATTCTGTTTGTAGAGTTTTTTTTTGGGGCATAATATCGTGTAATGTTTTTTTGAGGGATATGTTGTTGGTAAACCTGTTGTTGATGCGGGATGTTTTTCGAGAAGAGAAAACCTTTTGTAACACTAAGACTATGGGATTTGAATGTACAGATATTGTGATGGCATTGACGTTTATGTGAAAGGGTGTGAATATGTGGGTGTCTATTGGAATGGTGTATAATAAGTAACAAAGGATGGTCCTTATTGTGGGGTATTTTGTTGTGGAATGTTTTGTAAAGATAGAGACTATGGCATAGACATCAATGGCTGTGAGGGTTGGGGTATGTATTTTGAAATAGGATGTGTACTAGCAATAGCACTAGTATTAATCATTGGTGTTGTTGTGGGAATAGACATGGTAATATTTTGAATGGGAGTAGTAACCTGTTGGGAAGGTGTAATTGTAGAAGAGGTGATAGAACTTGAAGGAGGTGTGGGTATCTGTGAGGAGACTAAAAGAGTCGTTGTGGAGGAAATGGTATTATTTGGGGGAGGTGTGGATCCTGTGGAAGGACTTGGCGAAGATGTGAGTTGTTGCGTGGATACGTTTTGTGATGAGATCATGTGAAGATAAAAAATAGGTGCTAAGGAGACATCGACACTTCGATTTGATTAGTAAGAGGTTGTTCATCCAATGTTTCCAAAGGATTGGTGGAATTTATGACAGTCTAAGTTTGATCGTTGTTGGATATTTCATGTTGATTTGAAGTATAAGGATATAACTGTTGGACAACAGGATCTTTATTTTGATTGGTAAGTTGTGCAATGGCAAGTGAAGGGTTTTAGGCATGCACAATGGATTGCAATGTGAATGCTTACATCCTGACATCTCTCGCTACTAGGTAGGTATTGAGAACAATAGGATTCGAGTCTAGTATTTATTTGAAAAAAGGGTCACCCCCGTTGTAAAATGAGAGCTTAGTTGTTGTGGGGGAAGATAAATATTTTTAATCTGGTGTGTAGAGAACATGTTTGTGATATCTCATGTGAGAATGAAAATATTTTTGTCCTATTTCATTATCATAACCGGTCCCTAATTCATTCCATGTTTGTGTATCGGAAAAGGGATTGGATGTGTTTGTGTGATAAAGCAATGCTTGGGGTCACATTGGTGAAGAGAATGTTTCGAGAAGTGACAGATCTTGTTGTTGGAATGCAAATGATGGGATAAACATGATTTCAGAAGGTTGGTTACATGCTTATTGTTTGATGAGAACCATAATAAAAAAACACACATGACACAAATAGTAAATGATTAATGAATATGTGGGTTGATTAACAAACAAAAAGCAAGAACAATCAAAGCGTTCTTTTATATTTATCTTGCTTAGTTATAAAAAGTGAAATGTGTAAAACGGTTAATGAGAGTCCTATGAAGTGGTTGTCTAAGGCTAGTTTCATGTGTGTTTAAAGTTGGAGTCCTCAATATTCTCGAAGGTATGTGAGGCACAACTCTATACTATTGTCGTATGGGCGTGTTTATTGGGGCCTAATCCGTCACATCATGGTCCTGTTACGATAAGGGATTCAGTGATGATCCAAAATATACCGACAAGCAGAGATTATACTTGGCTAGAACACCGAGTCGGTTTCCCTGTTGGGTGTTGAAATCCCAATGAGTTTCACTAGGGTGGAAGTTTTTTGAATCCATTTTTATTCGAGTGGTTTGGTTGTGTGTGAGGGAGGAAAATAAGTGAATGCAATGATTTACCTTCCTAATTAAAGATAGATAATCAAGAAGTATGCAATGATTTGTTTTAAGATCCCAAAATGAAAAGTTTGATTTCAATGAGGACAAACACACAAGAATGTAAAACGGAAATTTAAAAAAGATGGCTTTAGACCTTACGGTGAAAAGTGCTCTTTGTTAATTTTATTTTTAACCCTTTGGAAATTAATAAAATGTTTGCTTTAGCAATTCTAGAAAGTGCAACCTCTAGAGAAAAAGGTTTGTAGATTGATTAGAAGAAGAAGGAATAGAACACTAGATATTGTAGTTTGGTAATAATATGTTAAAAAAACAATACAGGGAAATCACTAGTCATTCATGGGAATCGTAGGAAATTTAGCCAATCGATAGTGATTGGGAATGAGTGAAACAATAATCAAAATAATGATTAAAAAAGATGAAATGAATAGGGATTGGGTCCCACTGGGTGTACTAGAATGTCTCGCATGGTTTTTACCTTAGTTGTCTTGATGGATTCAAGGGGTAATTACCGAGCTTGACCTTAATATGGCGGGGTTTCTGGGATACCCGCAGATATTGATTATGTTTTGTTTGCACACCGCTTTGAGCAAGTCTTTCTTATGAGAAATATTCTTGTAAACAAGGCTGCAAGATTATATCAAGATAACATTATTGATTAAGAACAATACTTAGATTACTACATATATCTACGTGTAAAAAGTATTTCTAAACAAAACATATGGTTATCACTTATTTAGTTACATATATGATTGCTAATAATCATAATAAAATCCACAAGTTAGATTCTTGATCAATATAGAGATTCTCGAGAGATGGGAGAATCAAAAAAATTAGTAGTTTCATCCTCTTCTTCATCCAGTGTCAGTTAGGGACGAAAATGTAATCCTCAACGAAGAAGTCTTAATCTTCTTTCTGGGTATCATACTAGTAGACAGCACATAGATTCTGAGCTGGTGATGTTGATGTGACTAATGGATTTAGATTCCAAATCGTATGATAATCCTCTTACAAATGTTCAATGTTGGTTTTGTAGTGGCATTCAAATTGAGAAAGCTCTTCTCAAAGCTTTAATGTCTCATCATAGGTGTTCCGTAAGGCATCGATGGCTTCATGAATACATTGTGTGGAAGTGAAGATGGCTTTAAGATGATCAAACGGACAACCTAAATGACACACGCCTCGGTCACCGATCAACTCAATGCTGTCCAAGAAGAAGGGATGGTGGATGACAGGAATGAGTCGACATACAAGGAAATTAGGACCTCCTAATGACATATGAGATCATGAAACTTGACAAAAAATTAGTAGATAACATGAGATATACATCCATTTAATAAGATCTATTAAAAATTAGTGGAAAGGTATAAAAAGACAAGGATCATTTGGCGCATTCAAAGGAATTGATGGATATTGGGGTAATCGCTAGCGATTACTATGAAAATTTACAATTTTCCTAAACAGAGTTACAATTAATGTTTTAAGCTATTAATTTTATTAAAGAGAGAGGGTTAGTGATGTGTAAATACTCTTAAAAGTAGAATGTACTTGATTTTAGTGCATGGAATGAGAAAAATGAAATATTTAACTTGAAATTGATGATGAACGGAGAAGATGGTGGAGAGAGAAATTGATCAATTCATTGACAAATTGGACGTTCCTTAGATAGAATGGCATTGTGTTGTGTTGATGTGAAAGACCTGGATGTTTTGATGAGTTGAAAATGTAGCAGAATGTACCTACAAAACCCATGGATTCCTCCTTAGAAATGGGGTCCAAAACAAGTATTTATAGATCATCGGTGATTTTGGTAAAATATGAGTTTCTTTAGGAGTCTAATGATTTTTCTTCCATTTTGAACTCAAAATGAAGGATTTCGAGCTTTTGGGCATGGGGATGTGTTGTCCTCTCAAAATTTCCCTCTTTTGAAATTTGAAAAATATGAAAAATTTGAGTTGGCACCCTTTAGTAATGTTCTAGTGAAGTGAAAACTTGAAGAGATGGTGAAAATTCACATTTATTGGAGTCATTTTGGTGATTTGTGGGTCTGTTAGACATTTTTATCCCTCATGTCCCAAGTACCTTTGGGCCTTTTGTTCACCGATCGGCCAATTTCCCCAAATCCTTGTCTGTCGGCTTTATCAAAACTTTTTGGCCCATTTGTCCCAAGTTCACCCGACTTCCTTTTCCCCGATCACCCGCATCGCCCACATCGGGTTCTTCACGTACTTTTGTCCCATCTGTCCCAAATACATTCAGGATTTCTATTCACTGATTCCCCGCATCACCCACGTCGGCCGGATCGCATCTTCACATCCCATATGTCCCAATGTCCCAAGGACCTGCCCGGCGCTTTTTCTACTTTTCCCACATCTCATCTTTTTGAGTTGGTGCAAGGTGTATTTAATGCTCATTAATGACCTTCTCTCTCCTAAATGGCTATTTAAAGGGACTACCACCTATGCATTTGTCACATTGCTTGCCTACTTTTTCTTGCCCAAATCCTTGCAATTGAAGTCATTTGTTTGTTTCCCTGTATCCCTTTACATTTTCATCATGAATTTGATCTTGGAAGGTCATCCTCTGCGTATTGCAAAAATGAAGATCAAGTTTCAAGGGTAGGAACATCTATCACCTCTCGAGACCTCTGTACCTGATATTGGGGATAGTGAGGTTCGACACTTAGATTTTGGAGATTTTTGGGGCGGACTAACATGTGCCAACCCTGCTTCCATGGCCCAAATGATTAGTGACAGTGGAATTACATACGCGGCTGGTTTTCCCATCTCTGTGCAGTGTGCTGACACCATGCTTGCCTGCGGAGCCCATTTTAACTCAGATACCAAGGAGCTTACTAATGTGCATGGGGAATTAATTGCTAAATTGGATGCTGCCGCCATTGTTGCTTCCCTACGCATTCCAGAGACTGAAGACTCCATCGTTCTCACTCGTGCTCAAGCTCAGACCCTGTTTGACCAAGACAGTGAAAAATACAAGGCACGAATAGAAAAATCATGGTTAAAGAACCCTAAGAAGGGAGCGTCCCGACTCTCTAAAGCATTATTCAGGGTTGATTTTAATGAGGAGCTATCTGATTTTATCATTTTTCTCACTCGTATCATGGGATTTCCCTCCACCAATGAATTTCATTTCTGGATGTGCCCCTTTATAAACATCATCTGCGAGGGCAAGCAGAACATAAACTGGGCCGAAATTGTTTGTATGAATTTGACTGAGCAATTGTCAAGTGTTCAATAGACTAAGAAGTTTTATATGACTTCTTATCTCATGTATACCCTAGCTGCATCCCGAGAGTGGTTTGGTTTCACCTACATGGAAGGCAAGAAGGATGAACCTATCTACACATACTGCCCTCAGTTTACCCTTGAAGCTAGCAATCACAATTTCAGAAGGGTCAATGATGCTTTCACCATGTATATTGTAAGACTCTTAGAGGGTGACACTGCTAGGAGATTTTCTGATGAAGCTATGACTCTGATAGATAAGTATGGGGCTTTCTTCATCCAATTCAGAAGGTTCTCATACATCAGGTTGGTTGGCTATGAAAATACACCCCTCAAGCTCCCCATGTTTTGTAATGATAAAATGGCTCTGGTTGAAGTATGCAGATAGCTTGATAAACTACACAGAACCTGCAGAGACAAGAAGATCACTGGTCTTCATTTCCCTATATCCTTGGGAAATTATACCTATAAACACTCTAGATGCCCAAAATATAGAAAGGGCTATTGCTCCTCTCACTGTCCATTTCTTCAGACCCAAGACTTATTTTGATCTAAAGAAGTTTATTGATCGAACCTTAGGATAATTTATCATCATAAGCCAAATAATTGAGGATTACTGGGCTGATTGTGCTGATGATTTTGAAGCCAGAAGGAGGCACTATGGCAGACTCTCTCTGCAAAAAATTACAGATCTCAATCTCTACCAAGTTCCTGAAGGGCTTAAGGATGATGATGAGGACTTACAATCCTTTGAATATGAAATATCAATCAAACACACTCCTTTAGAAAACTTGGATTGGTATAAGAAAGAGAGAGATGATTTGGTTGAGATTATTGCCCCTGTTCTTGTAAGAACTAAGGTTTGGTTTGATAGGAAAGTTCGTGAGCTCAAGAAGAATCAGGGTAGATCTTCTTCCAGAGATACTTCCACACCAGGGAAGGAAGCACATACACCCAATACTGAGGTACCTGAGAAAACCCCTCCTCCTTCCTCAATAAAAGATCCTGAATCATCTACTCCCTCTTCTTCTACTCAAGTGTATCAAAAGAAGATTAAAGAGGTTAAACAAGAACCAATTGAGGAAGAATCTCTTCTGGAGCGTTCAGAATTGCCTTCAGGACTAGAGAACATTATTGTTCTTAGTGAGAGTGATGATGGTGAAGTTCCGATCCTACAAAAGCACCTGAAATCATTGTTGAAGAAGAAAAGGAGGTGCCAAGTACTGAACCTCCTAGTATAACAGAATCCTCTGCAAAAGAAGCTCCTGATGCTCCATTCACTTCTTTACTAGAGGCAATAATGGTTAATAATTTAAGTTCCATGAGTTCACTTGCTCTTAGGCCTCTTGTTCCTTCCTCTTCTTCTTCTACCTTTTCTTGGGTGCAGCCCTTGGTTGATAGCAAGAAGAGAAAATCTTCTTCTTGTTTAATAGGGCCAAATTTTGATGTTGTGGCAGCTCTGTTGGGTATTGCTCCTCCCCCTCCAAAGAAAGAGAGATAGGACCACTTAAAGGTTAATAACTGATGCTCAGGGCCAGCAGTTCTGGAGGTTGCAAAGCCCAAGGTTGATAAGGTAGAGCAGATCTTTTGGTCTCTAATTTAGAGCTTTCTAGAATCCCAATGGGAGAATCCACTCCTGAGAGTGAGGTTCATAACCTTCAGGAAATAGTAACAAGGGTTATTGAATGAGTAGAGAAGGGAAAGCAGACCATAGAACAGTTGGAAGAATAGAACCAAGTTCTTTCCAACTTTATCAAGTCATTGTTGGCCAAGGATAAGGTTTTGGATCCTACCCCACTGGCTGCTCTTCCACCCCCATGATTCTCAGCCTAGGATGAAGTTTAGAGCATCAAGGACATACATAGGTATTCCACTTATGGAAGGGCTATGGAAGCCATGGTTGATGATATGACTATAGCAGGTTTGAAATTCATTGTGGAGGCCTTCAAAACCAATGAAAAGGTGGCCAACTTGCAGCAAAAACTCTCTTCCTCAATCAAAACTATGGACAAAGAACTAAAGGTCTGGAGTAGTTGCATTACAGATCTTTGTCTAATGGGCCAAACCGATGAGAAGATCCTATTGGTCAACAATGTTTTTGATGATGCCAAGAATAACTTATCAAGGGCATGGATTTTTAGTGTTGAGTGGAAGATAAAGGTTCTAGAAGAAGCACTGGGAGAATTAAGGAATGTATGGCAAAAAGGAGAATCTTTTAAAACTTGTGTTTCATCAGCCTTCAAAGATATTCAATGCCACCTTCAGGATGAAATTTCAGGCATTCGCTTCTCTCTTCAAGAAATAAAATCTTAGTTCAAAACATTTTTCAAGGATGACTTGTTCAAAGAGGAGTCAATTACCAAAGAGAAGATAAAGGACATTTTCTCTCTTCAATCTGCCATTTCCGAGGCCAATAAAGAATACTTGGAGCATACCAAATTTGATAAAGATATGGAGAAATGTCTAGGCACTTAGACTCATGCCACTGCCAACAAAACAATCTAAAGAGGCATGGAAATAGCTGAGGCGTTGAAAAATTTCAGGTATCAGATTCTAAAATCATTGAGCCCTCCTCAGCCATAATCGGATGTCCCTTCTTCTAGCTCCTCTTTCTTTTCTTCTAATTTTAGTGCTATGCTCCTTGTAAATTAATTAAGGACATTGTATTGTGCATTTCCTTAATTAATCTTTTAGTTAAAAGAAACAGTTACCAAATGTAACCAATTTGTAAGCTATATAATGAGCTCTCCATGCCATTCTAAGGGGTTGGAACTCTGATTATTTTTGAAAGTGTAAAAGAGTCAAAAGCTATCAATACAAGAAGATTTCCCTTTCTGTTTCTATTTGTGCTCATTCATTCCTTCTTATCTATTAAAAATTATTGAATCATTAATCCATTTGCATTAAGAAGCTTTGTATTCTTGTGGATGTCATCTCTGGAACTTTGTGTCTGTGAAATAACATCTTATGGTTTTAATGCGAATGATTCTATTCTATATTATCCTAGTTTAGCATTTATAAGGAATTATTTTGCTATCTATATTTCCTGAGAATGTTATTCTACCTTTTCCCATTCCTTAGTTCTTCTATCCTTTTGTATTGATAATCTGTCATTTAAAACACTTTCATGATATCAGAGTTCCTCTTTGAAATTAAACGTTGTACATTTGTGAATAGATTTTTGCTTTCAATAAGGGAACCTCTCCCATTAAAGAGGAGGGAATTTCTATCCCCTTGTTTTATCATTAAAGTCCTATTTTGACAACTAACAGTATGTTAAAAAAGTAGGAGATGAATCATTTAGATGGAGGAAGGAGTTATATTTTGGCATATTTTCTTAGTTAGGAGATAAGTTAGTTTTGGAATAAGGTTAGAGTTCTCAAGAAGTGGTGTTAATAAATTATTGAGTAGCTTAGTGAGGTGTTGTAGTGAACTTGATGAGGTGTGAGGAGATAATACCTTATCTGATTATTATTATTTAAATAATCATTTTGATCTCTAGGAATATTATGGGGTATATATATTAACTAAGGGGGGAGGTGATATAAGAATGTGTCGTAAATGTGTCATGTCTAGTTGTGGATTATTTAGGTTTGAGGGATGTATATTTTCGATGTTTAAAGTACAAAGCTCAAGGGTTTAAGGGTCATGATTAACTTGGTGTTTTTATTTCATAGTTTTATGATTGATAAGTGGACAATGATGATATCCATATATCGTAGGGTCATCCATCTTAAAAATATCCTAGATTATAATATGAAGGAATTCAAAGTTTTTGGTGTGATTTCTAGACACCCTATGATAAGCGAAAACCGTGTGATACTTATACTAGGTAGGTTTCCATCCATGGGGATTGGAGGGCTTGATCAAGGGTAGTGATATGGCTAATCATTGAAAAATATTTTCAAGAATTGTGGTATGGTACCACTGATGAAGCTTGTTGAGATGTCTTGATGAGGTTGTAGGGACTTGGGTTTTATTAGGGTTTTTAGGAGTGCGAGGAATAGGTGGTATGTATTGAATAACAATCTTAGGTGTGGTCTTACGAGCGGGTTTGTATTTTAATACGGTGACTACAATTTTTGATGAAGGATGAGGTCCTAGAATAGAGGGTAGTGATGAAACATTCTTAGGTATGATTATTTTGTGTTTTCTTTGAAAAAATTCAAAATTCTTACTAGGATGACTGGGTAGTGTTTGTAGGTAACTACCAAGAATTTTGATCTAACATTAATGGACGCGTTATCTTTGGGAGGGATGATTAAGATTTTCAAAAAGAGATTCTTTTTTTTTTGCAAATCCCATGAGATAAGATCAAGGATATTTATGGGAGTTACTATTATGGAGATTGTTGATTGCAACATTGTTTGATTTGGGGCATCATTAGTAACGCATTCAAAGAGGTATGTTTGTTTAACTGAAACTTGATATGAAGATGCAAGTTTTTCAGATGGTGGAAGTTTTTTGATGGTGTTGATAATGTGAGAAATATGGATTTGAGGGTCTGTGGTATTAGTTTGGGTTACTTTATTAGTCGGGGGATGGTTTGAAAAAGGTTATTTGAATAAAGCTATGACTTGATTAGAAGGTGCATTAAGGTTGTATAGTTATAGGTCACCTCAATCATTAAGGTCTTGGAAAACATTTTTAAAGGAGCGACATCTATTAATGTCATGGTTGTTAACCTAATGATATTTAAAATAGTGTTCTTCTCTATATCGAATGGTTTAGGATAGGATTCATCGATAGGTTGAATAGGAGGAAGGTTTATCAAATGGGTAGTCTTGAGCTTGTCAATATAGAACTATAAGACTCCCCCAAAGGTGTGTATTTTTTAGGAGGTTAGGATTTCTCGTAGTCTAGTGACCCTTAAATGTAGTTTTCATGAAAACTGCATTTCTTGAGCCTTTAAATTTGTAAGTGATGTAAAAATTCTTAGAAGAATTAGGTTTATGATAATTATATCATAGTTTAAATTTACCATCTTCGAGGGATCAAAGTTACAATTTTCTAGAAATGGTAAATATTTCCTTGAATATCTAAAAGGATTTGATTTAAAGAGTCAAAGATAGGTGTTTTTCACAAGATTGAGTGAACAAAATAATCAATTAAATCAGTGGGAGAGATAAGGATAATTTATTAATGACTCCACACCACCTAGCGATGTAGTCAATGATAGAGTCGTCTTCAAATTTTTCATGGAATATAGATCGGTGATATATATCTTATGTGTGATGTTGATGGAGAAATGTTCTAGGAATAGTAGGGATAAGTGCACGAATTAGTATAAATAATTTTGAGGGATGTTGTTGTACCAGTTAAGAGTAGGCCCATCTAATGACATCAGGAATGTCCTTAGCATAAGGTCCTATTCGTGAGCTATGAGGTAACAAGAGTGTGAGAATGCCCTAAGATGTTGTTTTTGGTTTTCCTTGCTATATAATTTGCTAAATTTCAAGAGTTCCCAATGTGGAGGGTATGGTTTGAAGGATATTTCTAGATTGATGGGTTCATTACACATTTTTGTGGGAGAATACATTTCTAGGTACCATGGTAGTGTCTTCTAGGCTTGAGATTCTATTAATTATTGTTTTTGAGGAAGAATTAGTCCATCCATAGATAAGGGGATTTGAACTCATCTGTTGATATGGTAATAGATGGTTTTGAAAAGGGGGAATGCTTCTTGGTACATTGTAATTTGTTAGGAAACTAATGGTTGTGAGGAAGAGTAGTTACACTAGAAAGGTTGGGAGATAGAAGTGTTGACGAGGGTAGTGAGGGTTGTGGATTTTGTTAAGGGGAACATAGTTGTATTATGAGAAACAAGATGTGGGTGTTGGTTGGGAGATGGGATGAGAACTAGTGATAACATTGGTATTAATAGGTGGTAAGGATGTAGGGATAGATACGACTGATTTTTGGATCTTGGATGATGGATCAGAAGATACAACGGATTGGGATGTGACTCAGGGAACTCACATAATGAGGCATACCAAATGATCCTATCGAGGGGGACGAGAAGTGGATGTGGTGTGACTAATTATATGTGGAAAGGTATATGTATGAGGTTGTGCACTATGAGAGTTAGCTAAAGAAGCATATAGTAGTGACACTTATTGGCTAATCATGTTTTGTGATGAGATAGTATTAAGTTCAAATATGACTAAAGGGGTTGATGAGATGTGTTAGGATGTTTTTATTTGACCATGGGAAAAATAAGGAGTGACGTGCTCGATGATTGATTGATAGGTGGGGTCAATGTTCTAGGTGGGGTTGTAAGTAACAAAACTGATGTTTAGCTTGGGCTCTAGATTGTGATGGGGAATGCAGATGGCTCTTGATGTAAGGTAATTATTAACGATGATAAGGTTAGTGTCTAAAATTTCTTCGAAGGTAGGATCTCCACTAGAAAATAACTATGAGAGAAGTGGTTCAAGAGTTTCTGATGTCTTTGATTGAATGGTGGGAGAGATTGGCATTTTTGGGGTTGTGTTTATGGATTGTTGTAGTGGGTTTGACATGTCCGTGGTATTCCGTTCAGGAATGTTATCGAGTCAAATCCATGAGATATCAATCAAACAATAAATGAAAGGTAATTTTTTAAATATAAACCACACAATCAATGAGAAAATTTTGATTATATTTATTGTCTTTAGAAATGTGTGAAAACAAAAGATGATGTGTAGAAGGTACTAAGAATTAGGCCTACTATGATTGGTTTTAGGTGTGTTTAAGATGGATTCCTTGATATAAATGAAGGTATGAGAGTCTCGTATCTATGTTTGTGTTGGTATGAATTGTGATATTCGGTCCTACCCTCACTTCACGATCGCACACAACGATAAGGGTGTTAAGTTCTTAGCCAATTCCTACCCACCAATTATTTATACTAGCTAGAACACTTAGTTGGCTTCCCCTTTGTAAGGAAATCCAAGTACGTAGACATGGGAGGGGATATTTAGAATGCAAGTTTTATCATGGGTGATTTAGTAGTGTATTAGGGGAAGTGGTGAATATATTATCCAGAGGAGTTTCAGGTTTTGGACATTTCCTAAACCTCCTTAAACCTTAACCACGATGAATAGTGTTCCAATACCTTTTCGATGGTATGCGTAACTTCAAAATCGGAGTCCATATGCAGAAATTATCACCGGTCAAATATTGGGTTCTTAAACTAGTCAAACCTAGTCAACATTCTAATCCGACGTGACACGTTGCAAAATGGAAAATGTTAAAAAGGTTTTGTTTTGTGGTTTTGACCTCTCGGTCTTCAACAAACATTTAAAAATTTGATGGGCCCCGCTTTTGGCTAGCTAGGAGCCCTCACCAAGTTCGGCACATATTTTGTAGGAGGGTTGCCTTTGTAAGAGGGTAAGAAAACCCGTAAGCGAGGATCACGAGGGACGACATGAACATCAACGGACGTGCGAATGATAGCGTGAAGAGATCTTGAGAGGAGCGAGCATCAACCGAATGTGCATGCAAAGATTCGACAAACGGGTAGAACCTCGATAAGCCACAAAACTCTCCTCTATCTCATAGATCCAAAGGGGTGTACATATAAGGGGTGTACATATAGGAGGTGTTGAGTAACCCCAGTGCTATAATCATGACAACTCAAGTGGAGAGGGGGAGTTACATTCCCAGAATAGAAGTGTAACTCCCTAATGACGCATATGACGCACTGATGCACTGACGCGTAAGAGAATCTCATAATGACCCCTAAATGACACATGGACCTACGATCTCACCTAAGTGAGATGACTCACCTAATGATGTGGAAAATAACACAAACCAACACCCCCCTTCATCGTAGCTTAGGATGAGGTAGCAAGTCAGAAACGAGAAATGGGTCCCGGCACAAATCCTGATAAGGTACCCACGTACAAGAAGAATTCCCAAGCAGCGAAGGAAAACCTAGTGGGAAAAACATCCACCATAAGAGAACACAACACTCTCTAATCTAAGAAAGATGCCAAAGATAGGTCCCAGCTATAGATGAGCCTGAAAAGGTACCCATGTACAAAGAGGCAATTTCTGGAAAAGAAGAAGAGAGAAGAAGAGGGAGACGAGAGGAATGCAGAAGATGCCATGGATGGATCTGAACTCTGCAGCTCTAGGAGGTCTCCCAAAAGAATGTCGATGATGAGATCCTCTACCTCTGGACTGAAGAAGAGCCACCGCACCGAATTGTGTGCCTTCCCTTAGGAAGGACATAAATGACGTGTTGGAAGTCTGCCCACTCCACGAAGGAAACCGAAGGTAAAGCAAAGACGAAGAACTCTAAGTATGGTCCACAAAAGTGTGACATAGGTCTAGCAAATGAGTGCTAAGGAACCAAAGGTAATGTAATAAGTGTAGAACTATTAGAGTATGAAAAGTGAACACCCGCAGAAAGGATGTCTAAGTGATGTGAAGGTAACAAAACATCCCCCACAATAGAAAAGGGATCCACAAACAAGGGTGGATCAATGAAGGTCTCCGGAAAAGTGGAAGTGGTAAGAGTCCTAGAAGGGGCACTCCCAATAATGGAGATGATGAACTCCTCTGAAATACCTGTAGATGGATGAGGAACATGTAGTACATCACAAGTGTACTCTGTGAAAAGATGACTAAGGTCAAGTAGATACTGTTCCAATGAGGGGGCTCAACAAACAAAAGAGCGATGTCAAATATGTATGAGTCATCCAATGAAGGTAGAGGAGTGAAAGGGGCCTCACACACTGAAGGTGGAAAAGATGTGGGTGTGATGACTGTATGAGACTGATCGATATCTAATGAGATGTGGGATGTGTCAACACTCTCTGAATAGTGAGAGAAGGGGAGAAGAGTCCTCTCAGTAGTACTCTCTGCGCATCGAACCGGGTGCATAACCCTCATCATCAAAAGTAGAATCAAGCGAGTCTATGTCAGTGGAACTACCATTACACGAAGAAGAGGAGACCAATGAATCAACAACAAGCAACAACGGTGGCGATGTGAAGGGTCTCCATAGAGGGACTGAAGAGGAGACCAATGAATCAACAACAAAGCAACAACGGTGGGGTGGATCTGAGTCTACCACGTGAAACTAGAGAGATCTGGAGACATGCATCATCAAGTGACCAAAAACATGGTCACAAGTGTTAAGGAAGTCCTCTAGATGACGATGATCAATGGGTGCAAGAACAGGCCCAAGTAAGAAGGGTGAAAGACCCTCGTGAGCGAAGTAATGTTCCATGGAAGCACGCCAAGCTGAATAGTTTCCTCTCCCGGTGAGAAGTGGCGGAGGCTGTAAAGCGATCCTACAATGCTCAAGTCTGGAAAGAGCACTCTCCATGATGCGGAATGAAAATTGCAAGGTGCATAAAAGTAAGACGTTGGACTTGGCCGATAATGCATTTGCGTGTAAAAACCCAAGAGTACTAGCGAACCCCCTAGAATGCGGCACTTTATAAAGTAGTGTGTTTTAAAAAATAACAATTCCATCATGTAAAGTGTAAGAAAACATGCAACTTTGACCAAGGAAGTGCTAAAAATGAGTTGCGAGTCAAAAGTTGTGGCATTATTACGATTCCCGCAACTGATGGAAAAAGCCAATAAACATGCAAACTGATTAAAAAATGCCCGAAATGGGTGCAAAGGGTATCGTGTGGGTACTCGTTGGAAATGGCATCAAATTTAAGGTAGGGTTTATTTTTCTTGCGAGGGGGATTAGCCTCCTGCCAACCCCGGACCTCGCCCTCCGTCTTCGACATGCGTAGGAAGGGAATGATACAAGCAAAATTAGAACCCATAAAATATTACAATGTCATGAAAGGAATGTTTTTCCTCAAAACATTAAAAAGGGGGATTGTTTTAACTTGAAAACAATTCTAAAAGGGATGCATGGGGCCCATGATGATCTGGAGGTTTCAAACCATGCAGATGCAACGAGTTGAGGTTGTTTGGACAGAGTGCACGGCACTGCAAGTCTGCAACGACTAGGTTGGGAGCTAAGGCCGCATGTCGGATGAGAGTAGTGGATTCTAAGTTGGGTAGATGTGTTAGGCTCGGGAAGAGATTCCCCTTGCAGTGTAACGCGGGCGTAATTAGTGCGTTGCAGTTTGCTCGAGAGTGAAACGGTGGAGGAGTGTCGGGAAGGCGGTTTGTCGGAGACCCGAGTTGGTAAGCACGTCGAGGTAATGGTTGTGAGCATCAAGTCCATGAGGGGCAACACAGAGCCAAGCCCGACCAACATGGAAGGATCTGGAGCACTTTCGACATAGGGAGCTCACGAAAACAACAATCAATGATAACAAGGGCACAAGTTGAAGAACCAATGCGAGTCAATACACAACCACGTAGGATGAAGATGGTGAAGCAACATAAACAGGCCAAGTGGAGGATAAACCTAGTGCGATCAAGCCGAGGTGAGTTGTAGGGGAGGTCACGAGTGGTCAGAGTCACCAAACGAAACGAAACCAACAAAGTAAAACACCAAATGTCGAGCCCCGATTCGTAGAATGAGCCATGGACAATGCACATGGCATGAGCAAGAAAACACTGCTTGAGTTTGCAAGAGCCAACCACCAATGCAGACCATCTGAGATGAGTCTGTAGGAGTACGTGTGGTCGAGTCCAAGGTAAAACGGTGCAGAGAATCCAAAGCAAACGTTGAACCCAAAGGTAATGTAAAAAGCGTAGACCGAGCCAGGAAGGAGTGCAGTGAGTTAGTCAACAAGCTAGGGGCCAAGCTGGCCTTTAAAGAAAGCTCTTTCACAAAAACAACTCCCAAAACCAGCACATAGAACTCAATTCTACACCTTGAAACATAATACACCTCATAAAAACACCTTCAAAGTCACATGCAAACCCAAAGAATCAAGCGATCGAAGACAAAAATCTTGAAAAACACCAAAAAATCAAACAACCCAAATGGAGGTATAAAGGCCCCAAAATCAATGCAAGAAGAGCATGGTTGGAATTTCCATTACGACACACGCACGAGAATTTGAATATCATTTCGGAAGCCAAAAACACACGATCAACATTGAAGAGTGCACGGATCCTCAAGATCCGCTCTGATACCATGTAAGAGGGTATGAAAACCTGCAAGCGAGGATCACAAGGGATGACGTTCACATCAACAAACGTGCGAACGATAGTGTGAAGAGATCTCGGGAGGAGCAAGCATCAACCGAATGTGCATGTAAAGATTCGACAAACGGGCAGAACCTCGATAAGCCACAAAAATATCCTCTATCTCATAGATCCAAAGGGGTGTACATATAGGAGGTGTTGAGTAACCCCTAGTGCTGCAATCATGACAACTCAAGTGGAGAGGGGGAGTTACATTCCCAGAATAGAAGTGTAACTCCCAATGACGCATATGACGCACTGACGTGTAAGAGAATCTCATAATGACCCCTAAATGACACATGGACCTATGATCTCACCTAAGTGAGATGAATCACCTAATGATGTGGAAAATAACACACACCAACATCATTTTCCAATTTTTTATTAAGATTACTATTAACTTGGTAGATGTTATAATAGTTCGAACCATTTAAGGCACAGTTAGACCACACGACTCGACCTTTGGAATAGGTAGTCAAACAATGCACAACTCGCCACGTAGTGTATTTCAAAAGGCTTGGCAGTCAATGAAACCCCACCAAACTTGCATTTATGGGAAGAATGACATATGTGGCCGTAGCCACGGTAACATAGGCCAAGCGGCCTATTTTTAAAATGCAATCACCTCAACAACACAAATTAATGTGGGATATAACCCACTTTGGACTAAAGCGGTGTGGAAAAATGGGAGGTAGGAGAGTCAAACCCGTTACCTCCCCACTCTAAGTCTTATCTTCCAACCAACCCACCAAGGCAGCTAGAGATGGAATAAAATGAGCTCGACCAAATTTAAACATAGAGAGTGAGCAGACTGTGTCATGGCGTAACACGTGTAGTTTCAAAGAAGGCCATTTTTGAGGCACTTCTGCTCTGAGTTAGAACTTGGTGTAAAAACCAAAATTGTTCAAAATTTCAAGAGGAATCAAAATATGTAATTTTTTCCCCATGAATTTATACCTATTTTCTGGTGTAGGTTATTTTCCATCACATTTTCATGAAACATGCACTGGGAGCAAGAAGAGATATGAGTTTTTCGAGCACCTAAGGGCTGAACCAAGCCTTGGTGTAAGAAGGTAAGTTGTTCATAATTTCATGAGGATTCTAGATATATAATGTATTTACATGTATTGTTTTTAAATATCTAGTTGTAGGATTTTTTCGATCACATTTGCAAGGGGATCACACTGTGGAAGCAATGTAGGAGCCACATATCAACTTCAGAACAATTTCTGATTTTGTGTAGAGATCCACGAGTCTTAGATCAGCTCATTTGCATGTATAATGGTCTATTAGTCATTATTTAAGGGTTAATTATACTTCATTGGATGTTGAATAGATCGATTCTCTTTTCAAGAATCATGAGACCGTAGCCTTCAGGTGAGCTCCATTATCAAACTTGTGTTGTGGATCTGATTTTAGTTTTTGTGGATGAAGATTTTGATCAAATAAAATTATTTATAGGTTTTAATTCTTTTGATTTTAAAACTGAAAATGGATTCAAGTTTCAATTTAGTATCCATAATCCATGAATGAACGTTTTAGTTTTGTGGTCGATAATTAGACCGAGTTGCATCCTTTTAAAGGAATTAATAATTTTTTTGGGGTAATTGGACCAATAATTTGATGTTGAGTTCCTCGTATCCTTATAAATTTTTATAAGTGAAAATTTACCTCACCCATTTTCGGATCAATATAGCTTTTAAAATCTACTTAGACTAAATGAATAAACATAGATGAAATGAAACTTCTTTTAAGTCCCAAAGGAAAACTTCAATTTTGATGAGGACAACACACAAATTGTAATGCTGAAATGAGACTCGAAAAGAGAATATAAATGAGAGGAAAGGGAAATACCTATATTCGCCAAATACTCCCTTTTTTTGTTTTGTTTTACACCCTCTAACAAGTCACTAGAGAACTCGAGATGAAAAGTTAGATAGCTTGTAAGAGGTAAACAAGAATGCATCCTACTATAAAAAAAGTAATTTTTAATAAAAAAGAGTAAAGGTCCCACCAGGTGTGTTAGATGTTTTGGTAGATTTTAGGATCTAGTCTTACTATGTGAATCAAATCACTAAAACTTAGAAATGCCAAGTCTTAATAATACCTACATGGATGATGAAAAAGGTGGAAAATCTAAACAGAACACAAATCTCCTCTTCCCAACAAACTAGAAACCCGTAAATACATAGACAAATTGAAAAGAAATATTAGATAATTATGAGGTAATATTTTTAGCAAAGTCCAATCCAAAGAACAAAAGGGCTTGCTTTGACAGGTGTCAACTCGTTTATAGACAATTAATATGGAAATAATGATAAGATTATAGATAATATAAAATGATACAAATAAAAAGCTATGGATATGTAATGTATAGATGTCAAGAATCAATCAACATCCTTGATGATAGGCCGGGAGGATTGAAAAATTTGTCCAAGTAGAGATTGGCCTCATCACTGTGTTTGAGAAGAATATCCAACTTCTCAGAATTCATCTAGATTGGGTGTCGGGATGATGATGCATATGCTTAGCTTGTGCTCGATATCTTATTTCTCCCACACAAACTATTGATGGATGATGGGTAGGTCATAAATAATATCAGGCTTGTAAGTTGCTCTTGGAATGGTCATCTAGCAAAAATACAAGATTCCAAGAAAATAACATTAGCCATAATTCCAAGATATTATGAAAATATATCAAAATGTGATTATATTGAAAAATGGAATATTCAAACATGGATCAACGCAGATCCGATGGTCAATGGTGATCATATGGGTCAATTACGATTGATGTGTACATAATTACAAATTATTAATAGGGAGGATTTTTAGAGGGAATGATAAGATGAGGATGGTCGGGGTTTAGATACTTGAATTAGGGAAGGAATAATAAAATCCAAAAATAAGGGTTTTAAAAATTTAGACCGGATATAGACCTTGGTGATAAAGTTGATTTGAATGATCAGTTGATTGAAGAAGATTTATCCAAAGGGAAAACAAGGCAAGTGGGATGTTGTGGGTACTTCACGCCTACAAAATGATCAATGAATGAGTTCAAAATCTTGGGCCTATCACTTGTACATTTTTAGATACTTAATAAATGTTAATTTCCTAATTGTAGAGTTGTAATAAAATGATAAACAATAAGGTACAAAATTGACCTAAGCAATAATCTAGATAATATTAAAACCCTCAAAGAAAGAGGGAGGAAAGATTTCTTAGCTAATTAACAATGATTTTGGAGGTGTACGGAATTGGAAAATCGATTAAACCGGAAGCAAACTGCGTCGCCAACGAACCCAAAAAAATGCGTATGTCGAATAAGCTAGACTAGGGCATCAAGATTAGGCCAAAGGTGCCCGAGGCGTGGTAGACCTTTGTTGGGCGCTCGTGGCTGCTCGTAACCTTTAGAAGTGATTTGTATAGTGTCACTTCAATGTTGCTGGAATTTGTACTTTGTCACTAGTATGTCATTGTATGATTTCCAAGCTCGCTTGTAACCTGCAAAATAGAAGACCTCCCACAAAGCCCCAAAACCCATCAAATCCTAAAATAAAAATATGCAAATGGGGAGTTAGACTGACCCTGATGGTCACTCGACTGAGTGAACTTACAATCCAAGAAATGCACTACATTCCGGACTCTATGTAGTTCTCGCACGTGTATGTGTGTGTGTGTGATCGCTCCTCTAGGTGGTTCTTGTGCAGGACACACTTGAATAGCGAGAAATAGCTAGATGTAGGTAGATATATATGTGCATGCAAAAATAAACTTCCCATCATATGAAGTGTATGGAGAAGAATGTAGTCCCTTGTCCCTTGTATGAGTGCTAGATGGATGCTTTAATGCTCTTGTAATGGCCTTTGAATGCAACCTTAGGTGGTGATAGTAAATGTTTAGAGCTTGGTCTTTATTATCATCACATAGCTTTATATTTATATGATTCCCTTGATTGAATTTTGTAATTAACCACTAAAAGGCCAACTCATAAGAAAACAAGATGCCTAATGGTGAGAAGAGACCCAAAAGAGGCGAGTAAGATATAAAGAGGTCCGAGGTGCCCAGAAGGATGGGGGTGCCTCGGTCTTGGTGTCTTATCTCGGGCATTGGTGTTCGACTTAGAAAACCGGCGACAAAGATCAAAATGGGTAGTAGGGTGTGTAAGGCCAATAATTAAACTTGAAAAAAGTAAAGAGACCAAAGACAATGGTCAATTAATACTTTTCTTGCTCATGAATCATATGAATAGTAGTATGTGGCTAGGACCTAGAATTGTACCCAAAGTGCGAGATTTAATGTCTACAGGTTGCTATCACAACTTGTAATGGTGATCCAATTTCATTTTAGAAATTTAGTGTCTTTATGCAGTCAAAATTTTAGTTTACACAAGTATTACTATTTTGTGTGTTGGATCAGTTTTATCGAGAAATAAACTTTTTTCTATGAAACTATAGAATTTACTCACACTTTTCCGTCATTTCTTTATTAAAATTTTAACACTTTCGAGAATGTGAGTTTATCATGCACAATGTGTTTTATTAGGATCTAATTTACTATACACATGCATTAAACATAGAGTTCACATACATTAAACATATAGTTCAATTGTCAACTATCACTTTAAAGAGAGTGAACAATTATTTTTAATTGAAAAATACAACATACTTAAATAGGAATTTTCACTTAACATATAGATAATTGC
The DNA here is from genome assembly GCA_018340775.1 of Taxus wallichiana var. yunnanensis. NCBI lineage: Eukaryota > Viridiplantae > Streptophyta > Pinopsida > Cupressales > Taxaceae > Taxus > Taxus wallichiana. Next base: position 821,058,613 of record CM031238.1, read on the forward strand.
AAGAATAGGTCTAATAATATCCTAATCAATCAATACTATCTAGATTACTCCTAAATATTTTACAATTTCAACCATAAAGTATCTATTTAATATTGTGGGATATGTTCTTCAAAATATTCAGTCCATTTTATTAAATGACATTTTTTGCTGTATATATCACACTTAAATAGACATCACATTTATGCTGATAATCTACGTGGACATTCTACACTGATAGTCTACTAGAAATATTTATATTTGGTGAATTAAATACTCAAAACCAAAAATGTTAAAATGTATATTATATTCTCAACTCCTCTCTCAAGAAAACCATTACACAACATAATATGAAAATTTCAAATTTTCCATTACATATAATTGAGTCATATATCCCATGTATTCTCAAACCCTAATAAGAGAATTCCATATTAACTCTGGGAAGCCACTTATATTAAGGAAAAGTTCCATATACCTTATAATTTAAGATCATGATCTCCGTCACTTTTCATACTATTACTTTTGTCCTGTTGAAGACATCTTTCAACCCATAATCAATAGGTGCCACGCAGGAACACTTCTATGACATATGACATCTCTGAGATAAATGGTGAGCTAAGAATATGAATTTATAAAAATTAAATATTTATAATTTAAGGTTCTCATAATAATAAAGCTATGGATCTTATTAATCAGGTAAACCACACAATGTTCAGATCAAGCAATCAACGTTTTTCAATAGTTAACTTTCCAATTATCATATATAATTTCACGGTTTTGTCCAGAAAGCCTTTTAATCCCATTTTATGGACTGTAAAAGCCTCAATTTTTAAAATCAACCAATCATTTCCTATTACAGGCGTATTATAGTAACTAAAAATCTGTAACATTAAATTTTAACCCAGTTGAATTTTTTTAGACCTACAAATTTTAATTTTGATAAATTTGGAGAATGGATACCCTTCAATCCTTGAACATAAGAATTTTGTGCGGATTAAATCCAAAAAAAAAAATACTATCCAATTTATTAATATAAGGGCAGTTCCAATAATAAAAATAATTGCTATCCAACCCAAAGGGCACCGGTTTTGATAAATCTTGTTAAACTATTATTACCCTCTATCTAAAGGCAGAGAACAATCCTTGAACATGCTTATGGCTGCAACAAAAGAGTGTCTTTATAAATAGTGTTATGAATTGGAGAAGGGGCAGAGGGAGCAACAGGTTCTTTGGGCAACAAAAAGAATACCAACCTAAATCCACCCTTCTCTGTTGAGGAATCTAATGGACGAGCTGAACATAGTGTGAAAGACAGAATGATCATAACAATTGTCAGCCATGATACCATTAATGCTCCACTGAGTTTGTCCTCGCCTGCCATTGTTATATCACAATATTTCTAAAACCATTGATCTTTTCTTTAAGCTTTTCAAGTTTTCTAATGGGGGATGAGAAATAATAATACTGCAGTACAGTTGAGGAGGTTAAATAATAACCTTTTAATTATAGTAGAGTTTTATCGTGCAAGAATTCTTTGGCGTGGAAAGAGGAGACGTGGTCATGATCTTCTGATGTAAATGCAAATTAACATTAATTAAATATTTAATGTCATCTTCCATAGCCATTTTATATATTGCTTACGTTTTGATTCGAAGCTATTTGGCTGGAAAGAGGGGATGCTATCATTTGTCTTGACAACAGAGGATTGATTGCTAATATTGGACGCAATTCCTAGTCTTGGTGCATTGTGTAGCATCTATAATCTTGATAATTGTGCGAAAACCTTTACTCTTGCAAAAATAGGCATGGTAGTCTTGAGTAATGTGTAGTGCACCGGGGTGGGAGGAGGGAGGTTTGTTTGTTTATCTCACAAATATGATCTCTCCCTTCTCCTTTCTCGGGTGGTGGCGGAAGAGGGGGTTTGACCGGTTCAATGGTGGTGGTGTGGCATTGGTGGTAGTGGTTGAGATGTTCTTTTCTGGAGTGGTGTTGGTAACGATAGCAGTCACTTTAGTGGTGGTATTTGGGGTGCTCTCCCTACAACAATTTTCATTGGCTTTCTTTTGTCATTTCTTTTAGGTAGAAAGAAAAGGAAAAAAATCAAGAAAATGATGGTCGGGAAGGAATCCTGATACCATGGAGCCCTTTGGAGCTAGTGGGTGGGGCAACAACCCTAATAGCCCATGGCCACTCCATCCAACGGCTTCCATGTTCATCGTAATCGATTAATATTTTGTAGTCTATTTTATGATAAAAATTATTGAAAAATATCTATTGATGATATACAATTACTAATTACAATCTTTCAAGTTATTTGTGTCTTCCCGAGGCACTACTTGATGTTCAATATGACTTTGATACTCTAGTGTGTGATTACATGCAACCCATTTCTTATATGATCAATGTTGTATTTTTTTATTAATAGAGATAGGCTTTTCAATAAAAAAATATGACCTCGATGTTTGATGTCGAACCAAACAATCAAGCAAAAATAAATAAATAAATTGACTTGAGAGAAATCTTCTTTTACTATTTTACATGTGCTCATTTATAATATAAACATAAAGACAATACACACATAAATTTTGAAATGTAACAAGAGAATGCATGCGAAATTAATCATTTTTATAAGGAGACAACCAATGGGGATGATATGATTTATTGTTTATTTACAAACCTCTTAAAACTCCCGCATGCCCTAAAACAATTTCATATGAGTTGTTAATGGGTTAGGTCAAACTCCGAGTCATACGAGTTGTTTAGACACTTCTCATAAAATCGAGGCCATTGCATTAGATAACATTGTCCGGTTCAATGTCAACAACATTTGAAAGGTATTTTCAACTTGAAACTTACTAAAGTCATTTGCTTTCATCATAAATCTAGTTTATACTGTGTGCAAGCATTTAATATGATAAGACAAATAATGTGTGATCTCTCCTTTGTTTAAACCCTAAAACACATGCTACATAAGAAACCACCTTAACCAGAGTTAGCATTTATGATTGAATTAACATCAACAGACCCTTGTGATAGTTGATTGTTTCATTTGTACCAAGACACCATAAAGGGCTCAAACCACATGTAGTTCTCCCACCTATGTGAGTGTGTGAATGTGCAAAATGATATACAATCTAGATGTGGGCTTCCCTTTAGACTTTGTCATCCGGTAGCATACAAATTTTACTTCTTTCTATTAAGATTTGGCTTAATGAACTACTCTAAGGCTTCTCTTTGAAGATTTTTTGTGTTTATGTTTGATGTATAATAACGCTCAAGAAGTGTTAGAGTGTTGTACGTAATAGGGGTTCTCCAATAAAGATAACAATGCGTAATAACTTTAGTGGCCATTTACATATCTATGTGAATCTTTGTTAATCATTGCGATAGTTGTCCCATGACACATGTGTAAGTAAAATTAATTGAATTTAAAAAAATTTAAAAATAACTATTATAAGCCTATAGATGATGTGCAAGGATTAATTAAAATTTTGCGTAAATCCACGGAAAAATACTTATAGAAAGGGCAAATCTTCTTTGACGAGATTCACCAGGATGATATATCTTGCAAAAATGACTATCGCAACTATGGAAAAAATGGAAAAAATCATTAAAAATGGTTATGGATGTAAAGATGAATCTTATCCAATTTTCTATTTTAAAAAAATATTGCGCAAATTTCAATTATCCTTTCTAAGTTAGATTTTGGTTGTATATTTTATTGATGATATGAATTGCTTTATAGTGATTCCTTTCTTAACGAATAAACATTATTTAGTTGCTTAATCTCGACCCATTTCCCCAAATATTTCCCATGATTACACCTTGATCGTTGATATATTGGCCACACATCACCATTTCATACAATTTTAGGTAGATCCATGATTTCTCAAGTCTTCGTAAAAATCCTACTAAAATTAGATCACATCCGTCAATCTCTAGCCATATGTCACCATCCTATGTATATAAGTGGTGAATTAAATAAAACTTCAAACTTTCCTATAATATGTTGGCATTTGTGATCAAAGGGCCCATATAATTCGTGGTGATCCAAATATGTTTTTAAATTTTTGACCCATTGATTTCAAGTCTATTCATTAAAAAAACATATTGAGATTAAAAATCATTTGGTTATACAAGTGGAAAATAGTAACATTTGTGATTATTTTTAGCCAATCTTGGGAGGGCATACGATGTCCAAATAGCTAAATGAGAGTTTTTAAATCTCTACCATTCGCTTGATTATGAATATTCACCACTAAATTTTTTTCCTAACAAAAATCTAATAATTGAATATCGTAATCTATTTCTTTAGATATTTAAATATAGACTTAGTTGATTATTAGAGAATATGTTTCACAAATGAAAATAAAATTTTTCCAAGTCAACCAAAAAAATAGTTGATATCTTTGTTGATCAATGACCTTTCATGCCTTTACGATATGATGAAGGCCTTACACCATATAAATATTGAGACGAAATACAAATTGTTCAAGGAAATGGATTATCTATTTACCGATCAATTGCAAGCATTATCTTTAGATCTAACAAGTTGGGTGACACGTGGAAGTAAATAAGTGGAGGGATCTTGGATAAATAAGTAGTGGATGAATCTTTTAAAATATTTTTGTAGGATAATAAGCATGGGTGTCGAGATTCCCTCAAGCTGCAAAATATTTCTCACTCTCAACTTGCAATTGAATTAACAAGACATAAAAATTAAAATATTTGTTAAAATCAAAGGGCTCCCGATCTCTTGGTGAAGTTGAATGGCTTGGAATGAGCCCACTAGGGATCAAGTATTCTTTGAGTGCAAGCCTTGAAGATACCCGAACAGAGATTCAATTAAGTGGATAGGCCAAGATCGTTCTTATATACCCCTTGACTTTGACGGATTATATACCTCTTAGTCATGGTTTCTTAGCTAAAGGAACACTTCAATATAGATATACACTTACTCATCAAGTGTAAATCAATTGTATGTAATCTCTAGTTTATTAAGGGAAGAGATGTCAATATCTATGTAATCGTTGAGTTCTAAACAAAAATAAAATGTTTGTGAAAGACCTTTAACGTTAGAAAGTCAAACCCATTAGTCATTAAAACAAAATTTAAGAATGCATTTTAGATATTTTGACTTGAGTGAGGATTCAATTTGTAGGACACTTCTTTTTTATGAATTAGTGTGTTACGATAAACAAACAGTAATCTTTATTGAAATAAATAATCTTCATGAATAAAAACCATTTTTATATAAAAAATAAAGAGTTTGCAAAAAGACATTGTGGTGAAATAGATGTATGATATGGACTATGCATTACAATGGACTGAACCCATTATTTTATAGTTAAACTTATGTATTAGTACCTGCTGCGGTAAGATATTTTTATTTTCGTTGTTGCACATTAATTATAATGCGGTGGGGTAGCGGGGTAGTCGAGGAATATTTTTAGAAGATTTTTGTAGCATATTGAGCACGGGAATCGGGATTCCCTCGAGCTACAAAATAGATTTCACTTAAAAATTTCAATTGATTTAATGAGACATGAAAAGTAAATTGTTGGTTAAATACCTTTAAAATTAGAAAGTCAAACTTGTTAGTCAATACAACATTTAATAATGCATTTTGAAGATTTTGACTTAGAGCGAGGATTGAAATTGTAGGACACACATTTTTCTATGAATTAGTGTGTTATGATAAACAAACACTATTCTTTATTTAATTATATAATTTTAAAGAATAAAAACTAATTTTAATATAAAAAATAAAGAGTTTCAAAAACAATTGTGGTGAAATTGATGTATGATATGCACTCTGCATTACAATGGAGTGAACCCATTATTTTATAGTCAAACCTATTTATTTGAATATGAATTCTCTTTAAAGATAAAGGAAAGAGGTGATACTCTAATAGTATGTCTAAGTTTAAGAATAGGAAATTTCTACGAATAAGAAATACTTTTTAAAATGCCATCCAAAGTGGACCATTTGTTGGGATTATAAATTTTTGGGTACACTATGATTTCATCACTATTTATATTTTCATAAAACTTAAATTATGCCATAGAAAATGCAAGCTTTGTTCTATGTGGCAAGGTTATTTCGAAGATTGAAATATAATTTGAATGTCTTGGAAACTCATAATAATAAGGGTAAAAGGAGAATATAAGGAAAAATATATTACACTCCTAGTGAAGAATAAATGGAGTTAAAAATGGTATATAATAAAAGCTTAGATGCGAGGTTTTTATCAATTAATGATACAAAGAACTAGATGCGGATAATATCAAAAACAAAAAGTCCGAAATGGTCAATAAAATGACCTATAAAAATAGTTAAGTATTAGGATCAACTTTCAATGACAATCACTCATATGTTAGTGATGCAACACAATAAACAAAACTAGCCATATTTCAGCAATTCCCAACCCTACCGAGATGGGATCATCTATCCAAGGTAGTTTAAAAGACACATGGCCTTGACCCATGATGTGCTCCATTTATGGGATTAAAAACATGCTACCAAAAGTGGAAATGTGCAATTTAAATGGGAAGAAGCCAATCACATAGATCAACAAAAATGGAGAATATTTTTGATCTACATCTCTTTGACACGAGGTGCACATAGGCATTCATATAATTCTTATATTGGAAACTTGAGTAAATAATTCGGTATCAATGGATTTAAGATCAAAACATTTATAAAGACCTTACTATTACATTTTCAACATTTAGTGGTGAATTTAAAGACAACTAATATAACAACATGAAAAATAATTACTTTAGTCAACTAGCCAAATTATGAAAAATAGGATCTATCAAGGATCTTGTTAGTACCCAGATTTACTCTTCTTCACAAACCAAACAACATCATGGATTTGACAGGACACTCAGAGGCAGATAAATGATTATGTATGTCGTTTTGTATTCGAAAAAGCAATTTATCTAACTTTTTAGCACTCAGGCCTTGAAAAAGTGGGTAGCACCTTAAAAGGATTTGATCTTATCCTAACTATTTTAGGTTGTGCCTTTCAACTAAGGTAAGAGAACCTATTTTGTAACATCTGTTATTGAAGGAGATGTAGATACATTTCTTTTGCACAAATTTTATAAAGAAGACCTTGGGAAAATAAGATCAACACACCAAATATGACTCTCATGAGTTTTCACTTCCAGACTATGGAGATATTTTCAACACAAGGCTAAGGTTACTAAAGACATTATGGAATCCTGATTGTTCTGCATATTTTAGCAAGTGGATTTTGTTCTTTTGTTGATATACAAGGAAAAGAGGGGTAGTTCAGGGATGGATTCATGGTTTTTGAATGATTTTGGTGGGAAATTAAGCAAGATACATTTCATTATACCAAATCTTTGAGAAACTTCACAACAATGGACAACTCAACAACCAAATGCTTAAGAATAGTTAAGACGTTCCTTATGGAGGCCCGATCAAGCACTTGTTCACACAACCTTTGAGAATCTAATAGGAAGGCTCAAGTTAAAAAACTCAATTAAACATCAAAATCTATGATCAATCACACCTAAGGTACACCCAAAGACTTATAGACAATCTTTATCAAAAAATGATAGTGTAGTGATTTTAAATTTGTTTATCTCATCATAGGATGAAGGCTCTTCTTGAAATGAAACTGCAAATGCCACTAAAATGTCATAGCGACAAGATCCTATGTGATTTCACAAAGATTTAAATGTAAGATTGCAATAGTAACAAGTAAAACTAGTTACGAGACATTTTGAAAACAAAGCAAACACTAATTTCTCCAAGATGAACACAAATTAATCTCAAAACTTCTTTAGATTCATCAGCAGGGGAAAGTTACACAGAAAAGTCTCAGAGCTTGTCAATGGCTATACACTCGCAACCAACTTGACATGATAGAAAATATAACAAAAAATTAATAAACAGGTTTCTCGGATTTGTCTCTCAAGAAGACGAATTTTCTCAAATTTTTCTTAAGAATTCAACCCCTGACCATTTGCAAGTAAGAGTATTCTCATTACATTTATACATTTTAATTGCTCAATTTTCCCCCAAAAGAGAATAATATTTGAGGGACCTTTGCTTGTTACCAATTTGCCTCAGAAAGTGACATTTAACAAATTCACATCCAAAAGCTGCCAAGTGGACCAATTGTGAACTGATCACGTTTCTTGGGCCCTCGACTAATGACTAGGATGTCATGCCACAACGTTTTGGAAATCCCTTTAATCATTCGATTCTGTCATGTGAGAAATAATTTTTTTAATCATTTTCCAGAGGCTCTGCACAACTGGATTTGACAGTAATCCTTTTTGCTCTCGAGGCAACACCTTTTTCATATTTTGCACCTATAACTTTCATCATTTCATCCTTTTCCATTTCTTTCCTCTGTAACTTTGTCCCGCATCCAGTTTCTCGTAATTCATGTTTTTGCAAGTTTGCGAGTAACTCTAACTTCAAAATATTGATCTTAACAATCCTTGGACTCATAAATTAAGTTCTAAATCCAATCAATGGCACTTTACAGACAGAGACAAGGAGTTTCATCAAAGAATGATGAAAAATAGTGCATATTTGCATCTCCGAGGAGTCTTGGAGCATAAATGGTAGAAAAATAGAAGCGATGCACAACAACTGTCAATTTTTCCCCTTATCTACTTTATATTATAGACGTCCACGTGTTCCTTTGGCACAACAAAGACAGAGACATACAAAGCTAGGTTTTCAAACAAGTGCGGGCCTTCCACGTGCCCTGGACCCAAGAAAAATGCCCTTTGGCCTTTGAAAAGTCTTAGTAAAAATGAGCTAGCGAAGCCTCCACGTGTCACCTTGCACACCTTTCGTATGGTCTTCAAAAGTGGAGACCTAAACAAGCACGGGTTCACCACGTGTCTCATTCTCGGAAGAGTCATTGAATTTTTTTAAAGGATCGGCGAGAAGGCACCACGTGTCTAGGGTCCGAGAAAGTTTTCCTTGGCCGTTGAAAAGTTCACGCAGGGGTAGAGTGAGCAGAACCCTCCAAGTGTCCTCCTAGAACTTCTTCAAAATAAATCTTGGGGCTAGCCCCTAAACATGTGCGGTCCCTCCACGTGTCCAAGCCTTTCAAAATTGCTTTGAAAATTTTAAGTATAGAGCAGAGCCGGTAGAAGCCTCCACGTGTCTCCATGGTGTAACTTTGAGTTGGCGCCTGAAAGTGGAGACCCTAAACAAGCGTCAGCCTGCCATGTGTCCCTAGTCCGCCAAAATGTATTGATAACATGAAAAAATTCTAAGTATGGGCAGGGCTGCAGAAACCTCCACGTGTCTCTTTGGCGTGACTGCTAAGGTGGGACCCTGAGGTGGATCCTCAAATGAGCGCCAACCCTCCACGTGTCCATGCTTTGAGTTTGAAGTGAGCCTTAGAGTTTTCAAATTTCCCCACCAAGCTGCATCCAACCAAAAAGGGCCACATTTCCACTGATGAAAAGATGTAAATTTGATGGGGAAAAATACACCTGTCAACACGTAAAATGCAAGAGAATCACCATTTGAGCCCGGAAATTAATCTTTCTTCATGGACAAAGAGTTTGGAAATGATATAAGGCCAAAATTTGATCCTCTAAACCACATCCAGTCATGTTTTCACAAATACTTGGGACAAAAAGGATAGGGACAAAAAAACGTGATTGTGGAAAATGGAAGGAAAGGAAAAACTTGAGTTTTACGCCCAAGTTACAGATTCTTTTACATGGACAGAGGAATTATTTTTTTATTTTTATTTTTATGTAATACTCGACCAAGGAAGGGACTGATCATGGCAACCAAATGGAGGATAGAGTTTTTATGCATCAATATGGGCTATAGAGAAAATGTTGAAGCTCATAAATTGGAGGACTTCAGGACAAACGGGGTGAGATTAATTTGAGCACCAACAAATTGTATTCAACAATTTTGTAATTTCTTATTGTAAGTGAATAAAATAACAGAGTAAAATGTAAATAAATTATTGGTAACTTGTCCTTTAGCAATGCAAAATTTGGCTCCTTGTTAAGAAAAATGGTAGCATTTGGAATCCAATAAATATATCTCTATAGATATTTTGTGACTCAATAGTTTTTACACTCTTATCTGTCATCAATTTAGAAAATATTATTTTATCAAAGAAACAAACTATCCATGTCAACGGTTTCCACCTTTTTTAAATTTTTGTACTTTCAAAAAAAAAAGTCCTAGAATTGAAACATGACCAAACACATATAAAATTACCAAACATGATTTTTTAAGAGCTTAAATAGACCAACATATTGCATCCATAATTTATTTATTTTTAAAAATAAAAGTATATTAAATCATTTATTTACCATCCATATTTTAAATATTTGTGGCCACAAAGTGGGACACACTTATATGCTTTAACCCAAAACCTATCGGGATTATATTCAACAAATCCAGAACTTATCTTATAAGTGGATAAAATCACATAGGAAAACCTAAATGACTTCTTTCTGGATGTATCAATGTGTAGACACTCAAATTTGGTAACTTGTCGTTTTGCAATGCCAAATTTGGCTATGCTCCTTCGCTAAGATAAATGGTAGAATTTTGAATCTAAACAATATATCTCTCTAGATGTTTTGTGAATCACTCATATTCACACTCTTCTCTATTGTCAATTAAGAAAATATTATTTTATCAAAGTATAAAACTAGCTATGTTTATAATGAAAGAAATTTTTATATTTCTTCACATCTCTCTTATCAAGTTCTACAATTTGGTCGAGATGTGGAATATGATCCTATCCGACTTACGTAGTCCTAACCTTTCACATTATATGTATTTTTTTATAATATTTTTATTTCCTCATTTCATCTTCCTAGGGTTAGGATTATTAGAATATTTCACCTATGAAGGGATATATATACAAGTCACTAACACTTTATAACTCACCTAGTACTCTTATAAGATTATATTACGAATATCATTACAAAAGAACTTAAGGATCACCAAAGTCTACCCAAACCATGTGCACATCCATTAGAGAATACCCTACTACATGTCTGAATCAATCAACCAGTCAAAGGGTCTAGCTTCCTCCATTTCCAAGAATTAAAATATCATAGATCCATGCCTTAAAAAGTGAAAAGTATCTCCAAGAATTGCTAAAGGGTTTCAAGAAACAAAGGGATATCTCACATAGCTGAAGCACACCACATCACACTACTATCAAACACGGTAAATTCTATACTATAAATTATCTCATTTTCTTTGTGTGAAAAGATACAATGGAACCCATAGGGGGTTGACCTAGTTCACACTCACACTTGCAAAATTACCTATGAGAACTACATGAGGCTTGATCCCACACAAGGGTATGTAGTTCCACACTTGGATTTGTTCGGAATGGTCAAGAAAAAGGGTATTCCAGCCTTATCACACAAAGGATTTGTCCTTTTTGTGTTTTGTTTCTTTGATGAATGATATTACATATTTCTAGGGTTTACAGATTGTTTCAAGTGATTACGAGTCATCCCGAGGTTCTATGAACAATAACAACATACAACAAAGAATATTTTAGAAAACTAAAAAGGGAACACAAATTTTCAAGACCTTCCTTCAAGAGTGTCCAAGGATATAAAAATTTCAAGACTATAAAACACATCCTTACCCTATTTTATTATCTTAGAGAAGAGAATTTTCCAAACCCGTGATCGAGAACGAAGCATCTACAATATTATAATTACCTTTTCATCTAGTGAGCACACCAAGATCATCCCTATATAAAGTTTTACAAAACTTTACTCATCTCCTCTCATGTATTTAAGCTACGCTTAATTTTTTATCAATCATTTCAAGTATTATTGAATTATTTTATTTATTAATGTTTTATGATTAAATTTGAATAATCCTCGTTATAAACCCTTCAATCCTCTTTATTTTTGTACACTTTCCATAGTATAAATTAAAAATAATATTTAATCTAAGTTATATATTGGAGTTTAATATCTTTGGACACAAGGTAGAGGAAAGAACAATCATAAAATTATGTATACATGCATTAACTAGAAGAATGGAAAATATATCTATTACACCATCATTATCTCATCCCAAAAAGTTAACACACTAGTAAATAGAATAAATAATTACCAAATGGTTATGTTTTAACTATGATGATGAATATACCCGAGGACATAAATGTGGAAAAATATGTTTTGTATTGAGGGCACGAAAGAAAAAAATAGGGTGAATAAAAATAGTAAAGGTTGTTGATGATGTAGACTTAGGATATTCCCGACCAACCATCGCTTCCTATGAACTTTGAGGCATTAAAACCTTAAAAAATCTCAAGGTGATGAGGTTTTTATAAACATTTAAGTTAGAGATATTAATCCATTGTGGAAATACTCACACTTTAATGAATGATAGGTTGGCTTCACACTTGAATTGTTTAATTTTTCCATCTCTAGTATTTCGCCAAGGTTCCAAATAGGGTGGCTAATTGTCTAGGAAAATGTTATATTGTTAAACTATAGACACAAAATCATGCACTTTGGGTACTTATTAAGTTTTGATTACATACTATTATTCATATGATTCCCGAGTATGAAAAATAATACTTAACCCATGTCTTTGGACACATTTATTTGATTTATGCTTCTTCTTTCGGTGTTGCATTCTTATTTTCTCGGTTTGTATTTTTAGATTTTGACATTTATTATTCATGACACGAACACCCAGCTAGGATGCCAACGCCTGTGCACCCCATCCCCATGGGTGCGCTTTTCCTCTTTGCACATTGGTCACACTATTTGGGTCCTTTCGTTATTTGAAAATCTTATCGGTTTGGTAGTTGTCATTTTCGAGGTTAATTAAGAAATTAAAGTGAAGGAATCATATAAATATAAAGTTATGTGATCATAATAAGGGACCAAACACTAAGAATTACTTATCACCACCTAAGGTTGCATCCATAAAAGCATCTATAGATCCATTTACATCCATCTAGCTCCATCATAAGGGACAAAGGCTAGTTCATCTGCATCACACTTCATAGGAGGGGAGTTTATTCTATTTCATGCACACATTATTTACATTTTACATCTAGCTACTTGCTCGCTACTTCAAGTGTGACACGCACAAGAGCAACGTAGGGCACAATTCCACACACACACACACACAAAATTACATTGGGTGTTATATGTAGTGAGACACTTAGTTGTAAGTCCACCATTGTGGTGGCTGATGACAATTTAACCCCTTCATTTGTATCTTTGTTTTTAGGGTTTGATGTTTTGTTTGGGGTTTTGTAGGTGATTCATTCATTGCAGGTTTACAATGACTTGAGTGATCTTACAATGACCTTGAGGTGATCAAATGAGAATAAATAAAAACCTGTTGTGACAACTAAGAGGAGGTTTTTTATCATCTACACACAAAAAGACACCCAAAACTAGACTAGAGCGCCCTAGGCACCCCCATCCTTCTCAAAGTGCCCTAGACCAGCCAAATCTACAAATTTCTAGGCTTTTGTGTGATGGTTATCCACTCTTGTTCAACCATTGTCAACTGCAACATAGTCCAAAACCTCTTCAAATCAACTAAGGCTCTTTTAACCCTCTTTGCACTTTAGGGTTTCATATTTTTTCTTAGTTGTTTGGGTATTATTTCCATATTTTATTATTCATTTATTTATTGCTCTGCTATAACATCTAGATTAGGCTATTATTGTACATTCTAGCATAATCATAAACTACTACAATGATCTTTGCGTCAAAAATACATGTCCTTTCCATTACAAAAGGAGGAGTTGATATTTTATTAGGATCAAAATGGATCAAAAATTATACATGACCTAGATAAACCTTAAAGAATTGGTCACACTTTTTCAGTGAATATGAATGAAGTTTGAGTTGAGAGGGGTTTACAAACATTCACTCTAGATTGTATGTGATCATAAAATACTTGAACTCGAGAAGGGATCGGTGGGGCCTATCAAATAATTGTTTTATGTTGAAGAATAAGAACCAAGTATGTAGATATCACAAAACTTCAAGAAAAAATGGAAAAGTATTTATTTATTTTAGACGATATGCCAACTATAAGAGAAAATTACTACAAAAGGTATATATGTAAGGTAATTTTATGATAACCAACCACCATCCATCATGTATTTCTTGAGGGCACAACCAAATAAATTCTAATAGTTGGGGCAAATATGCAACACCAATATGAGCTTCCTAAATCAACAAAAATACACCTAGTATTTCATGTTTACACTAACGGCCAAAATATCCTAATTTGGACACAAATAGTTATGTTCATCATGTTTTACGTAAAAAGACATATAAATATAAAATACACATAAAAATGATCATATATACCAAATTATATAGTTGTTTGATCCTTAAAATAACATATGAAACATGTAATCTAACGAACACACATTATTTTTAATAACATATAAGATATAAAAAAATACAATGAAATAAGCCTTAGTGCTAGTGTAAATTACATATAATTATGAAGCATGCAATAAACATAATAATTGATGGATGATATAATTCATTGAAATATTAGTGAAAATAGATTAATAATAGGAATGTGTGTGATATAGTTCACATCAATAATCGTGTAACATTGAATAAATTAATAATAAATTACACTCATATCTAGACTTTAAAGTGTCAAGATTCCTCCAATTTAGGAACACACCCAATGAGGAAAGGTTCCACATGCATATCCATGAATTCAAGTATTTATATGTCATTTCCTTATGTAACTTATAAAGGGAAACTTTAAGTGGCTAATATTCATATTCATAGTTTAGCTATTTTAGTAGATTTTGAAAGTCCCATTTGGCTATTTAGACACCATATGCATTACCAAGATTCACCAAAAATAATCACAAATGTTATTATTTTTCACTAACATAGCCAAAAGAATTATAATATCAATATTTTTTTAATAGATCGCATGTAAATCGATGGGCCAATATTTTAAAACATGTTTAGATCTCCATGAAATATTTGGGCCCTTGGATCACAAGCGCTAACATTTTAGAAGGAAAATTTGAAATTTGATTAAATTCAACATTAATATATGTATGTACGTGTGTGCGTGGGGGTGTGGGTGTGTGTGTGTGTGTGTGTGTGTGTGTGTGTGTGTGTTGTGCCAACTATAAAATAAAATTAAAATAAAATTATATATATAAACAGAGAAGTGTGTGAATGACGTGGGTAAGTGGACCAGTAGGTGATTTTGGTGGAGGCGTATAGAAGTGTGTTGACAAGCACATTGGCGCGATCCTAATCCTCAGACATATCACTTCCTTGCACAACAATACAAGTACTTTATTTTCTAACCAGAGGCAATAACCACACTAAAACATGTGGAAACATTATAGATTTTGTAGAAATTTGATAGTTGTAGGTGCGCTGGTAGACTTGGATGCAAAACGTGATTATGGTGGTCAGCTTTGATTGTAGGTTATGCACAAAATGGGTTTGTTGATGAAGGCGATGGATGTGGTCTCAGTTCTATGAAGGTGGGAGGACATTTGGAGGTTCTGTCTGCTATTTTGGCTGCCATAGCTGTTGAAGCTATGTGTTTTGTGTACTCGGCTGCCATGATTGTTTGGAAGCTTTGTTTCTGCACTTGCTATCTAGTGGATGCAGTTTGTTTGCACTTAGGTTGTGTATTTTGTTTTTTCCTCCATGGCCATTGTTTCTTTATATGCTGCATTATGGGATATTACAAGAGATGTGGTCATTATTTTCTTGAAAATCAGCTCATCCATTGAGAAAAAAAAACAGACACGGGATAGAGAGGACTCGTGGGGATGCATTTTCCTTTTGACACAACAAAATCCCAGCCTCATTAAGTCAAACCATGTTTTTGAAATCACCTCACCAGATCTCACAAACGAATTCCCATCAGAAGTGCTATTTGTGCATACCATTTGCATATTCATCTTAATACCTCTGGTAATAAAAAACTAGGCGTTTATTTTTGCATTGGAGGATTTGTTTGAAGTTATGCATAGTGGATGGCTCTTTGTTTCAGTTCTCTGTCCACCTGGGTCGAGCTAGATTTTAACTCTATATTTTCTTATGGCTGAATCTAGAAGGGTTGTACTCTTTAGATATGTGATTCGCTTTGTGGATTTAGCATCTTTTAAGAACTCAACGGTTGTATTATTTGTATAGCCATTCTAGGAGTTTGAATTTTTGGGATTGTAGCTCATCGTGATGTTCTTCTTACCCATCTTGTGCGACCCCATGTTGACTCAGTTCGATGTCTTTGCTGTATGGATTATACTCACATAGGAGCCACAACTCGGCCACATTTCCAATCAATTGAAGAAATTGTCTGGCACCTGAGTCAGCTCAAACATTGGATGCCAAGGTAAGCAAATGAATTTGACAATATTGGGGAAATAAAATTGGCCTCTTTAAGTGTGATCACTGCTGGTTTTAAAAAAATTGGATTTTGAAAGATCTTTGAGATCGTGGATTGCTCTCTGCGGGATACAGGTTTTACTGCACGTTACGTATGTTTTTCATGCTATTTCCTTTTAATGTTATGGCTGTGTTTGGTAATTCTATCTTTCCACCATTTCGTACAGTTCTGACCGCCTGTTCCATAGCTTTTCAAATAGTGAGGGACATGTTATAATGTTAAGGGAAAATAAATTAATCAGACCCGCTTTTAGCAACAACGACCTTGGCGCAGAAATATTCGTCCAGCAGGATATATCGGTGCTTAATGTCTAAATGAAGAATACGAGAAGAAGAAGAATCCTCGTGAAATCAAGCAATCCCACGAGCAGATTGAACACAAATACAATACCTGGTGTTCCAGTCTAGGGGATCTCTGTCTGCATAGAAAATCCAGTCATGCATAGACCACGAGAGAGTGAGATCCTTCAGTGTAGAAGTCGTGCAGCCAGACAGGATTGAAATGTTCGAGGGAAGCAAGTGCACTCAGTTCTGCAAGAAATTCATCGATTCCATCGTCTACGCGGTGCTTGAAGACAGAATGCGGAGGAAAAATAGACCTGTGAATGCCCGGAAGAAGACAACGAATTCCCAAACCTTGCGCTGAAATGACTAACAATGTTCACGCACGTGGACGGCTGAGATGCTGTAGTACATCAATGACTAATTGAATCCCTGCCTTCCATTTGATACCGTGTGTCAGAGGAAATCGGTCGCACTCCACTACAAGAACACCTTCGGCGTAATAATAATTATAATAGAATAATCTCTCTTGTTAACCATTATACCATTCTTATTATTGTGTATCCCATAACAAAGTTTAAAATTTAATTATGGTATAAACATATGGTGAAACCAACTATTGAATCAAATATATTACTAAATTGCTATTAGCTCTAAAGTTCTTAATGTGGTTTCTTTCAATTGGTTGTGGTGCATCATAGTGTCGATTCTCGTGGATATATTATGCATATCTACTTTGATTTACCACCATATCATATGATTTTTTTGGTTAATAGAACTAATTGCCATACTATGTTTTGTTTTCTATTATTATGATCACTTGGGTACACTAAGAAGGATACTAATTGCCATACTATGTTTTGTTTTCTATTATTATGATCACTTGGGTACACTAAGAAGGATTCAAGTGATTATCCTTAGAAAAACATTATGCATCTTATACTTACATTAGGCCCCACTACCTTTTCTCTTACATTCTTAGTGGGCTCTTCTCTTACATCATGTGACATGATTCTAGGTTATTCTTGGATTTATACCTTTACACTTATACATTCTATTTTACACCAACACATTAGGTTCATTTACAATAATCAAGTGGTAAGAATTAGGGGTAATACCACTGAATCTCCTCTATTGTCCACTACAATATAATGGATCATGTATTCAAAACTTTTCCACAATTTTGTTGTGGATATCTTATTCCAAATTGTGAATTTAAATTTGTGGACTCCACCCACATTGTTTTTGTGAAAACATAAAATGTAAAAAATATTGTGAAAATTTTAACAATGTAAATCATAAATATACCACAATAATAAATGAACTCCACAATTCTTAAATTGTGACTACCTCAATAGATTTTTAGCTTTTATTGAAACTTATTTAACACAATTGTTTTAAATCCTATAATTAATTTTTGATATATTTACATATTATTATTTTTATATTGTATGTTAATATTTTAATTTAATTTTAAAATACTTCAAAAAAATATAAAAATATATTATTTTAAATTCCAATATACAACTTTAAAATATTATTTTTGATTTGAAAATTAGAATATTCATATTACACATTTATTATTTTAAATAAAGAATCTAAATCGAAGAAATTTTTCATATATTGTTAAATAAAAATCCACTCTTCTTATTTGAATGTTAAATAATAATATAAAATAATACACTAAGAATAAGCCATGGAAATTGACCTAAATCTTCTTTTGATAAGGATCCACACTTTCTTTTTATACAAAAATCTAAAATACTAATTCAGCATTCAACATTTTCAAAGGCCATAATTAAAAAAATATACAGTGTGAAATTTACTAAAATGGAATGTTAAAATATTACACACGTGATTTAATGGTAATTTGGGATTAAATCAATAATTCTGTGCATGAATCTAAGATAATATCTGTGCAAATTTAATCAATATCTGGGATTATGTTTACGGATCGATAATACGGACCCTTAGATTGGTTCTTATCAACGGGGAATACGTGACCTCTTTTTTATGAGACCATTTTAATTATAAATGTTAAATATTAATTTTTTTATAAAAATAAAATAATGACATTTGTGATAAAAATAAAATAGGTTTAATTTGAATATCAATGAAAAAATGTAAGTACAAATAAAAACGGTATATCCATGAAAAATATTAGTTAATTCAACATTTGAAATAATTTGATAGGTTTTATATCCACAAATTATTCACGAATTTTTCTTCTTCTTTTTTGTTGATTAACTAGACTATTCACAATACACATTTTTCTAATTGGAGTGGTATGATATTTGGAAAGTCATATATTTTTACCTTTTCCTTTTATTATTAGTATTATTTAAATAGTTTCGAAAAAATAAAATTTAGTGGATTTTGATGGTATATTTGAACTAGGGTTAGAAGAGTTACTAAATTCTCCACTTTGTATTATTATTATTTTTTTTTCGGAGAATAGATAATTAAAACTTTCACTAATGTGGATTTTTACAAATATTGTTAGAACATACAATTTTCCATAATTTATATGTTTTGAATTTTGTAGATATTACAAAAATCAAAGTTTTTATGTTATAATTTTTGTTTGTAAGTGAAATAAAATAGATTTTTGATAAATTATTGGGGTTTAAGAAATTGATAATTTTAATTTTAAACATTTATTTTTTTCAATCACAATGTAAAAATGTGAATTATCAAGAATTTAAAAATAATGAAAAATCCACAAATTTAAATTTGACTATAATTACAAAATTGTCGAATATCTACAAATTGTATTTATAGACGCTATCTATTTGGTGCAAGGATAAATAAAAACGCGTCTACTATTTATTGTAGTCATATTAAATTTTAGAATTGTGTCTTATCCACAACTAAAATTTGGTATATTTTATTATTATTATTAAATATATATTTAAAATTTTGTGAATAATTCACAATCAATATGTTAGTATATGTTGATTTTTAACACTTTTATCTCTAAATTTCTTAATTTATATATAGTTTTTGTGTAAACCAAAGAAATGGTGTTAAAATATTAAATAATGGGACATTATATTTAGGCTTTGATACAAAATATTTCATAATTCTATTTTCAAAGGATTGTTTTTAACATGTGAAGAAAATGCGATTTTTCCATAATTATTTTACCTAAGAATTAACCATCTTCTACATGTAGTAACTCTCATGGGTATTTTTACCCTTTTTTGTTTTAGATATCTTACAGATTCCCCACAAAGCATATATGAGCATCCTATATCTTATGCCACTTAGAGGGCTTTCGTACCCTTTTCTTACCACACATGACATGCCTCTTCATGAGGACCTTATCAAACAGATTTTTGTTATCCACTTTCTTGGACATATTTATATTCAAACCACTGCAAAAAAATTAAATAATCACATAATAAAAAACCATTAAAATACGAGGAAATGTATAAAATCAGGACCTATCCTAGTTTCCTTAGCTAGCGTGTTGCTTTATACATGATGTTTGTTACATTGATTTGATTTATAGAATATGTATTCTCTTACACATGCATTTTTGTATCCACAAATTCAAATTACACTTAAAACTTGGGGTTGACCATGTGAATTTTCTGCAAAGCTATTTGGAGGTTAGATCATTTTCCCAATAATTTCTAAGTGTAGTGCCCACATTTTATAGCCTCGATCATCAACTGACTTCTTTATTCATAGTTATTATTTGTGAGAGATTTTGACATATTTTGGACATTGTGTTATGTTATTCGATCTTCATGGACATGTATGGTAATTTGGGCGCATAAGCGTCAATTTAACTTTGATTAGTATGTTAGAATTTTTTTAGATGTTGTGAATACTAACATATTGTTATGTTATTTGAACCTAATCGATATATGATGGATATATAGTTTAGTCGCATGTCTTGATGATATGGACTATTCGATTATTGATGAGAACACATGATATCATGGATGTATGTCATTTATATTTATTGCAATGGCTAACACATGGTGAATTT
>CM031238.1:821084307-821381517 GCA_018340775.1 Taxus wallichiana var. yunnanensis
GAAAAATTTCGGGAGAAGATGTAGGCATTTCGAGCTAGAGGTCATAGGGCATAACACCACTCCCTGAGGAGGGATTTTGACCTCCTCGAGCGATGCTCGAGGGCTCAAAAAAATCCATAGTAGAAGACACAACATTAGGGCCACCAAAGTAGACGACTACATAGAATCGGAGATTACAGAGAGGTTGAGCTAGAGGAGGTTTTGGTGGATCCAGGACGAGAGATAGGTTACTCAAGGCAGGCATATCACAAGCTAGCACACAACACTCTTCTAGGGTTGGATCAATAAGATAAGTTCACAAGAGTACAAGACAGGACCTCATCTCAGAGGGGTACATGAGGATGTTTTATTTGCGGGTCCCCTGATCACTATGTGCGCATGTGTCTGTACAAACCCGCTACCCTTGATATGCAGAGATCTCCTAGATCCGAGAAGACAGTGGGTGATGTAGGATGTGCCCATTGTGTATATACGGTGGTTGATAACCACCAACATGAGCATCGAGCCACAATTATTGAGATGATAAGTACTATCAGGGGTATTTCTGTCTCATTACTCTTTGATTTAGGTGCTTCAGATTCTTTTATATCTCCTTCTCTAGTGGACCAGTGTGGGCTAGTGGTGGTTATCAAGCTAGACCGTTGGTAGGTCGAGTTTTCCTCTATAGCCAAACTTGTCATGGACTCGTATGTGGATAGCTACGTACATGATTTAGGAGTCTTCTCCACAACACTTGACCTATGAGTTATACTTATAGGATCCTATCAGGGTGTTTTAGGTATGGATTGGCTCGATGCTCATTGATCCAAGGTAGATTGCAGGAATAAGTTCATTGAGTGTCAGGATGATCTTGTGAGTGCAGTTGTGATTTTAGGGATGTAGAGGCCTATCTCTTTACGTATGATCTCGGCTAAGAAACTCAAGCGGAGCATGCGTAAAGGTTGTCAATTATTTAATATCACCATCAGTGATTGGTCAAAGAGCACTCTAGAGCATTCACCCTTAGATGATCATGTGGTTTTGAGGGATTATGCAGAAGTGTTACTAGGAAAACTTCCAGGATTACCACCCCATAGAAAGGTGGATTTTACCATTGATTTAGTGCCAGGATCAACACTAGTTTCTAGGAAACCCTATCAGATGATGACTCCAAATATTCATGAGCTCAAGATATAGTTAGAGGAGTTATTAGAGAAGGGTCTCATTCACCCTAGCATATCTCCTTTGGGAGTGCCAATCATGTTTGTGGAAAATAAGGACGGTTCTCTTAGGCTTTGTGTAGACTCTAGGCAGCTCAACAAAGTCATGATAAAGAACCATTATCCACTCCTAGGATTGATGACTTGTTTGATTGGATGTGGGGAGTGAGATTGTTATCTAAAATCAATCTCGAGTTAGGTTATCATCAGTTGCGCATATCAAATGCAAACATTTATAAGACAACTTTCCGCACATGTTATGGGCATTATGAGTTCACGGTTGTCCCATTTGGTTTGATAGATTCCCCAGCTGTCTTCATGAGCCTCATGAATGGAGTATTCAAGACCTTTCTATACCTCTTTGTATTAGTGTTCTTAGATGATATATTGATATATTATCCTTTCAAGGAGGAACGCGAGGAGCATTCGAGACAGTACTATAGGTTTTGAGAGAGCAAAAGTTGTCTGGGAATTTGGAAAAATACAACTTCTTCCAGAGATAGAGATTCAAGACTTAGGCCACAACATATCGGAGATGGTATCTCAGTAGATCCCTCCGAGATACATGCGATTATTTATTGGCCAATGCCCACATCGATTCTTGACGTGAGGATTTTCATGGGTTTAGAAGGATATTACCACGAGTTTACACAAGAATTTTCCAAGATTTCTCATCCTATTACTTCCCTTCAGAGAAAAGGGAAGAAGTTTGATTGGTCAGAGAAGTGTGAGTAGACCTTCCAGTTGCTTAAGGAAACACTGGGTAACCATGATGCATATCTTAGCATTTCTGGACCGAACAAAATATTTTGTTGTTTGTAATGATGCATTACTAGAGGGTCTGGGAGTAGTTCTCATGCAAGAGCGTCAGGTTATTACCTTTGATTCATTTAAGCTCAAATATTATGAGCTTAACTATCCTACTCATGACTTATAGCTTGCAGTAGTTGTTCATGATCTTGTGCATTGGCGTCATTTCCTTTTGGGTAGGCCTTTCATTTTGAGGACAAATCACCATAGCTTGCAGCATATCTTCGATAACCAAACCTCAACGCTTGCCAGGTGGCATTAGATGGAGGTCCTTTGTGAGTATGACATGGAGGTGAAATATATCAAAGGAAAGGAAAATGTCAATTCTAGAAACACTTAGTAGACGACGATATGTGTTTGCATCCTTGACACTGTAGTAAGACTTGAGAGGCAAGATTCTTCAAAGACCTTCAAGAGGAAATTTTTTATGAGGGTGATAAGAAGATGTTTGAGTCACAAGGTGTATTAGAGGGAATATTTTCAAGGTGCATCTTAGAGGTATATGGTTTAATTCAATTGCATAGGTGCATTTATGTGCCTAAGTCTTGTGATATGTGTAGTTTCATCATTCTTGAGGCTCATCGAGCCCCATATGCAACACATCCAAGAGTGAAGAAGATGCACACCGATATGAGAGAGTTATATGATTGGCCCGGTCTTCGATGGGACATGTCACATTTTGTAGCATGTTGCCTTGAGTTCCGGAGAGGGTCAAGGAAGAGCATTCTCATCCCACATGAAGCTTGTACCCTCATGCTACTCCCTGAGTGAAAATGGGATGTGCTTTCTATGGATTTCATAGTACGACTCCTATGTCTTCTATTCATCATGATGCCATTATGGCCACTATGGATAAGTTGACCAAGGTTGCACATTTCTCACCAACCAGGTCTCCTATAATGCATAGGCCATCACCAAATTATTTATGAAGGACATTTTTAGAATGAATGGGATTCCAAAGACCATCATCAATGACAAGGGTACCATTTACACATCAGTTTTCTGGACTTCCTTTCGATCTGATTTGGGTACATAGATTAATTTCAGCTCAACATATCATCCAAAGACAGATGAATGACA
The DNA here is from genome assembly GCA_018340775.1 of Taxus wallichiana var. yunnanensis. Classification (NCBI taxonomy): domain Eukaryota; kingdom Viridiplantae; phylum Streptophyta; class Pinopsida; order Cupressales; family Taxaceae; genus Taxus; species Taxus wallichiana. Next base: position 821,087,397 of record CM031238.1, read on the forward strand.
GACAGAGACACTTAATCGGGTATTAGAGGACATGTTCGGGATGTATGTGTTGGACCACTAGAAGAAATGGGAATATTATCTACATTTAGTTGAGTTTGTATAAAACAAAAACTATCACAATTCCATTGGTATGGATCACTATTAGGATTTGTATGGCTAACCTTGCGGACACCTCGAGTTGTGATAGGCTAGATGAAAAGATTATTCTAGGACCAACTTACCTATGGGTCTTAGAACATCGTCAGGTTGTTTAGATTATGTAGTGTCATGAGCAGGCTAGAGCACGCTAGAAGGAATATGTAGACACTAAAAGGAATGATCATCACTTCATAGTGGGCAACAAATTATTCTTGAGTGTTCGTTCACATAAGAGCCAAATTTTTATGGAAAGGGTTCTAAGCTATCACCTCGTTTTGTGGGGCCATTTGATAGTTTAAAGGTTATCGGTATAGTTACCTATCACCTATCTTTTCCACCATGCCTTGCATGGGCCCACAATGTGTTTCATGTTTCTGTACTATGTACATATGTACCTGATATCTCTCATGTTTTAGATTGGTCAACATTACAGGTAAGGGACGAAGGACGGTGGAGGCTAAAGCCCATATGTATACTAAGGCACTTTGGAGGTTGTCCCTTCGGGGTCAAAACTTGGACTAGGTTAGGGTGCAGTGGGACACATATGAGGAGACAACAGGCTACCTAGGAGGATGCTTTACACCTTTGAGGGCTACATATCCCTACCTCTTTCAAAGTGACTTCCAAGGGGAAGTCTAATTTTAGGAGAGGGGATGTAGTGCCCACATTTTATAGCCTAATTATATATTGACTTCTTTATTCATAGTTATGATTTGACAGCGATTTTGACATATTTTAGACATTATGTTATGTTATTTGATCTTCATGTACATGTACGAGATTTGGGCGTGTAGTGAAAATTCAACTTTGATTAGTATGTTGGCACATTTTATTAGATGTTGTGAATACTAACATATTGCTATGTTATCTGGACCTAATTGATATATGATGGATACATAGTTTAGTCACACATCTTAATAATATGGATTATTCGATTATAGATGAGAACACATGATAGCATTGATGTATGTCATTTATATTTATTGCAATGGCTAACACATGGTGAATTTTGTGTGGGATTATGCATGTTATCATTTACGATTCCAAGTTGATGTAGTGATATCATAGATTTCATGTTTAGACTTGATCATTACTAAGCGGTTGATTCGCACTTGTATTAGGAAGATGCGTTTATTATGTGTATTGAGTGTGCAGGTTATAGGGCACAAGAGAACGTGCATTTTAGGGCAGCTACGCAAATTGTGCAAGCGACCCACATGGTTGAGTCCTAACCATGTTAGTTATATGAGGCCTTATTATTTGATTGTATTATTTGGGCACTATGAGTGACCCTTATTTGTAACGTTGTAATTCATGTAACATTAATTATGTTTAGGTTGTTTTATTTTTTTAGGTAAACTAGGTTTGGGGACCTAATGGTCCCCACTTGCATTAATTTTTATTTGTGTAAGTGTGTGTTAATTAAGGAGGATTGGGGTCACATGAACACACTTGTGTTGGTCGCACATCCTCTACACTTGTACCCAAATGTACCAAACCCGAAATTGAGCTATTTTTGGCATTTTAAATGACCCCTTTTAGTTTTGGGAGTTCACTTATCATGAATTTAAGCCCTTGGACCCTACCTATTAGGTAGAGGGCTTAATTCCAAGGCATGGAGGGCATTTCCCTCCCATTTAGCCTCTCTTTTGTCACCATCCATGTAAGATGGATTGGAACATGTGTGTGTTGTGAAAAATTACATACACTTGTCTCGTTTTATTTTAGGAAAATTTGGGAGAAGGGTGTTTAAATTTGAGTTTATCTTTTCTTTATTTTGTTTTGGGAATTTTAACTTGGAGGGAAGAGAGGGGTGACACATGTCACCCCCTCATTTGTGAGGAAATTTATTTATTGTTTCTTCAAAGACTCTGTCATGGGGGAGGAAGGGAACTTTTATTTGGCTTTTTCTTGGTACTTGGAGAATTGGTGGAGTTAGAGTTTTCTTAGACAAGGAATTGGGAAAAGATTAGAGATTTGGAGAGCTTGTGGAGGTAGGCTCTTTGATCTCACTCTATGTTATTTTTCATGTTAGATCTTAGATTTTCTTATGGTTGAAATTTGTGTTTTGTTGCTTGTGTTGTATATTTCTTGGGTATGTTATTTATTATTTTCTCCATCCATCATATGTCTTGATAGATTTTGGAGTTTTGTTGGTGAAGAGGAGGGATTTTCCTCTCTTAAACATCATGGCTTTATGGGCAAGCCACTTTGGTTCTTTGTATTCTCCTTATATGGTTTGAGATGGGGAAGGTGGTTCACATGGTTTAAACGCCCTTCCCCATCCTTGGAGAGTAAACCCAATGGGTTTGAAAAACCTCCCAAGGAGGATTTAGGCTAATGGGTGGAGCAATAAGTAGGGATTGTTGTCTTTGATGGATAAGAAAGTTTTGTGAAAAATCTTGTAAGTTTGCATCCTATGGTTCATTCACACTCTTTGGCATTTTGGATGTCTCATCTATTCTTCTCCATTGTTGAGTATGAATATGGTTTTCTCCTCTTTTCTTTTGGTTAGTAAATGTTGTGTTTATTAAATGTATGGATTTTTCTTACATGTGAATGCATTTTTGCTTTTCTCCCTTAATATTTTGCACATTTGTGGAAGCTAGCGCTCTCTCCCATGGGTTTGAGGGAGGAGAGCATGTCTTCCAGATCTTTGGAATGACATGTAATCATGATTATAGGTTGGGTGGTAAAACATGCCTTTCTCTAAGTGTTGGTTTCTTTGAAAAGCACTCAAATTTGGAGCTCAAGTTTGGAAGATGGTTGGAGTTTCTTGATAAAATGAATTTTTATTGTTTTCTCCAATTTTTGTGAACATTACTCTTATTGTAATCTTATGGATATGGCTATGTGGGTAGTTTCTTTGTCTTGTAAGGTTCCCATTTTGTGATTGGGATTACTTTGTAAACTAGCATTTCATTAGTATGTGTAATATCTCTTAAATCTTGGAATGACGCCTCATAATGTTTTTCCTTGTGTATCTTAAGTATGCTAGAAATATGATGTAATTGAGAGCTTAAACTTCAAGGAATGTAAACTATTATTGTATGATAAATGTTGTGAGATTCTTAAATTTTGTAATGTAATACAAGAAATTTGTTAAGAGTTATTCCTTATTAAGATCTTGTTTTAACATTAAAGTTTTTCCTTTACAAATTAAAAAAATTGATTGCTATTAGTAGTTGTAATAAAGAAAAACAAAACAATCTTACTCTTGCATTTCTTGGTAGTATGGAAAATGACTAAGAGAAAATGACTAAATACGAGCTTGATTGAAGTTATTTCTTTATAATTTTTAAATCTTGTTATTGTTTTAAAGAAAAAGTCCTTTTGAGTGGGACTAGGTAAGTACACAAGGTTTTACTTCTTTTATATCTTTTGGAATGAACACATTTATAAATCATGTGATGATATTGTTAGAATTTGAGGATTCTAATAAATACGGATTTAATCAACTTACATATTACATAATGTTACAATAAATATTTAAATAAAGATTACATCATAACATAAGTAAATAAAGAAATACTTACATGAAATAAATAACACAGGTAACACAATATTTATAGTAGAAAACCCCAATAGGGTAAAAACCACTTTGAAAATAACTTTTTACTTCAGAGAACTTATTTTACATCCAATAAGATCACCTCCTCCTTTGAAACCCTATTTACCAAGGGTAAAACTAAATCACTTGATTTGCACACCTTTGATATATTTCTCGAATATATCAAATGAGGACCTAAAGTCCTTTTTATATAAGGTGATCGGGTATGTCTCCCGACCCACCTTTTTAACCTAAAATGGTTGACACATACACCTAGGTTTATAATATTTAATATTAGAAATATAATCATTTCATGATATTAAATATTTAACCTAAAGTATATACCTAGGTTAGCATATTTAATAATAGAAATATAAATATTTCATATTATTAAATATTAACCTATATATTAGTGATGGACCCATATACATTAAGGGTTGGCCAAACCACTTAATCATTATGTTCCAACACCCCCTTAATGTTAAGTGGGATAACATAACATATGCCAATAGATTACCTACCCGTGGTACACTACATGATTTATAATCCTTAAACCATAAAGGTTTTAGGATAGCATATCGGTTGAAGGAATTATAACACCTTTATCATACTCAAATTACCTTTTGGTACAAAAGTATTTAGAATCCCAAATATCATCCCATGATTAGTGGCTAAGTATGATTTGTGAGTTTTACATGTTCTCATAGGTTCTCATAAAGGTTATTGAACCCAAGCATATAGGAGCCTTTTACAACCAAGGACCTCCTTAACAATATGTTTGTACTAAATGTTTACCATTAAACTCAATAGCATTAAAATTTTCTCAAGACCGCATTTAAGATCTATCTACACTTATTTCTAAAAAAGAAGCCGAGCGGTATACATGCCCGAAGGTCTTTTTTTACACTTGGCCGATGGTATTTTACATATGTCCAAAGGTATTTTTGTAAAAACCAAGATCCATTAGGAAGTGAAATTATCATGCACACTTCCCTCAATGGCAACTCCAACAATCCAATCTTTTTAAAAAGTGACAAAACTTTGCAGCACTCGGGAATTTGTGATGATGGCAAGAACTTACTCTTAAGTGAATACGAACTTGAGATTTAGGTTATCACTTAACACCTTCTCACATGTGAAGTGTATATGTATCTTAATGTGCTTCACCTTCGATGTTGAACCGGATTCTTAATCAAGAGTAATACAACTCTAGCCACCAAATAGAAGAGGAATACTTCCTTTAACTTCTATGTGTATTTCTACCAACATCCGCTACACCCACATGGCTTCTTTACTTCTTCCATTGTAATTCTCTACCTCTGTAGAAGAAATTGACACTATTGATTTCATTTGTTGCTCCAAGTAATGGTTCCTACACCAAAATAACTTGAACACATACCCAATATGTTTTATAACACAACAACGAGTATGGTTAGAATCACAAAATCCATATAAGATAGGATTTTCATTCTTAGTATAATGCAACCCATAATTCATTGTTCCTTTAATATATCTATTTTTTTACAAGATTATAATGATCTTTAAAAAGGTTCTTGCATAAACCTTGAAGTAATTCCTACTATATAGGAAATATCTGATCTAGTTATAGTTAGATAAATCAAACTATCAACTAACAACGTATATAAAATAGGATCAACCTTTTTCATATGTAGATTTAGGATCAATATTTATTCCAACTTCCATTGAAATAGAAAATGGTTTACAATCAATCATAAAAAAAAATTCAATACAATGGTTGCATATTGTGTTTTGAAAAATAACAATAGAATGAAATATAATCATACAAAGAACATGATGTGAGAGACCTAACTCATTCATTTCAAAGTACTGCTTCAATTTCTTTTTAATCCTATGAATTAAATTAGAATTGTCACTAGCCATAAAAATTATCAACATATATACATATAATGATAATATGAGAGCCTTATTGCTTAATGAATATATCATTATTATAAGAACAATTAAGAAAACCTAAAATTTTAAAGAAGGAAACAATTTTTGCATACCAAGCTCTAAGAGCTTGTTTTAAACCATACAAGGATTTCTAAACTTACAAACATAGTTTTCTTTAGCGAGTTTCTTCGAATCCTTTAATTTGAAGCATGTAAAGTTCTTCTTTTAAATCACAACTTAAAAAAATATTTTTCTTATCCATTTGGTAGATTTCCCACCCAAATTGAGCGGCAATTGCAAATAAGATCATAATAGTACTCATTTTAGCTACAAGGGAAAATGTCTCAACATAATCAATATCAGGTTTTTGAGTGAAACCTATAGCAACAAGTCTAGCTTTATTCTTGTTAATACTACCATCAACATTATATTTTACTTTGTATATCCACGTAGACCCTATAATACTTCATGGCTAAGGTTCATACAAGGTAATTAACGGATGATACATATGATGGCTTCTGGTCATTTTCCTAAGGTTAATAGGATTTGCAATTTCTAACATAGATTGAGCCCAGTTTAATTTCTTATCTAAGAAGATAAGATTTTCAGAAACATCTATAGCATCAAAACATCATGATGACCATTTACTAAATCAGAATCAAAACCATCATTTAGAAGCATTTAATGAAGTAACTTCAAGAGAAGAAGATAACACATGTAAACCTTTCACTAGATTATATCTATACATTTCATATAAGCTTCAATAATTAACATGGCCTAACCTTTCATGCCATAGTTTTGAATTATTCAAACTCTGAGATATAAAACAAGATGTAGAAGAGAAATCATCTAAAATATATAGATAATTTCTTTGAATTCCTTTAGGTATTATACTCTCATTACTATCCTTAATATACCAAGTATCCTTCATGCATGGATTCTAGTTGTGTCCATACCTCTTTCGGATGTTCGATATTACCAATGTGTAGAAGATACTCATCGTTCACATTGCGTAGAATCATAGAAAGAGCCTCTTGCATTCATTATAAGAATGTATTCATGTTATCTATAGTTGGTTGATGAACAACGGGAGAAAAATCGATGCAAAAACAATCGTCTAAAGTTTTCTCACCATAAATTTTGTTTTGACTCAAATGTTGTAGTTGGTTTCATTTAGGATCTAGGTTTTGTCAAAACAAATAGTTGGATGCCATTATTTCCTAAACTTTTAAAAGACACCCCATTATAATATACAATGTACTATAGAGTTAGATTCATATTTATCGATAAAAATAACATTTTTAATAGAATCGGATCTAAATTTTATAGATCTAAAGAAACTATTTGATCATAACTAATTATATTATTACAATGCATACTAATTAACCTCCCATGATCAAAATAATAACCCGCAATATAAAGGGCTCTACATTATACCCCATATTTATATAAAAAATATTTCCGACCATATAGAAGTGAAGAAGAGACCCCTAAGAATGCATAACAACTTCAAATTTCTGAAAAAAATTAATGTAGAAAAAAATATGGCCAGCTTAAATTTGATGTCTAAATGACCGTCATAATGGTTTTTTTTTGGTCTATCGTGACGTTCATTTGAAAATCAATTTTAATCCAATGAAATTTTCATAGAACCTACGAGCTCAAATTTTATGTCTAAATGACCATCATATTGTCTTAGTTTTGGTCTACCCCGATGGTCATTTGACCGTCAAATTTAAAGAAGCCAAAACTTGTGTATTTCCAGAATGTGAAATTCCAAAATTTCTTCTTCTATATAATATTAGGGAGGTTATATTTTAACACATTAGAATAACCTATTATAATTTATAATATAAAAATATATAAATTTAAAAAAAAGAGGTATATAGTTTAGAGAATGTAAATTAAAAAAACATATAGTTCATAAAAATATAAACTATATTATATTTTTTTATATTAAAAAAATCATAACCCTTATTAAAGGGGTTTAAAGGACATAAACCAGGTTAAAAGAATTTTACAGTGTGTTGTAGTCATTATTAAGCTTAATATAAAGAAAGGAACCCCATGTGTGCCATCCTATAACCCAAATAAAGTTAGGCACTCACCCAAGACATGCGTGGGTGCTGATTCTATATTTTATGTGAGTTTAGTGGGAAACATCGTCTATGATTTTTGTTTAAAATACCTTCAAATGGGTTTAGGACATACAGGAACCATAGGGCTTAGAACGGCCTTTAGATCCTTGTAGTCATTTCAGGTAGAGTACTTAATAGAATCTATAATGTGCATCATTTCAAAAAGAAACATAAAAGCATCCTTACTTAGCATGAAAGGAAAGAGAACTCATGAGAGATAAGTATGCATCGAACCATTGATATTCATGTATATATATAACAGGTAACCTCCTTATATCCATTGAGCCATTACAAAGTGTCATAAAGAAGCAGACCACAGTCATGCATTGCAATTGGACTTATGTAACTAAGCTATCAAAAAGAAAATTACAATCCCCATGCCTAATACATCCTCTCCCGAATGTAATTATCCATTAATAGAGTCCTTACAATATTTCGCATAGCTCCGACCACAATCTCCATCTCTCATTTTACTCTACAGCGCTTGTATTTATAGCTTTTATGGACTGCCAACTCATCCTCCAGCGCCCTCAGATCCGATGCCAAGTGTGTGAATGTGGTCCTTCATGCGAGCATGCTCCTCCAGGCATGAGCTTCCCACTTTATCCCATGATGCACTTCTAGAAGATTCTACCGCAGGCATGCTCCTTCCTGGGCCAACCTATCGTCAGTTGGCACCTTATCCATGTGTAGTCGGGTCATGCTTTTCACGTGTTCTACTCTCGAATGTCCAATTTTTCTAAGTCCCGAACCCTTGGTTTTGTATGGGCGTGTCACATGCGCCACGTGATTCCTTAAACCCTTTCCTAAAACCCTGCCTTACGCGCCTTTTGTACTTAGTTAATATTCTAGGGGCCCAACATCACCCCACACTACACCTATTCTCTGTCCATGGGAACACTTCCCTTAGTGAGAGAAAGAATACAAATAGGCTTACACCTAGGAAAATAATAAGAGGATGAAAGAATGGGAAAGAAGAAAGAATGGGAGAGTGAAAGAATCATTGCAATAGACTGGGAAAATCCTTTTGCAAGTCGGCCTCTAATTTATTCCAGGCATCGACTTCATCCTGCACTCTTTGAGAGGTCGTTTACCTCTTCAAAATTCAGTCCATCTCCTTACGCACTCATAATATCCATGATTTTCTCCAAATCTTTGCATATATCCTCCAATGCATCCATTCTTCGTGTGATACATGGATATAGCTCCTTTAATGGTTTTTGATTGAAACCCATAAGGTTTCAATGGCCTTTGATTTCTTCTCAACCTCAGCAAGGATTTTTCTTGTTCTACCCTATTCCCCTTGTTTTTCTCCTAGAAATCCTTGATTTCAACCTCATGAGTGGAAACTAAGGTGCCTGCCACTTTGTCTCTATCCGCGTAATTATCGTACGTGGCCTCAGTAGTCCGGGAAGCGGCCCTTACATCAGTAAGCACTTTGTTGTACTCTGTGACGAGCACTACAATTTTCAACTTATCTTCCCTCTCTAAGCACGTGGCCACTTCCTCTGTAGATTCCAAGGCTGGCAGCTTTCTTTCCATGGTGAGCACTCTTGTCAAATCCTCCAGGCATCCCAAGGTAGATCCATACTTTTGTGTGGGTGATGCTAGGTCCAAATGCTTCAATAGTATGGCCTCATTGATGGATTCTAAATTCTTGAACACAACATTCACCTTGTCCATTTCATACTTCAATTCCCACTACCATTGGGCACTGATTAACTTTTCCTGGCTTAGCTCCTTGGTTAATGTCGCTAGCTCTTTTTCCTTCTCCTTCAGTTCCCCTTCTAGATCCCTGATCCTATCATTCCACCCGAAGAGTCTAGCTTCTATCTCAACGGATACTTTGTTAAGCACGTTGCTTAGTTGTTCATCTGAGAGCTTCTGGGTATCCACCACCAGGTTATCTTCTCCTAGTCATGGAAATTTTACTATTGCCCCTTGGCTTACCTCAAACTTCGGTTCATCAAGGTGGGACTCAATTGCCCAAGAGATCATCTTCCATGTAGGAAACCTCCTTGTCGAAAGATGACATGCATATAAGCTCCTCCGTTAGAAGTGTACTTTGGAACCGCATGCAAAACACCATCTTGGGGTCATCAATATAACCCATCTCTGGCCTCCCTCCCTCTGTGCACCTTCCTCCCATATGCATTCCTTTGGGAATACTTACAGTCAAAACCAAGCCTTTAGTGCTGCCGCATTCCTCTTCCGTGCTCTCCTTCTCCTTGTTTAAAACTAGCTCTGCACTACACTCTACCTTGTCCTCTACCAAGTTCTCAATGTTCTTTGTCTCCTCTTCTTTGTCACCTTGGTCGTTTGTTCTTGTGCCGAGCTTGGCACCTCTTGTTTCTGTGTGCTAGCCTCTTCATCTTTTCCCATGTCCTGGGTGCTTCCTCCTGCCGAGCTATCCTTGTGCCATACAAAAAGAAACCCTTGATCTTGTTCTCCACCTTCCTCCTCCAAATCATGTATATTAAAAATAGGTGGCCCTTGATCTTTCTCGGGGTCCTCTTCCCCACTTATTTCTTCCTCATTACCATCCTTCTCTTCCATATACTTATCCATACTTCTAGCTTCTTCCGAGGTGGTCCCCTCTTCAACCTTCTGCTTCTGATTTTTCCTAACTAGAGATTTCGGTGTAGGTGACTCTGTTTCTTATTTTGAAGACTCCTATCTAATGGTTCCTCTGGTTCAGGAGTCTTTTCTCTGATTACGGCCTTTTTCTTATGCATGTATGTTCTGGTTTTGGTGCTTGTCCCGAGGGAACCTATTTCCTGTGTCCCCACCACACTTGGGATTTTCTTTTCTTGGTTCTTTTTCCTCCCATTTGAGTGTGGGCCTTTTCCTTCCAGTTGGATCTTGAGGTATAGATACCTCGTTCTCTAGGTATGTGCCCTTCTCTGACTTGGGCCTTATGTGAATGTAAATGCACACCACAGATCCTCCTGCAATGGGCAGATTCATGGGCCTTGTCATTTACACTTCATGAGACATGTACCGCTCTATGTACGTGCACTTTCTAGGGTAGACCAACCCTTTGCGCAATTCCCTGTGGTCTTTGTCCAAGCCACCAAGGTCCAACTTAAACTTTTTGGACTCCTTGAACTGTTTACTCCCACTTGGAAGTATTGAGCTATGAAGGCAAAGGGGAGCTTGCACCAAGGGCTCCATGAGTCATCTATCAACTTGAATCTGCCTAGGTAGTAATGCTGGTACACAAAAAATTATACCTCTCCCCTAGTGGCCGCTGGTAGTTTTTAGGAATTCTCCATTCTACCCCAAATGTGTTCCTCAGTGCATGTACCACTTCTCTAAGCGCGCCTTGTGCACTTTGTTGTCATAGTGTCACAAGTGTACTTCTCAAATATTTTTACGAGCAAGGGGTTTTCATCAGGGTACTCCCATATGAATTTATCTAATGCGTCTGGTACCCCAATCTCTGAAAACACGATGGTCAACAACACATTTCCAAAAAGGATCCTATCACCTTCCTTCGCGTAGTTGATAATTTCATCCGTGATGAATGCGGATAAATTATAGATGGTTCCCTCTGAAATTTTTCTACAAATGTTTAACCATGGCTTACTGACTTGAGTCCATCTTTCCTAGCCATTTAGCTTTGACACCAGGTGTGTGGCCATCTTCATTACTAGATCCTTGATGTCTGCGACATCATAATATCTTGACCCCTTTTTATAAGAAAGAGTGGCGATAGTTTCCTTAATCACTTCCTTATCTATCAAATCATCTTCCAACCTATCTCCTTCACAGATGAGGCCTGTGAATTGTGAAATGAGTTGAGGAGTTATGCACATCTTGTGCCCCGCAAAGTGGAAATAGTCCTCATGCACGTGCGACATCAGCCACTAGATCAGTCACTCAGGTTTCTCAAGTAGGGAAACTCAAAGAGTTGTAGTAACCCTACCTTCTCCAACTTGACCTTCACATCATCATTATATATGGGCAAACCTTCTAGCATCCTCTTGTTTGTTGGGTGCACTAACTCCAACACCAACTCCTTTTCAATTGTACTTGTCCGATGATTATAATCATTTACGGACATATCCCTAAGATGGGACTCCCACTCCTTCCCCAACAACACTCCATCTGGGTACTACATTTCTACATACCATTCCTCATTCGTGCTTGCCTCAATTTCTTGTTGTTTTACCTTGCCCTTTTTGGTGTACTAGCTTGGTTTCTTGGGTGCCATTTTCTAGGTCTTCTACCCACTTCAAATTACTTCTGCTACTTTTTTCTTCTTCTCTCTCAATCCTCGATCTCGAACTTGTGAAGAAATTTTCTTAACCTCATGCCCTAGTTCTTCAAACCCTAACTGGGATACTCCCTTCACAAGATGGCATCTTCTCACACTTTCTCCCACACCCATGAAATCCCTTCCTCCTGGTTCGTAAATCCGAACTAGCTACTCACGCTTCAATTTCTCCAAATTTTTCTTCATACGGATCAGTTTTTTGGAAGCCTTAGTTTACAAAGGTGCAAAAAGCACTTCATTTTCTTATACACAAAGTGAAAAATGAAGTGTCCCGACCCCCTTATTTATAGTTTTTCCCTTTTGAGCATTAAATGCTACTTCACCTACCACCATACTTTCTTCATTTAATGCAGCTTTTTCAAATGAAGCCTAACTTGAGCGCTTTCCCTTATGTGCCCAACCTATGCAAAAACTCCTCCAACCTTCTAGCACGCAACCAATCCAACTTTGACAGAGACTCAAGTTATGCGGAAAACTCACATGGCTTGAAGGCACTTCTTCTGTCCTGATTTTTGCTCTCACCTACCTCATGTTGCTTAATGCACTTTCTCCTCCTTTGTACGTGGGATCTAAAAGTAGCTTTATCTTGGCACCAATCATCCTTTTTCTCTCTTTTCTCTCCATACACCTCTTTCAACAGGGATTTTTAACACAAAATTCCTTGGCACTCTAACCATGCACTCCTTCTCATTACTCCACCCCACACTTAAAATGATGCGCGGTCCTCTGCGCACTCACAAATTCTCAAAATTAGCAATAAGGTTACCGGTGCCCAAGGCACAAAACAAAACAACAACGTGAAAGGGAAACACAAGAAAAGGAATGCATAAAGGAAATTTCTAAACTAATTGGAAAAACTACCTTATTTATAAACACCGAGAAGACTTATTTATAATAGGGCTTCAACCTACTCCCATTGAAGTGTCCAGTAATTTCATCCCATCCAACGCTTGTAACTAGCATGCGCCCGAATCAAGGATGTACGAGATTGTGTAAGGACCCAACCAATGGACTTTCAACTTCCCAGGATGGTGCGAAACTTAGAATCATATAGTAAAACCATCTGCCCAACCTCAAACTTCTTGTTTCTAATGTGGCGATCATGCCAAGCTTTCTGCTTTGCTTTCTCTATTGTTTGGCTCCACCTGGCGAGTGATCGTCTTTCATCCAATTTCATTAACTCCTCAATTCTTTCTTCCAGTGCTTGCTCATTAGCCAACCCTCCTGCATGCATGCTATTCATAGAGAAGGTAACATGAATTCAACTGGCAGAACAACTTCCATGCCAAACACCAACTGAAATGGTGTGGCTTTGTTCAGCCTTTTATACGTTGTCCTGTAAGCCCATACTGCCGATACTTTTTCATCCCAATATTGTCTTCTGACATCACAAATTTTGTTAGGGTATGACTCAGTATTTTTTGAATGCTTCTGTGGTTCCATTTTCTTATGGGTGATAGGGCGTAGTCTTATGATGAGCCACCATGAACTCTGATAACAGGATCCTCACGATCTCATTCAAGAAATGCGCACCCTTATCACTGGTCAAACTCAATGGACATCCATACCTCGTGATAATGTTCTCCCATAAGAACCTTGCCACTGTGGCTGTTGTGTAATCTTTAGTTGGGGCTGCCTCTGCCCACCTGGTCAAATAATCCATGTAAGTGATGACACAGCATGACCCAGTCCTATACGTTGCTTTGGTACAATAGGGCCCACAAAGTCTATTGGCCACTTTTTAAAAGGCTACGGGCTAGGGATAGGGCGCAAAGGCATTTCATCTCTCCTTCTTGGTTTGCCAATGCGCTGACAATGGTCACATGCTTTACAATAGTCTTTACAATCCTTGTACATGGTTTCCCACCACAAACCTACCATTAATATTTTACGCGTGGTGGCATCACCTACATAATGCCCACCCACACTTCCTTCGTGTGCTTCCTCCATGATGGCCAGTGCTCATGCTCTAATACACACCTGCGTAAAACTTCATCACATCCCAAATTTTATAAGTCTCCATTGATTAACATGTAGGGCACGGCGTGTATGGTTAACTACTTTATCTCTAAAGTCTTCATTCCTTCAGTGGCACACCTTCCTTTAAAAATACTACAATCTCTTCCAAATCTGAGGGTGTGCACCATAACCTAAATAGTGGCACGTTTGGCATTGTCTCCTCAATACTCGGCACATCCTCCCCTGAATCAATTCTTGACAAATGATGAGGACCACAATTGCTTTTCCCAGGCTTCTTTACAATGGTGAATTCAAACTCTTGAAACAACAACACCCACCAACATATGTGCCCTTGTAGAACAGGCTTGTTCACTAAATACTTCAACGTCTTGTGGTAGACCTGTAAAACACAAAGGGTGTTGCAAGTAGATATGTCTAAACTTGAAAAGGGTGTAGATCATTGACAATGTCTCGCACTCAACAGTGGTGTAGTTCTGCTCTACTGGTGTCAGCTTCCTACTTACAAAACAAAGAGGATGATCAACAATCCCTTCACATGGATGTGTAAACACTGCTCCAATAGCGGTCCCTGAGGCATTTACATGGACACGGAAGGGATTTTCCCAAGAGGGAAAACATAATATAGGTGCGGTGACAAGCCTATCTTTTAATGTATAAAACGTCCTCTGTTGTGCCTCTCCCCAATGGAAGGCACTTTTATGTCTAAGCAGTTCCTCTAAAGGTGCGGTGATATTGGCATATCCCTTGATGAATTTCTGTAATAACCCGTATGCCCAAGGAATCCGTGCACTGCGCTCTAGCTAGTAGGCTCCCCTAACCCCATAATAACTACAACTTTAGCAGGATCTACCAAAGAAACCCTCCTTACATATGATATGCCCTAATAAATTCCCAAAGGGTGTAGCAAACACACACTTTTTAATGTTGAGGGATATCCTCAACTGCCTACACCTCTCAAACATTAACCTTAAATTGTCACAATGGTCTTTAACCAAACCATACACTGTTCAATCATCCAAATAGACCTGAAGAAACTTATGGATGAAATCCTGGAACGCTTGCACCACTATGCGCGAGAAAATAACAGGCACATTCTTCAACCCAAAGGGCATGACCATGTATGTAAAACTTCCCCACTCGGTGGCAAAAGTTGTCTTCTCCTGGTCCTCCTTTGCAATCCGGACTTGGTGGTACCCTAAAAATCCATCCGTGCAGGAATAGACTTCACACCCAACGAATCCTTCCAAAATTTCTTCAAAGGAAGGGGGTTGAAAAGGGATCAATGACACAAACTATGTTTAGCTCCTTGTAATCCACGCAGATCCTAATCTGCCCATCCTTCTTTATGCTGATTACCATCGAACTTATCCACTCTAATTCCTCCACTACCTCAATGATCCCATAAGCTATCATCTTGTCTATCTCCTCCTTAACCTTTACGCATAAATTTGGATTCATCTAGTAGGGCCTCTTCTTAACCAGTGCACGCACCATCCTTCAGCTTTTATCTTCATCTCCCCAAAGGAATGGTGAATTCCTTTGAGCTCATGGTACCCGCGTGGGAATAAATCATCAAATTCGTGTAACAGATCAATGATCTTAGAAAATTCCTTCTCCGACAAGTAGTCTCTAATAATAGCTTCCTTAGGTTCTTCTCCTGAACTGATGTGAACCTTATTTTTCTTTAATGTTTCATGGTAGGAGCGCATGTGAGTATCAACATTATCCACTAACTCGCGCATCCCTACAGAATGGTTAACATCCAAGCTTTTTGATTCCTCTTCATCAATTACATACACCAACTTTCCTTTCTCCTTTTTCAAACACGCACGGTCAAAGTCAGTAACTCTTTTGTCTCCTCTACTTCTTCTTCAAATCATGCCCCCAATCCTAGTTCACCTAGTAATTCCAACAAACTATCCTCCATCATGGCACTATCCCCCATGGTAAGGTGCTTGATACCCTGAAAGGCCTTATCAACTGATGGCTTGGTACTCCGATACTCAAAGCTTTGAATAAGGTCATCTGTGAGCTTTTACCAATTCCTTTTCGGTGGTGTGTCTCCGAATGAATGTACCATGCGCACGTGTAACCCCGCAGTGTAGTAGAATACAACTTGTGCACCTATAGGGACAAAGTGGAAAAGCTTCCACACCTTCTCTCCACACGCTTTCACACTCTTGGATATGGAAGGGTGGGCTCCTTCCCATGGTAGTCCTCGATCCTTTGGTGGGCACATTGCTTCTAGAGAATCTAATAGAGAGAGTAATTCTTACCTCACACCACTCCAAAAGGATCTCCTAATGTGTATCCCACTACCATGTTGCTATGTCAAGCAAGACATAACTTAGCATCCCTCTCCATTCCTTCTCATCCCTCCACTGAGCTTCCACCTCATGCGAGAAGATGTCGTGCAAGCCTCCTCCTAAATACTTGGGTAGTTATTTTCCTCCTAGGTGCCGAATCGTGCGCGCCTTTGTTACCTTGGTCACCGACCCTCTCAACTATCGTCCCATCAATTCATAAGTCCCATGCACCCAATTGTCACATGCTAGACTGGTGGTATCACTTACTGACTGAGCATCCTCAAACTAGATAACTCTGTTAGTAGGATGTATTATCTCTAGGTCCCTGATTGAGCGCACGTATATCCTATCCAACACTTCTTCCCCCAAAGGTTCAATATAGGGTGTCGACTTCCCATCAGCTAGGGGTATAATGACCCGCTCCTCCTTGTTTTCAAATCTAATGTACCCTTTGTTAAACCAAAGGTCCGCATTGTTCTTGTAACACCATGGGGGCCCAAGTAGCACTAAGAAATTGTTTGCCTCAGCGAGTGCCAAGACTTCGAATTCCCCAATAAACTTAGCTCCATGGATAGTAATAGTTGCATCCTATAACACGCTGATGGGCATCACCTTAGTCTTGTTTGCCATATATATCACATTTGAAGATGGCTATAACACATGTCTTCCCATCCGGTGCCATGCATCCAAAGTTATAACATTCACCTCCATGCCGGTGTCATTGAGGATATTCTTTGAGGAGCCATCCATCTACAACTCGCATTCAGCATGATCTCCTTGTCATAGTCAAGGCCGTGTGAGGGGGAAGGTTTGCGTGCAAGATCTACCTCTTGCACTCTCATTCGATGTGTGGTACCTTCTCTCTCAACCATGATCCTAGAAAGGGAATGATATTCTCCTGCCTTGGCATATTACACACCTCCTTGACCTCATTCAGGTCATCCTTTGGCACCTCAACTCTCCTTCCTTGTTCCTCCCTCCTGGATTGCTCCTTTAGACACTGGATTTCCCCTTGTAAGCTTTGAATGACATCCATAGTGTCTTGATATACCTCCTTTTGATGCGCAGGGTCTAGATACTTTCCATGAACTACTTCCTCCCTTGAGACTAGGTTCCTCTATCTTGGTATCTCTCTTGCGTGCATGGCTTCTACCCTTGTTGTTACCAAGATAGGCTCCAAACCTGCATCTCGTGTTACTTGAGGCATCCACTGGGTGTCTTCCTTCTTAATACTGACCATTGTAGTGCCCTTGTCTTTCCGGTGCTACTGATTCATGTGCTCAAACAATTCTGGGAACTCCTCATACTTATGCTTCTTTCCACACCACAAGCACTATAATAGGTATAGGGATTCACGTTTGTAATGATTTGTGGATCCATAGTTGAAACAGGTTCCACACAGGAACTCAGTCCTTCCTCCTCTGTGGTTACTAGAACCTTCCTCAAAATCTCTTCCGCACATGCCTCCATCTACGTGTTCCTCATAATGGTGATCATCACCCTTAGAATTATTGGCAACACTGGTCTGGCACACCACATGATCAATGGCCTCATGGATATGATCGATGAGCCTATAGTCCTTAGTATCATGGGTTGTAGAGATGAAAACCTTGTACTAACAACATACATTCTTCTCGGATTACGCTACTGTAGCAAGGGGTACCTACTCGCATCATGGTCCCCATGAAAAATTTCACAATGTACTTGCCATGACGTGTACTGTCCTCCGGGGGAAATTATCCTTAACACGCCCCTCTACTTCACAATCTATGCACCACAAACCACTGTGAGTCTCACGGGCTGAGTTCGTGGATAATGTTTCAATCGCTAGCCATAGCAAGTAATTTGAGCCTCTAGGAATGGGCTAATGCCAGTATCAACACTACCAACAACCTCGGTGCGTAGAGCAGCTTCCAATGCCTTGCACAGGTCTCTAAAAGTTTTATGAGATAAGGCCCTTCTAAAAGGAGTGATCAACCCTAAAACAAACCACTAAACATCTTTGTGAAGGGTGAATATATTATGATAATTTAGACAAGAGAGTTTTAAAGTGTGCATCATACTCCCGCACACTCTCTACCATTCCTTGTTGAATCTCCTTCAAAGAAATGATGCTCTTCTACTCAAACTCAGGAATGTGAAATTCTCGCCAAGAATGTAATCTTTAAAGCGAGATATTCCACTCTTTGTTTAGTGAGGGTCATACTTCTTATACCAGCTATGAGCATGCCCTTCTGATGTGGTTACAAACTAACTAGCCTTTTGATATGGGGTTTTAATACCCTTCATGCGCCATAGCAGAGCTTCACACTTGTAAACATGTTCCACAAAGATCCTTAATGCCTTTGTAATCAAGAAAATGTAGAGACATTTTAAAGAAAACTTGTGGGGGTGGTTGGGGCCCGAATCCTCCCGAGCGAGCTTTGGTTTCTTCATGTGTTTTCTCCACTTGATCCACCAGTCCACCAGGTGCCCCGAACCACCGTATCTGATTGACTAGGCCCACCGTGATCCCGAACCACCAAATCCACCAGCTACTATTCCTCATAAACCACCGAGCCAAGGGTCCCCACAGTTCCACTGAGCTACATGCATATGGTCTGCGACAATGCCCCACTACCAATAGTATACCTCGTGCAACTCCCAAATGCGAGACCAAAAGGTTGTGTGTTTATACCTTGCCCAAAAATTCCTAACACAGGGTTGGTGTTTGTAGCCATGGAAGGCCCAAATGAGAAATTATACCTCCCGGGTGTAGACCGATCACATCCAATGTAACCAATTAGACTGGCAATATTTTCCCCGATCTAGAAAACCATGCGCCTGTGGTCCGAGCACTAGGGGGCTCAAATGCGCACAAATGGTTCTTCTTTCTACACACGATGAAATCTCATCAGAATCCGAAGGGGTTTCTCTCACACATTTTCCAAGATGGGGTTGACAGAATTGCTCAGTTCCACATCCTTTACGTGAACCTCAAATCCTTCCCACAACGCGTCTACAGTACATACATCCATCACACTGCCGCAACCTTGCATTGTCTAGAAATATCCCTTTCACGCACTTCACCATACTTGAGTCATCTTTCCTCCCTATCCTTCTCTGTTGCAACATCTGCCATCTTCCTCCACCCTAGCTTCCTTATCCAATGCTCATAATGGTTTAGCCGGCCATTCGGAATGCCTCTAAACTCATGGTTATCATCAAGATCTTCATAGCCAAAGGGATTACATGTAGAAATGATCCTCTGGGCTCCAGTAGAAACTCAAACTCAATAACCTCTGGACAAGAATATGTGGAAATGGCATACTCCAGTGTAGCTAGCTAGCAAGATTCATTTCCACTAATGATCCAGAGCATGGGTCCACGCCAGATCTACATCCTTCAGTCTTTGGTATTCTTCTTGGGTCCACACATGAGATCCATAACACCAACTTGATATAGATGCATAAGCTGTGAACCATTCATATAGTTCCACTGGGAAGCAACATAAAAAGTTCTCATACAGATCATGGTAGAGATTCTCTTCTACCCATCTACGTGCATTAAAATCAGGTCCAATGATTGAATCTCTGAGTGAATTCATCCTCCGTGCTCTTAAACCATGATTCAATACTTTCCAAAGTTAGTTGCTCAGTCATTACTCACTACAATGATCATGATGTATGCTATTTCCCACTACAACTTCGAAAAGAGGTCCCGGCAACGTAACCAAGATGTAGTCATTTTTACCCTTAACATAAAGAAAGGAACCCCATGTGCACTGGCCTATCACCCAACGAAAGTTGGGTGCTCACCCGAGGCACGCATGGGTACCGAGTCTCTCTTTTATGTGAGTTTAGTGGGAAACATCATCTATGATTTGTGTTTAAAATACCTTCAAATGGGTTCAGGACATACAAGAACCATAGGGCTCAGAACGGCCTCTAGATCTTTTTAGTCATTTCAGGTACTTAACAAAATCTATAATGTGCATCATTTCAAAACTAAACATACAACCATCCTTACTTAGGATGAAAGGAAAGAGAACTCATAATAGAGAAGTATGCATCAGAACCATTGATATTCATGTATATATATAACATGTAACCTCATTACATCCATTGAGCCATTACAGAGTGTCATAGAGAAGTAGACCACAATCATGCATTGCAACTAGACTTATGTAACTAAGCTATCAAAAATAAAATTACAATCCTCATGCCTAATACATCCTCTCCCGAATGCAATTATCCATTAACAGAGTCCTTGCAGTATTTCTGCAGAGCTCCACCCACACTCTTTGTCTCTCTTTTTACTCTACAAGCACTTGTATTTATAGTTTTTTTAGATTATCAACTCATCCTCCAACGCCCTCGATCCAATGACAAGTGTCCAATGTGATCCTTTATGCGGGCATGCTCCTCCAATCCCGAGCTTCCCACATTATCCCATGATGTGCTTCTAGAAGATTCTACCACGTACATACTCCTTCCTAGGCCAACTCAACTGTCGCCAGCCGCACCTTAACCACGCCAAGATTGCGGCCATGATTTTCACGTTTTACGCTTTGAAAATCTAATTTGTCTAAGTCTTGAACCCTTGGTTCTGTCCTCGCACGTGTCGTGCGTGCTATGGGCTTCCTTAAACCCTTTCCTAAAACCCTACCTTACACACTTTGTCCTACGTAGCTTTTGTACTTAGTTAATATTCTAGGGGCCCAATATGTGTAAGTAGATTTATGAGAGTATAGATTAACCTACATATTATACAAAGGGGACAAGTAATTTCACCCAACTAATGAAATAAATTCAAATCCTTATTTTCATGAACCTTGTCTCCTCCCTTCATTTACTCTTAATTTTACCCTGCACACATTTAAAACTATGGAAATATTGGAAAATATTTTATAGAATTCTTGAAAGATAATTTTAAAAAAATTTATATGGCTATAACTACTAATATTTTAATAAATATTTACCACACTTCACGTGGGCCACCAATAAACTAGCCCTTTTTTAATTCTCCATTTATACTTGAGAGTTCTACATTTATACCTAAGATATTATCTCATTTTATTCTCCACTCCCACTCTTATATAAAAGAAAACTTTAAATAGGTTTATTTATATAGTTTCTATAAACTATAAGATATAAAAGAATGGGGCCACCCCTTACATAGATAATATAAATGGTTAGGGACACATGTTAGGTTTTATTTAATAAGTATTAAGATTTAAAAAGTAATCCCTTCATGGCCAAGCAATAAACACAGCGCTCCTTCCTAAAAAAACTATGCACCTAGGTTTTTTTAAAACATATATAAAGTAAATCTAATAAAATATATATTTTAAGCGGTTTAAACTAACCATATATATAAAATATGATTCAAACTTAGGTTTTTTTAATTATTTTAAACAATATATGCCTAGATTTATAAGTTAAGTTTAAATATGATTTAAACTTAGGCTTAGAGTATGGTCTATTGACTCTTTCCTCAATCCCATGTAATTTTAATATGCTTTAAGACTTTTAATATATAGTTTTTTTCCAAACTATATAAATTTTAATATGTTGTTTATATAAATTATTATATAAACTTTATTATATATATATATAGTTTTCAAATTATATAGGATATAGTTATAGATTAACTATAAACTATAGTTTTTCAAATCAAATCTTTTAAAGTGGACCAAAGAACACGGGTATGAATATACCTTAAATAATTAACCTACAAACATTTGAAATTATAGAAAACATGAAAATTATTTCATATAGTAATAAATCCTTTCTTTTTTTATGTGATGATTTTCACACGTAAATATTTGAAGCCTCTTTCACCTATGCACACATCAATCTCCAAACTAACATTAATTCCATAGTTTGGAGATTGATGTGTGCATAGTGAAAGAGGCTTCAAATATTTACCCGTGTGAAAATCACATACGTAAAAAGAAAGGATTTATTACTATATGAAATAATTTTCATGTTTTCTATAATTTCAAATGTTCAGAGGTTAATTATTTAAGGTATATTCATACCCGTGTTCTTTGGTCCACTTTAAAAGATTTGATTTGAAAAACTATAGTTTATAGTTAATCTATAACTATATCCTATATAATTTGAAAACTATATATATATATAATAAAGTTTATATAATAATTTATATAAACAGCATATTAAAAAAATAGAGATTTAAAATTGAAAAACCTTAAAATTTTACTTTAGAGTTTAATTGCACAAATGTAATGCCAAAATAAATTGGGAAAAAAGGGAACATGATACTTTTAAATAAAATACAAAACATTTTATCTTAATTTATTTAATTTACTCTTGCTCTATTACATGTTAGAATTTGAGGATTCTAATAAATACGAATTTAATCAACTTACATATTACATGTTATAATAAATGTTTAAATAAAAATTACATCATAACATAAGTAAATAAAGAAATACTTACACAAAATAAATAACATAGGTGACACGAAATTTATAGTGGAAAACCCCAATAGGGTAAAAACCACTTTGAAAATAACCTTTTACTTCAAAGAACTTATTTTACATCCAGTAAGATCACCTCCTCCTTTGAAACCCTATTTACTAAGGTTAAAACCAAATCACTTGATTTGCACACCTTTGATATATTTCCTAAATATATCAAATGAGGACCTAAAGTCCTTTTTATATAAGGTGATCGAGTATGTCTCCCGACCCACCTTTTCAACCTAAAATGGTTGACACATACACCTAGGTTTATAATATTTAATATTAGAAATATAATCATTTCATGATATTAAATATTTAACCTAAATTATATACCTACGTTAGCATATTTAACCTAAATATTAACCTATATATTAGTGATGTACCCATATACATTAAGGGTTGGCCATACCACTTACTCATTATGTTCCAACAGATATACCATTACTTGTGTAATTCAAGTTATTTCTCCTTACCTCGCAACAACATTTGTAATTTATATTAGTACACATTAACACATAAATTTTATATATAATTAGAGATAACACAAAATGTGGAAGTTGCGTATGTTTACAAAAAAAAAATATAATAATAGATATAGATATTATATATCTTATATATATTCTATCTACAAAATTTTTATGTATATATATATTATATTAAAAAGCATTAAAAAATCAATGGATTACATTTTTCGTATGGAAGTTTGTTTGAATGAAAAAATATATATATATATATATATATATATATATATATATATATATATATATATATATATATTTGTGTGTGTGTTTGGGAAGGGGTCGATGCGCCCTCCCCCACCAAACTCTACGACCACACGAGCCCCAAACCCCGACCCCAAATCCATCCCCTCGCCCTCCAAAACCCCCAACCCCACGTACTCTCACACCCCTTCCTCCCGCAGATCCCACCCCCTTACAACCGCAAAACTCGACCCCATTCTCGCTACATGCCTCAAGTCCCTTAGACTGTCGCCCTCACCCTTATCAAACTTTGTATTTTTTAATTATAATAAGTTTGTTAATATAGGCAGATTTTCCTTCTTAAAACAAAAAAATGTTATATACCCAACCACAAAAGATCTTTGGTAAATAAAACATACAAAATAATAATAATATATAACAAAGATATCCTTTGCAATATTTTTGTGTGTGTGTTTGGGAAGGGGTCGATGCGCCTCCCGCCACCAAACCCTACGACCACACGACCCCAAACCCCAACCCCAAATCCATCCCCTCACCCATCCTTGAACCCCCAACCCCGCAGACTCTCACACCCCTTTCTCCCATAGATCCGAGCCCCCTTACAACCGCAAAACTTGACCCCATTCTCGCCGCAGCCTCAAGTCCCTTAGACCCGCCCTCACCCTTATCAAACTTTGTATTTTTAATCATCCTAAGTTTGTTAATATAGATGGATTTTCCTTATTAAAACAAAAAAATGGGTATGTTATATACCCAACCACAAAAGATCTCTCACAGTAAAGAAAACATACAAAATAATAATAATATATAACAATATATCCTTTGCAATCCCATGAATTGGAATCTCCATAGCCCCTCCTAAACCTGCACAAAAAAGAAACAAAATGAAAGAAAGAGAAAAGAAAGGAAAAGTAAAGATAAGGAGAGATTTGGGGAACTCTAGGGCAAGTTTGAAAATCAATGGCCAAGATTAGTTTGATCCTAGGGTTCACATTTAGTCCTAGACTACTTTTAAGTTGTGGAAGTTTGTGGGATAAGGAAATAAAATAAAAGAAGGGGGTTTGGAGGTTAATTAACTTAAAATGGGGCGTAGACTTTCTAGTGTGACCCTAGTAAATGATTAGCACAAGAACCATGATAAGAAATAAATAATTAAGTTGGAAATTAGACAATTAGTTAATTAATTGGGTAAATTGAATTAATATAAAATAATTACTAATGGGGATCAAAAAAGTATAGTAATAGTATTTATATTTTTTAAAAAAATTAGCCAAATTTTAACTACCTTTTTGCTTTGTGGTTTTCCATGTCTCAAGGCGGGGCTTTACACTAAGTGACATAAGAAACCCAACTCTACACCTCATAAAACCACGTATCCCTTTAATTCATACTTTTCATGTTGTTTTACAAGGAGAAAATTCAGACTACCTTTAAATCAAACTTTTCATCTTGTCTGCAGAAGGCCGAACTCCTAATCCTTTTGGATAAGACTTTTCACCTTGTTTGACAAGATGAAAATCTCGACTCACTTTGGTTAAGAATTTTTACCTTTTCGAATAGGAAAAATACATGATTCCCCTTAGATTTTTCTTTTCACCTTGTACAAAACGGCTGAATTTCTGACTTACTTTGACTCAAACTTTTCACATTCTCTAAAAAAGTGAACAACCCATCTCCATTTGAGTTAGAATTTTCTCTTGTTTGAAAATGTAAAAATCATGACTTCCTTTGTGTTGGACCCTTGAATATTGGCCAAGTATGAAGGCACATAGGCGCGCAGGGTCCTAGCTATGAGAAGGCGCGCAAGGAAAAAGTGTGCGAGAGAAAGGTTTAAGGAAGCACATAGCACGCGTGATGCACGAAAGGAGGCTCGAGACTTAGTCAATTTGAGCACCAAGGGCAGAACACGTGAAAAGCGTGATCAGTTGCACATGGATAAGATGTCAGCCTGGCAATAGGTTGGCCCAGGAAAGAGTATGCCTTGGATGGAATCTTCTAGAAGAACATCATGATATAAAGTGGAAAGCCCAGACTTGGAGAAGCATGCTCGCATAGATCACATTCGACACTTGGCACAAAATTTGAGGATGCTTTGAAGGCGAGTTGGCGGGTGGTAGGAAAATTATAAATACAAGTCCTCATGCGAGTAATATATATACAAGTACGAGGTATAGTGGGTTAGAGAGTGAGCGGAGCTCGCACTATCATGCTTGCGAGTGGATATTTGTGTTTAGGAAGGAATGTACTAAGCATGGAGTTGTAATTTTTATTTTTCTCGTTAGCTTAGTTACATATGTCCAGTGATATGCATGATTGCGGTCTGCTCTTTGTGACACTCTGTAATGAATTAATGAATATAATGAGGTGACTGTTATAAATAGACATGGATATCAATGGTTTTAATGCACATTTCTCTCATATGATTTCTCTTTCATTTCATGCTATGTATGAATGCTTGTATAATTCTTTCTTTCTCGTCATAATGCATGTTTTGGGTTCTATTAAAGTACTCAGTCTAAGGTGACTGCAAGGATCTAGATGTCGTTCTGAGCCATATGGTCCTTGTATGTTTCAACCTCCCTCGTTAAAACTCTTTCACTAATCATAAATGATGCTTCCCACTAAACTCACATAAAAGAGAGACTCGGTACTTGCATGTGTGCCTTGGGTAAGCACTCGCCTGTGGGTGATAGGCCGACGTGCATGGGGTTCCTTCCTTTTGTGATGGGAGTAAAAATGACTACACTTTGAGTCAAGATAAACATGAGTGATCTAACCACCCATTATAAACATAGGATAAAAATACATATCCGGGTCTCGAGAAACAAGGGGCCCTAAAATGTAAAACACATTTCAAACATAAAAAGTGAATTGAAATTGAGAGCAATAGTGGTCCCATGCGGAATCAACCAAACTTGTATTTTCATATTTTAAAAAACATATAAAGTATAACAAACATTTACGCCGATAATGAGTAATAATTGTTAAAGAATTTAGAAAAATAAATAAAATTACATTTAAGTGTCACTAAACTAATGAAACAATGTTTCATTGCTACACAATCCTTACTATAGAAAATGGTTTAGATGCAAGATTCATTTTAATTAAAAAATTTGTTTTTATTATGCCGAGAGGTTTTTTTCCGATGGAGCAAACAATTTAATGGAGTCGATTGTTATGTTATAATTGGATATAGAATTTGACGTCAATTTAACTGTCACGTGGGATTTAATCTTTAAAATTAACATCCATTTAACCATCACATGGACATTTGAACTTTTAAATTGGTGTCCATTTGACCATTGTTCAATTTTTTTAATTTTTTTACTTATATAAGCTAATCAAAATATTGTTTTATATTTTTCCATATAATGGTGTGGTAACCCTTTTTGACAAGTATTTTCTCAAAACCAAATTTAATATGTAGCTAGAATGATGTTAGTTTTCACAAATCAACAAAAATGATAGACAAGGTAATGGTAATTGTAAATTCTTAATTATATGTATGTAATAAATCTAAAACTAGAACCTCAAGATTAATATAACTCTATTTGACATTAATGTATCTAAAATATTTATACTAATTTTAAATTTAAAGTCTTACTCTACTTGTGAAATTCTTTGTTTTATACATAATTTATTAAGGTTTAATTTATTGTATTGGTAATAAATTTAATGAAATGGATACTCTTTAGCCTTCAACATTATATTGAAGAAGATAGTTAATTAAAGAAGGTAATTACCCTATACACTTAGTTCTTATAATTATTATGAAAACGATTAACGTATTTATCACTTTTACCTTCCAAAATCGATATATAATATCAATCCTATACACTCAAATCCCAACTAACAAATTACATGAACTAATTATCGATATGTATAATACAGTAATTCTTTTTCAAATTTTAATTAAAAAAATGGGTCTTGAAAATTTGATAAGTGTATTAAAATGACAATTTTATAATAAAGACATAATTATAATTAATATAATTTTGTTATTTATGTGCTAGTAATTATGCACTTGTTTTTAATTTCTGTATTAAGTCCTATTGCACAGGTAAACGAACTTTTTCACTGGTTTAGAAACAAATGCCCAAAGCTGAACAAAACATTTCAGAGGAAAGTTTAAAGTTGAAGGAAGCGCTAATTATTATCATTATTATTGACAATGATAATTTCCAAATCATCACCATTTTGAATGTTGCAGTCAGCTATAGTCCTGTGATTTTCCAGCACCTTCTTCTGAAATGTTAATGCTTGGCCCTCACTACACCACCCATAAAACTGGCGCAGAATGGTCTTTACAAAATTAATTGTCCACCAACTCTCCGCATCAAAACTCATTCGTCCAACATGTTTTCTTGGATGAGGTGCTTCCCAGATATACACCACCATCTTATTATTTTCATCAATGGGACCCTGCACAATATCAAGAATTATTCTTTGCTCCTCCTCAATGTCGTAATGTGAAAGAGATTTTGTGTCTTCCAAGATGGTTTCATGAAATGACATGAATTGCACAGAATCATCGCTTTTAGGGGTGTCGTTTAAGTCGTCTTCGTCAAGAATTAGTTTTTGCCAATCTGGTGGAATTCTTTCTAAATCATAAACCCTGGATTTCAGTGTTGCAACACTGTCTGAGCTTTCCACCACAATGGGGATGTCGATGCGCTCCAGATTTTTCACATAAATCCGCATCTTGCTAGCCAGAATCTGTAACGGCTAGCACTTCAAATTATGACAGAGCTTCCATTATTTATTAATAACATAGGTCAGCATTGTGGGACGTTTGGGAAGGCGAAAGGCTGAGAGTTGCGTGTTTTAGAATATCATGTGTAATATTATTGTGCGATTGGGCTTTCCTATCTTTACCTTGTTTGTGCATGTTATTTATGGATGAGATACGTTTGGTTGAATCTTGGACGGAAGAGCTTATACAGTAGTAGTTTTGGTGTCTAATTTATGAATATGTTGTTTCATCCCAATAATTAATGTCAAGGTAAGATGAACCCCATGTAATCATTGTACCTTTCTCTTTTCCCGCTACGTAGTTATGTCGAAGGTGAATGACATTTTTATCATACAAATATGGATGCTTAGTCCTCAAAAATTTAATCTTTACGCCGGAGGCGTTTCCTAGTGAGAAAGGCCCGGCTGAATCTGACATGAGTCACAATTTACACGGCGAAGATTGAATTTCATTATGTTCGTTGAAATCCGACGGTGGCTGTTACGCTGTCTCCCTATAAACCAATAACATATACCTCTTCAATGTTTAGTTGTCATTGAAGATTTGGGCGAAACGTGTCCCAAACTAGAGTATCGTCCTCTTTTCCCCAAAGGAAATTTCTGTTACCATGACGAACCCGGCCAGATGCATAAGGAAGAAACCAGTCGGTAATGGCGTTAGCCGTTTCTCCAATTTTGCAGTTATAAATTTGTCTTTTTCTTCTTTATTGTCCGTGGAGCAGTCGTAGTTTTCCAATGCTTATGGCTTCGAGCACGGAAAGGTTAGACGCTTCTTACGGGAGAGTGAGGAAGAGGCCCTGGGATCGATTCACAGCAAAGATCCCAAACCCTGTGAAAAAACTTAGGGTTTGGCTCAGCACATTCGACACCGCGGAGGATGCCGCCATGTCACAAGGCCAAAACTAATTTCGCCTATTATTCCTCTTCCTCGGCCAAACAGAGCGCTAGCAAGTTAAACACTTCCTCTGCACTGATGCCTCGCGTTGTCTTTTCATGCCAAGATCCTTCCGCCAAGATGATGTTTTTAGGGTTTACCCCATCCATGGATTCTTTGAAAAAACTGAGCGAGAGATACGAGAAGAAGTAGATATTGTAATTGCAGGTGGGGGTTTCGCAGGCGTGGCTCTTGCACTTTCCATTCAAGAAAGAAATATAGAAGCTTATGTGTTCGAAATGCACCCATATTTCAGATCTGATACAGCCACTGGAATCGGCATTGGTCCTAATGGTGCTCCTCCATTAAAATGGAAAATAAATAAACTTAAAGCTCCACGTGGCAGGATAAGTTCTTTAGTTTAGATTTTGTTAACATATATAAAATATGACCTTATGACTATCTGCACATAAAATTTTGGGATTTAAGAATTTATCACGGCATTAAGGAAGGATAAATTGATGTCGGATCATAAGAAAATATGCCATTAAATTCCACACAAGTACCAATTTGGATTTTGATTAGAGCGTTCGAAATTACAATTTGTGTTGGAAATCTTAGATGGAATTACTTTTTCATGTAGCTACAAATTTATACTTGTGGGTTTTGATAACATAACCAAGTAGTAGAAGTTTTCTTGGAGTAACATAGCTAACTAAATTTCTCATTTACGCAATAAGTTGAGGAGATTACACTCTGTGGATTCTCCGCAAGGAAGATGAGTCAGGGGAAGTGGCAATCTCATTGGTGGGAGGAAGAGGAGGGCTTGGTATTCTTGGTTGTAAAGCTCGTGCTCAGTAGAAGCATTTGTATTAGAGATATAGCTGAAGGAATTGATTGTTTATTGGTTGGTGATGGTGGAATTATCCAGCTGCACATGCTCAGTATGTTGGGCCAAGACAATGTGCTAGAACTGCATTCGAAGATTCCCATCAACTATCTCTTCTCCTTGAACTTGCAACTCACTCTGCCTTTACAGAGGAAAGAATTCAACATGCTGTCAAAAGGTGATTAAATATAAATAAGTTATATTTCTGATCAGTTACCTAGATTCAATCTAGATGAATAAGAAAATATTATTACCAGCTGATGATTGTGCAAGTTGAGCAGGTTTGAGGAGTTGAGAATTCCTAGGTTGAAGAAGATGGAGCAATATGCAGCCTATTCCACAAGGCTCCCTGTGTTTCAACCAGAGTGGGTCTAGAAACTGACAAAAGAAGAAAGAATAAGAACAGGTGAGGAGTACATCAAATCGATCCATGCTTATCCTCATAAAAAGGAATGTGATCCTGACTCCTATTTCAATTGAAGATGCTAATATTCCATCAAACTGCCAAATATGTTTAGACTAATTTTAAGGTGGACAAATTCTAGAAGATAACAATAATCTATATATATCTATGATATATAAGATACACATTTTTTTCTTCCTTCAGGTTTTCATATTTGAAAATGAGATTAAAGTATTATTTATTTCCTATTTAAATTGTTGTAATCCTCAATCTTTTTCTTCTGCATACAACAAACAAAACAACGACATGCAGTACTTTCCTCTTGTAGACCAATGAACCCGCTCTAGATACATAGATACAAAGCTAATGCAATCAATTTGTATATAGTAAGGCGACGGGATATTAGGGTTACAGATTTATCTCTATTTGCAAGTTTGATTTAACCCATAATGGTGTTGGTTTTAGGACGACTATTAGCGAGAGGTCCGTTTAACACCATTCCCCATAATGTTATGTTTATTTATTTACCTTAATTGTCACAAGATCTCTTTTTAGCACAATTCCTTGTAACTCTCTGTTTATATAACTTGGCTTTCAGTGTGGTTAACGCCTCCGAATCTCAAATAAAGTTCTTTTATTATTATGCAGCGAAATGAACCCGCTCAAGATATAGATACAGAGCCAACTCAATCAATTTGAATTTAGTAAGATGAGGAAATATTAGGGTTACAAATTTATCTTCATTTGCAGGTCTCATTTAACCCATAACGGTGCTTGATATTAGGACGACTATTAACAAGAGCTCCATTTAGCATAGTTCCCCATAACATTGTGTTTATTCATTTAATTTAATTGTGGTGAGATCTTCGTTGAGCGCACTTCCCCGTAATTCTCTATTTATTTAACTTGAGTTTCAATGTGGTTATCGCCTCTAAATATCAAATAAAGTGATTTTATTATTATGCAAGGAAAATGTCAGGTTTGAAAGGTACGATGTCTCAATCTCAATTTTATGCTTTGGGTTTTAAAGAACACTTAATGTGGTTGGTGGGTTTGTTTGACGTGGGTCTATTTTCCCCGCTCAACTTTTATTTTCCTGTTAAATAGATCGAGAAACAAAAAGGAGATATGATTCTTGTGAAGCTATACGATTCATATCATATCTTTTAAACCACAATATTATCAATCTAAGGATTATCTATATCGAATGCCCTTAATTTTTTTTTTTAAAATGTGTTATACCTATGCAAACCCTAACTTTCTTACACTAAAATATCTATAACTTGCAAACCCTAAAAGTTCATTGTTATACTTGAAATATTGATAAAAAGGCATACAAGGTATGGGTAATGTTTAATTGTTGTGACTACTCCCAACACCAATATAATGTGTGCAAGTGACTTGCCTTTCATTTATATTCCATTAGACCGTCAAATATGTTTAGACCACTTTTAAGTTGGACTAAATCTAGAAAATAACAGTAATCTATATATGTATGGTATATAAGATACACAATTTTTTCTTCCTTAAGGATTTCATATATGAAAATAAGATTAAAGTATTATTTGTCTCCTATTTAAATTGTTGTAATCCTTAATCGTGTTCTTCCGCATACAACTAACAAAACAACAACAGGTAGTACTTTCCTCTCACAGGCCATTGAACCCACTCCGGATACAAATACAGAGCCAGTTCAATCAATTTGTAAATAGTAAGATGACAAGATATTAGGGTTACAAATTTATCTCCATTTGCAGGTCTGATTTATCCCATAAAGGTGATGTTTTTAGGATGGCTACTAGCGAGAGCTCCATTTAGCACAGTTCCCCGTAATGTTATATTTATTTATTTAATTTAATTGTAGCGAGATATCCATTTAGCACAGTTCCTCATAACGCTCTGTTTATTTAACTTGGGTTTCAACTTAGTTAACTCTTCCGAATCTCAAATAAAGTGCTTCTATTATTGTGCAAGGAAATGAACCCATTTCGGATACAGATATAGAGCCAATTCAATCGATTTGTATATAGTAAGACAAGAAGATATTAGGGTTACAATTTTTTCTTCGTTTGTAGGTCTTATTTAACCCATAATGGTGTTGATATTAGGATGACTATTAACAATATCTCCATTTAGCACAGATTCCCCATAACGTTGTGTTTATTTATTTAATTTAATTGTGGTGAGATCTACATTTATCGCACTTCCCGTAATGCTCTGTTTATTTAACTTGAGTTTCAACATGGTTACTGCCCCCGAATATCAAATAAAGTGCTTTTATTATTATGCAAGGAAAATGTCAAGTCTAAAAGATAGGATGTCTCGCTCTCCATGTTATGCTTTGGGTCTTGAAGAGCGCTTAGGGTGGTTGGTGGGTTTGTTTGACGTGGGTTTATTTTCCCTGCTTGACTTTTATTTTCGTATTAAATAGATCGAGAAACAAACTACATACATGATTCTTTTGAAGCTATACAATTCATATCATATCTTTTAAACCACAATCTTATCAATATAAGAATTATCTATATCAAATGCCTTAAAAAACAAATTTAAAATGTGTCTTACCTCTGTAAACCCTAATTTTCTTACACTAAACTTGCCCTGTTAAGAAAAAATTATACTAGTGTTCAGGATGCGGATAAATCTAAAATATCTATAACTTTAAAACCCTAAAATTTCATTGTTATGCTTGTCATATCAAGGAAATATTGATAAAAAGGCATACAAGGTGTGGGTAATGTTTAATTGTTGTGACTACTCCCAACACCAATATAATGTGTGCAAGTGACTTGCCTTACTTGTCAGCGATAATACGCTAATTTTATTTCTATTATCGCAAAATGACTTTGAACTATAGTGCCAACTATGGTTACATGGTAATGGAGACAAGTACTTGATGGTTTCAGGTGTGTGTCGTTGCAACAGAGTTAAATTTTCATATCTAACCCTAATATGAAATTGAGGGTTGGACAACAATTTCTCTGAATGCTTACTCTGTGATGGATTGCGTTTATTCCCATATATATTATTGTTGATGAATGTTGTATTAAAGTGAAGTATAACACAAATACCAAATATTATTTAGGAGTTTCGATTTAAGCCATGGAAAAGGTGTGGTGCATGAATGTATTTTATTCTGAATTTTTTTATATCTGACATTACATTGTTGTTTTCATCTTATATAACAAATCGGACGTTGTCCAATCAAAAATATTTTAGTCATTCTCAGTTGCATTACGGGCCTAAAGCCTATTGGATCTTCCCCAATTTTTATTTTGACCACCATTTAATAGGAAAATTGCACTCATGTGAATAACACGAGACATTTCGCTGATAAAGTGGAACACATATAAAGGATCTTATTTAGGTCTTCCTATTTCAGCTCGACTGCCACAAAAAATTCTACATGTCCCTCATATGACTAAAATTTCCAGGGGCTATATTATTTGACCCTACAAAAAAATTGCAATTGGATTACGACCTTGTAACCTATTCAATTTTGTCTATTTCTTATTTTGACCACTTCAGCCTAAAATTATAATCACATAAATAAACGATACTCAATCTAAAACATTTGTAAAACATTTATGATTTTCCTCAATTCTTTAGTTCGCACCCCTTTGAACGTATATTGCACTCAAATAAATAATGCAATCAAGATAGAGAAAATTCAATAAAATACAATGCACTTCTCCTCCCCCATACCACACGTTATTTTTCCCCCATCCTCTCCATCTTATTCATTTAAGTTTTAATTCTTCACCTATTTTTGTTTTGGTCGCTTTAAGCGCAAATTGCATTCACACAAATAATGCAAATGGAACATATATAGAAGATATTATTTGGGTAGAAAAATATGAGCCATGGAATAGGTGTTGGATACGCAGTTTTTAATTCCCATATTAAGTCCCGCATTTTTCTTTCAAACTTTCATTTCATGTCTTCATCTTCTCTGAGAAATTAAACTCCATCCAATCGAAAATGTTGAGTTCATTTTCCTATAATATCTAAAAAATATTTCTTTCAGCTTTGTAAGGGCCAGGTTGTTGGCAGCCTAGAACTAATCTACATGTTGACGATGTTGATTGAGTGACCCCTTCATATGGCTAAAAAAGAGGCGAAACATTATTCTTAGGATTGATACTATTTTCGATTAAGTTGAATCAAGTTAATACTTATTTCATTATATCTACATACTTCTCCCAAAATATTTTAGAGATATTAATCGACCTCTTAAAAACTAAAAATATAAAACAAGAGAAACATATCAAAGTTAGTGTTTTAAAAAGTGTTGAGATTCTACCTACGTTGGAAATTATTAATTCTATATATAAACCATGGAATCATCTATATAATGCAATGTTTGTTGAACACTAAAGTTGTTTCAAAAAACACCAACTTGAAAATCCCTATTTTTTTATTGGATTTGCAACTTTTAAGGATCACTACAATCACATTGTTATGTGTTTTAATAATGTAAGCATGGAAACCAAACAAAAAAGGTAAACATAAAGTGAAAACATGGTATATACTCTATGAAGGAGCACTGACTCAAGGGCCTAAACATTTTGGAGTTGGGTTAAACATTTCAAGATTATATTGCCTCCTCTACTATGTTGCATCCACTTCATGTTGTTTGTTGCATGATTCCATCTAACCCTTTTCAGAGGTGCACCACAATCCTCCTAATAGGGCCAAATGGGAGTTTAGAACAAGGCATAAGAAACCATCGAAGCTTAATGGAAGGTATATTTTGTGGATTTAGTTGTAAGTGTTGGGGTGGAAAGACCCAGTGTCAATCCTTTGTTCTAAAAACTACCACTCATCTTAGAATAGTAAAAAAACCCACAATTTACAAACCTTGCAATACATAGAAAAATAAAATTGTCAAAGTAAACACCATCACTTATATATACACAAAAAGTAGGCCAACAATGAATAATCCACAAATAATACTTCATGATACCAGTTGTTTAATTTGTAAAGTTAGTTGATTTCGAGAAATTTCAGACAAGGACAAATGTTGAATGACTCCTATGTGGATTGATTTTCCTGCCACCCACTAATTCTTCTCTCAATCATGTGTTTTGACCATTTATCAAAGTGATAGGCATGCATCCAATGTTTTGAAAGAAAAGAGTCATAGGTTGCTTGATCTTCCTCACCACCAACTTACACCATCTTAGTCCATGTTTTATTTACTCATTCATTGCTAAATTCCTAACTTAAGGAAGAGGATAGATGCACACATTTCTAGATTTATTAAGATTTCAAATTTATAATACACGTGGTGTGCAAAAGGTATAAGAGAGTGTGTAAGTGCATATATGGCCAAAACCACATCGAAATGGAAATAGACTATCTTATTTTTATATCCACAATAGGTATGTGTCATTTTCTTCCACCAAACTCAGCAGTCATTATTGAGGTTCTCTCCAAAATGATTTTAGAGATATTTTCATTTACTATAAGAGGTCTCATGAAAGGGTCCCGCATTCCTCCATCCACCTTGGAATGCACCTTTTGTTATATTTACCGACTCATTCTCCTCCATAGACCCTTGTAAAGTGAATGCCCCATCTCTCCTTTGTACTTCACTTGGATTTATACTAAAATTGAATATTGTGCTTTTATTGATCTCTTGTTAATCTGTAAACTATGATTTTGTATTTTATTTACATTTGGTTTTGTGATCAACAGGTTAGGTACATGTTTCATATATTCCTGGTCATAAGTAAGAGGATTTTCGTATAGGTTCCACCAACATTTTCTGCAATTCTAAACTTCCCCTCCCTCCATCTTCTTTTCCATCACCCTTATTCCTTCTTCGATGCTTATCTCCTTCAATGTTAAGTTCTTTAATGAGATATATACATGCTCATAAGAATGAATATTTCACATAATCATTTTCCTCACTTAAGGACTTCCCCTCCCTCCATCTCCTTCTTCATCACCCTCTTCCTCTTCTAATCCTTATGTCCATCAAGTTTGACTTCTTTGACACATCCCCTTCAATGTTTCTATTGCACATTTCTCGTATGATTGCTAG
The DNA here is from genome assembly GCA_018340775.1 of Taxus wallichiana var. yunnanensis. Taxonomy (NCBI): domain Eukaryota; kingdom Viridiplantae; phylum Streptophyta; class Pinopsida; order Cupressales; family Taxaceae; genus Taxus; species Taxus wallichiana. Next base: position 821,123,860 of record CM031238.1, read on the forward strand.
TTTATTATTCCAACAAACTATTTGAACAATTTTGTGAAAAACACACGGGATTCAAATTAAAATGTATTAAAGTTAGTTCTAATTTCTATTAGACCCATGCCTCATCCTCAACACCATTATTATTATTTTCTACATGTTTTTTACACCAATAGGGATGTTAAAATGATAGTTGTGGTGTTGGACTATAATGTTTGTGAGTTAAAAATTAATTTCTCACCTTAAATTTAATGTCCATTTAACCTTCATATGGATATTTATGCCTTGAATTTAATGCCCATATGACCATTACAAAATTATGCACACAAGCACGTACACACGCACATGCACATGCACGCGAAAGCGCACGCGCGCGCGCACACACACACACACACACAATAATATTTATGTCTTAAATTTACTATTGGAACTGCCCTTATATTAATAAAAATAAAAGAGATTTACATTAGTAGTGGTGACCAAAAAACTCATGGTCCCACAAAAATGCCACGTAGGCCACAGAAAATGCCCAGAGGGTAAACAAAAATGCATGATATCTTATATTTAACATTTATATAATATTGCACTTTTATATAATTATTTCATCTTGAATCCAAGATTGAATTGTATGAAATAAATTCAATTAATTAATTTGACTCCGTCTCTTTTGTGTCAAAACAATAGGCATGAATAAGTAAAGAAAGATAAAACTACAACATCAAGGACAAGGACAGATGCTAGAAAGACCAATAATTGGGAATCACACATGGAACAATATCAACAAAAAGAGAGGACATTTAGGAGTTATGTAGCTTCATTTTTCAGTCAATGGAAAATACACACACAATAGAAGCATCTCCTCAATTAATACTCACAACATGCAATATTTATGCTTCACTATCTTACATTAAAAATTTATGGGTTTCGACTATTAAAAGGATTATTTCTCTTAGTCTATTTAAATTGTTTTTTCCTATTGCAAAATCCCATAATCCCATAGTATCTATTGATTTTCCAAAAGCTATGATATTCAAATAATTGTTTCTTTGTCTATTCAAAATGTATTTCCCTACTAAAATATCCCAAACCCTAATGTTAGGTAAATTTTTAAAAATATGATACAAAAAGAGGAAAAACATTTTATTGAAAGAACTAAAAGCATATATAAAAGTAGAAGAATTCTCCTCCATGGAATCTTCAAGAACATATTTAGAAATAAGAGAAAACTATTTTGATATATTACTATTAGCTTGAGCGTGTCCAACATCCTAAAAAACCATGAAGGTACCAAGTGAGAAAATGTTAGCACATGGACTATGCTTAGGAAATCATTCTTTATTTATTTTTATATCATCAATAATTTCCAGTCAATGTAGGTTTCAAATGACATATTATTATGTTGTATTGTTGGTTGTGGATTCAAAAACATCAATGGGAATTCAAACACATGGACCATTCCAACTTCAAAAATCAACTTCTCTCGCCATCTAATCTAATCCCTATAACAATGTGCCTCATTAAATACACATGTAATAATGCATATGATGAATGTAGAGGGCCTCATAGATTATAATGTGGCTAGACACCTCCAAAATAGCCACATGTATTTGAAGCAAATGAAGGGCTTCTCCTCAAAGGGCCCCTCCTTATGTGATAACTTATTTGCCTCCACACTTGTATTGCCCATCCATTTCCTCCATTGGTAGAAAATGATGTTTCCTTTGGTTTCCATGTCACATATGTTGCCATCCTCCTCGATTCCACCCCACACTACACCAATTTCAATCCAAAGGTTTTTGAGCAATTGGTTGAGGTCATCTCCGCTGCTTCCTATTCCTTAGAGAACAGTCCCCACTACCTCTGTTGTTGCTTGAGGTGAGTATGTTATGGTGGACCATATGAATTGCATCACTCCTCACTCTAAACATGTGCTCACTCTCTTCCCTAACTCAATTACACCTGTAATAGATCATCTACCTTGTGAATGAACATTCAAAATTTAGGGAAAAAGGATGAAACCCTTCTGGCACATTACACCGTACTCATTTGAAATAGTTAAAATATTGTTAATTTAATAAATATACCAGAAATAAAAATAAATATGAACCTTAATATTATCTCTAAGATTCATTTCAAATGTTTCCCATTGTAATAATATGCACCCAAAGTGATTTGAACACCTTTCTCTGATTCCTATCAATAACTAACCAAAAGAATATAGGTATACCTCCATTTGATTTGTGACATAAAATATGTGTCACAAACATCCTAATTATGGCCTTTTGGATACCTGAAATGTCTGTATCTTAAGCGTAACTTAGTTACACTATGAGTGATCTATGGTGATAATCCCCCACACCTTTAGCACACTATAACTACTCCCTCATCTCATTTTTTGTCTCAGGCACATCGTAAGATATGCATGCCCTTTGGATCGGAAGTCCTAGAATGTGATGTATATCCTCTAATTTGAAAGTCATCTATATGGTATCATCATCAACATCCCATACGAATGTATTGGTGCAATACTCTCACACACCAATAAATACATGTGTTAAGTCCAAGTGTAAGGGGATAAGTGTCATCAGTATGATCCCTCCAAACCTCGAACATGTAACTAGGTCATGTCTTCTACTGACAATATCTCTAGTAAAGCTAGAAATCATGCTGACAGTTGGGCACTATGTCAAGTAAAATATCCTAGCCAGAATGAAAACCAAGTAGAAAGTATGGACAATAAGGAGATGATACTAGTATGGACACAGGGGTCTTCATGAAGGACCCATCTCAATAGAGGATATTGCATAGTTATTGCGATTGAGAAAGCTCAAAGTTGACAAAAATAAAGTTCAAACTCGAGTCATAATCACTCCGAGGCAGATGAGAAAAGTTTAAAAGAAAAGTCGGTGAAGAAATTTTCAATAAAATAGCAAGTCTTGTGTTTCGTTTTTCATTTTTTGGAATTCGATATTTCTGAAAATCTAGAGCTCTAATTATTTGATTGAAATAAACAAGATATGATGGTTGAAGCTCAAGTAGAGGTGTTGGCAGATATGGCAGCAACCGAGGAGGGTGATATGTAGAAAATCCTCATGTATGTTTTGTTTTTAAATTAGGAAGGTATAATTCATAGAAAAGTATAAAAGTGTGTTCCAGGAAAATTCAAGTAGTTAAATTTTCCTCAAAGATAGTCAAAATATAAATCGGGTTAATGTCTAGGTGGGTTTGGGTGCATTTTGAATTTTAGTGTCAAGATGTGTTGTGAGAAAATTTAGAAAAGTGTGCATAGACGTTACCACCTTGTTAGGCGGATGACATCGCAAGGTGGCCATTGGTGTTAGAAGAATATAGCATGGTCAATACTACTTACGGAGAGGGTTGATGTCGTAAAAAATTAAGAACGACCAACACCATTTAGCAAGAGGTTTGATGTCATGGGAAGATTAAGCATGGCCAATGACATCTAGAAAGAGGTTCAATGCCATAGGAAAATTAAGCATCGCTGATGTTGTTTAGCAAGAGGGATGATACCATAGGAAAGTTAAGTAACAATGTCATCTTGAAAGAGGGCCAATGTCATAGGTAGAAATTGCGATTTTTTATAGCAATAAATGTTGTTTGGAAAGAGGAGCAATACTATTTAGAGGTTTTATGATTTTGATAAGGCCAATGGCGTATGGCAAGAAGGTTGCAGTTGTAGGTGTAGAGTTAGGATTGTTGACACGGGCCAAAACAACTTGGTGAGATGGATGATTCCATGTACATAGTTATGTAAGGGTTTATGATGATATTTTAATAATTCCTAATGTTGCTACTATTTATTTATAGATGTTTTCCTTTGATTGAGTTTTATGGGTGTTAATTGTTTGATATTTTGCAAATCCCATGGAGGATCAAACATGATGGGTGGTAAATATGGATACCAAGTCTCACTTATATGTATTCTTCATCAAACATGCAATGATTATAGACTACTTCGTAAGGATAGCAAAGTTTGTAATTTTTTTATAAACCTCCATTCGTAGTAACTTATTGAGTGTTCTCAATGCAGTGGAAGTCAAAGAGGGGAAGCAACTGAACAATCTAGATCAATGTGGAACTTGGGTAACGTCATTTCCCATTGTAATTTCTCTGAAGTAATGGAGCTAGAACTTTAGACACAACAGTTGCAATTAATTATTAAGGTGTAGAACACACGGAAAACTGTACAAGGCATAATTATTAAGGTGTAGAAATTAAAATGAATCATTATTTACAACAGTTAGTGTTGGAGGAGACATTAGTTAATCATTTCTGTCTACGTAGATGGAATGGTTCACACAATTGAAAAAAATCTAGATATGGAATTATGTTAAAAATAATCGTGAGGTTCAACAAACCAAGAAGATCTGAGACCTTATAAATTATGTTTTATAAGTCTTGAAGACAAATCTTTACATATTTACACCCTATCAATTTGGAATATATAAATGCAACCAACATGCTGGTTTTGAAAGCTTATAGTATTAACAAAAAAATCAATATTGTTTTTGTAAACAGAATTTCAACCAGAAACTAAATTTCTTTATAACTCATTTGCAACTTTTTGGGATCAAGTCTAAGAAAGACTCAGCAACAATTTTGTAGGCAGCCTCAGTGAGATGTATCCCATCCCAATTGATAGATTTTGATGGATCCTCGCAAGATTTCACATTTGGATTCATTCCACACATACCAAGGAGGTTGAAATTGTACTTTCCACCTCCAATTCCACAACAAGTCTCAAAGGTTTCTTCAAAACCTGCAAGAAAAACTTCATTAAATCAGACCACTTACTTTCAATTTTAACTCTTAAGCAACAATGAAATAGTAACTGCCTTACCATTTTTAGCAGCGTTGTTGAGAATACTCAAAGCAATTTTATAATAATCTGCATACACCAGTGAAACCCCAGGATATTTTATGCTCAGCTGTTGTACTGTTTGTTGCAATAACAAATTCTGGTTTTGGGAGATTTTATTATAGGATGTTAGGCACCCATTATCATCCTTATCAATGGTGTTAGGATTGAGCAATGTAAGAACTGCTGGCGAACATCCTAGAGGTGGAATTCCTTGAACTAGAATATTTTTAGCTCCTTGCTGTATAAGAGCCTGTAAATTCCAAAAATAAACTAAATAAGAAAATCTGATTGATAATGTATCATGAAAGGTAAAGACAGAGAATCTAAGATCTCCATAGGGAGAGACCATAAATGGTAGGGTTTTTACTATACTAGCAGTTAGTTTCTTCATACTAAATTTTCTTCTACTCACATGCTTCTTATAATAAGGCACTAAATATTCTTTTTAAAATAAGGAGGATTGTGTATAAGTGTTACCTCTAGAGCCCCGTGAATATTGGCTATGATGGGAGAAGTAAAACTCTGTATCTGTGACAAGGGCTTTAAAAGCATAGTAGCATCGAGGTAATCATTGGCGCCTATCTCGCCAAAAACATATAAGGCTTTTGAAAAATGTTCCTCACATGCTGTCAAATATAAAATTAATTTGAGTCTATTTTGAACCAAAACAACAATTATACTATATTAACAAGAAAAAGAATTTTACTTAAAAAACATAACTCAATTTGAGTCGATTATACTATAATCAATTTGAGTCTATTTTGTACCAAAATAACAATTATACCATATTAACAAAAATAATTTTTACTATAAAAAAAGTTTACCAGAATTTTGATTGCATGTGTTGATTTTCATCTGTTGGAACCATCTTATCTGAACATTTAAAGATAGAGGTGTTTCACTGATAACACCTTTGCTAATCAAGACAGAAGAATCCAATGCAGTGCAACCGGCTACTGCAAAATTCACTCCAGTTGATCTTGAAGAGAATGGCATTCGCCCTACTTTAAGATAAGGTGGGAGGAAAGGCAATCCCAGAGAAGTGGCTGTCAAAACAATAGGTCCATAATTTAGCTTAATATCAATAAATGTTAAAAAACATTCAAAAATCTAAATATTGCATTGAATCAAAAATATACACAGAGTGAGTTATCTAAAATATCAGTTTAAAAAAACTTTTCTTAACTTTACACATGTTTCTTCGTACATATATGATGTTTAGACTCATCTGGTAATGAAGAAAAAAATTAAAATAAAAAGTCACTCACCTAAAAAATCGATCACCAATCTCCCATCTGAACAACGACCTGTTGGTTTGCCAAAAAAAGTTTCTCCATATGGCAGAGAGTTGATTTGATGAAAAATCAAAGGATTTGAAGCTACTGCATTGCCTGTGTCTGTGAGCGAGTCACCAAAACTATAAATTGCTGGAAAACAAGAACTATTACCATTGGCAGCACTACATGATGCAATTGACACCAGCAAAAATAGTCCAACTAAAATAATGTGAACTCTTTCCATCTTCATCATATTCTTAACAGTGTTAATGATTTATGATTATAAGCTCAGCCTTTATACTGATTTCACTATACTAATTTTACCCAAAATTTCTATTTAAATTACAGTCTATACTTTTATTTTAAGTCGTTTTTATATTTAAAACCATTTAATTTTTATTTTAAATCAAGTCTAAAAGTCTCAATTTAACATAGTGATAATATAGTAGTAATATTAATGTTCACGTAGTTAAAATTAGACCATGAGAAAAACAATAGCCTTAATATTAATTTTAATGTTTTAATTTTAATTAAAATCTCTAATTTTAAACATCGTTGAGTACATGGATGGTAACTTTATCTATTTTTAGGTTTCACTTATTTTAACTTAAACAATACTAGAATAAAAATTTAGGCTTTTAGTTAATTTTTAGTATATATATTAACATAAATAATATTATAAGGATAATAATTTTTGTTTTGTTTCCTACGTTCCATTTTCAATAAATAATAATATAATGACATTAATATTTATGAATGCTAAAATTAGAATACCGAGGAAAAGTTATTTGTTCCTTCTCCATAATCGTTATTATTTTTAATAAATTTAATTTTGTTTTAATATTTAATATTAAAAATATAATAAATTTTAATGATAAAATATATGATTAGTTTTATTTTATTTTGTTGAACTATAATTTTATAAAATTAATGTTAGTATATAATTAGTTAATTGTTTTGGTGTTAGTGTATTTGTATGTTTATTGATTATTAGTTTTAATTTCGACTTTTGTTGTTGTGTTCATTGCTCTATTTGACTTTAGATTTGTTCCCTCTTATGTTTAAGACGATTTTCAATGTTTTTGACCTTGTTTGACACCCCCCCCCCTCTCTCTCTCAAATTTTTCCATTGTCCTACTCCTAAGCAATGATGTTTTCTATACTTCATGAAAACATTCTCTACATAGAATTGGTCACTTCCTTTTGGGCCCCTTTAACTTTGATTTTCTTGAGGGTTGCCTTGATGTAGGAACATAACTTTTAGAGACCATAAATTTTGATCCAACCATTGGATTGTCTTGAAATTTTCCAGGGTATTAGATCTTGATTAGTAATAAACAATGACCAACGTTTCTAGAAAAGGTTGGATAACACTTCAACATATTATTGAGGCCAAATTCCTTCGTATAGTGGTCTAAAATTGGCTCCGAACCTTTTTTGTTTTATCTACAACTTATAGTTTTAATATCTTTTGTTATGTTTTATGTAACAAGCCAAGATTTTTTTACACCTTAATTTACAAAGGCATATTTTGTACACAAAAATTGGGGTCCATCCGAGATGTTTACTTTTTTTTTTTAATTTTTTTTTGCATTTTAGGTTTTTTAGAGATAATGGGAAATTAAAAAATATTGTAATGTTGTAAAATATTAGTGTGGATTCAAGAATAAGAAGAAAACTATTTTGAAGCTTCTGGAGTTTCAAAAAGTCACTTGTGTGTGTTTTGGAGGCATTTTGACCTCTTGCAACTGGATCCACATCAATTGGTATCAGAGCACGATTTGGATCTTGCAGAAACAGTGAAGGTAATATAACTTACATTTGTCTGTGTGATTTATTACCTCTATTTTATATAAGCATGGCTAGATGCAAGAGATGATGTTATGCCCATATGAATAGGCATATGCAGGAGCTACCGAGACAAGTTATTGAGCTCACAAGAGAAGTTACCTACCTCAAACAGAGATATGCAAATAGGGATGTAGACCCATCTATAATGATATTGAAGAATTACCTTCATTGAGGAATGAAGGAGGAAATGAAGAAGAAAATGAGAGAGATGAAGAAACATTAAATGAGCAACCATTCGAGGAGACACTTCCAAGCTTCGGGGGAAAGAATAATGGTATTAAGATTAATGTTCCCGATTATGGTGGTGGGTTACGACCATAGAAGTTGATTGATTGATTGAATCGCATGATAAAATTCTTTGAATGAAAAACCCTTTTAGAGGAGAAGAAGGTTAAGTTTGTATGCACTAAGTTGACCAGACATTCATTGATTTGGTGGGATCAATGCAAAATGAAAGACAAGGGAAAGGAAAGGGTAAGATCTAGAATTGGAATAAAATGGTGAAGAATTTAAAAGAAATTTTTTTTCTTGTAGATGCCATTACATTATTTCAAAGGTTTCAAAACCTAATTTAGGATCTCATTATCAAAGAGTATACCAATGAATTTTACAAGCTATCAATCCAGATGGAACAAGGAGAGTCTAAAAATAGAAGGCTATAAGGTATGTAAATGGAGTGAGTTATACCATACAAGATGAATTGAGTTTGCTCCATATCTATAGCCTAGATGATGCCTATCAAATCACATTAAAAGTAGAAGAAAAGAACAAGAGTAATTTTAGAAGAGGAGTGAAGAGAGGACCATCATCATCTCCAATGAGAGGGAGAGGTAGATTTGATTCCTTAAAATGTGAATCCTCTAATACGAAGGGCAAAAAGAATATAGTCAAGGTCGCGGTAACTAACAAAGAGGTAAGGGTTTCAGAGAGGAAGATGATATAGTGGAGGAAAAGGTTGGAATATCCCCCAAAATAAGTATACTTATTTCCAATGTGGTGAAGAAGGCACATGGATTTTGAGTGTACACACTATCCTACACATGATAGATGGAAAACGGAACAACCACGAGTAAACCTGGTTGAAGTTGAATAAGAAGAGGAAATGGAAGTTGATGCAGACTTAAGTGAAACTCTCATGATAAGGAGGACAATTATTGTCCAGAGGAAGGATAAAGAACAAGATTGTGCCGATGGTGATTCTTTTATACGGATAAATATCTTTCAAACAAGATGCACCTTTGGAAGGAAGGTATGTAAAATTATTATTGATGGTGGTAGTGAAAATATGGTCTCAACTTTGATGGTTGATAAACTCATCCCAAATGTAATATCATAGTTCAAGAAAGGGAATGAGGTAATCATAGATAAAAGATGCCTGATAAAGTTATCGATTGGGAATAACTACAAGGATGAGGTGTGGTGTGATGATATCCTGATGGATGCATGCCATATATTATCGGGGAGGACTTGATAATATGGTAGAAAGATTATGCATGATGGAGGGATGAATACTTATAATTTTTGGAAGGATAGCATAAAGTGTTCTTATTACCCTTCAAGGAAGAAGAGAAGAGTGAGGGATTTTTATCTACAAAGGAGTTTGTTACAAAAATGGAAGAAGTGGGTTGGTGTTATGCTTTGATGGAAAAGAAGGTAGAAATAGAGGCCTTTGGTATGCATGTCGCGATAGCAGAGGTATTAAAAGAATACATAGATGTCATACTAGATGGGTTACCTCCGAAGAGGGATATACAACATATATTAACTTGATCATAGGATCAACCCTTTTGAATCAAGAATCCTACAAGATGATCCCAACACAAAGTGAAGAGTTAAACATGCAAGCAACATATCAAATACATAAAAGGCTAGTGAGAGAAAACATGAGTACATGTGTAACTACAAAACTATTGACTCCCAAAAAGGATGAACACTCAAGAATGTGTGTGTAAAGTAAAACAATAATAAAATCATAATTAAGTATCATTCCCAATTCCAAGATTGGACAATATGATGGATGGGCTAGCGGTGTTATGTTGTGAAGCATGTTTTCATGTGTGGAAGTGTTGAAGAATGTACACTAAGAGTATTGTACACTTTCAAAAAAGTTGTACAATAAAAGTATTGGCCTCGAAAAACATACCCGATATATTGAGAAACGTGCTCTTCTCATATGGGTGGGATATTTGACCCATAGGTTTATGAGACAATTTGGCCCATGGTTTTGGTACCCACGGTATTGTAAAATTGCTTAAGTAGTTGCTTATTTATGTGGTTTTGTGTATATGGTAGGGTTGATGTAACATTTTAGATGTGTGTGAGTTCAAGTGTGAATTCTATAGAGTTTGTTGAGCATATCTCCAAATAGATCTAGGTATTGTATTGAGAGAAGAGGTGGCTTGTAATAAAATATGAGCAAGTGATTCTTGGTGGATGTAGCCCAAATTGGGTGAATGACGTTAAATGTTATCTCTTTGTGTTGTGTTTTTTTATCCTACACTTTTATTTTAGATCTGTAATAATTTCTGCATATTAGTTTCTACTTTTGCAATTCTATGTGGGATTGTTCCATGTATTTTATCCCTTATTTCCTAATAAGCGGGAGCCTGATATTTTAGTAAGACTGAACTTTGGAGTGTACTACCAAATCTGAATCCATGAAGGGGATGAATGGAAAATAGATTTCATAACAAAATATGGATCATATGAGTGGATGGTGATGCCATATGGGTTATCTAATGTACCTAGTACATTCATGAGGTTGACAAATAAAGTACTGCAAGAATACAATGCTAAGTTTATGGTTTTGATGATATTTTTATATTCAGTAGGACAGTGGAAGAACACTTGTTGCATTTGAAATTGGTGTTAGAACTATTACAAAAATTGAATTATATGCAAACTTAAAGAAGTGTAGATTTCTTCAGAAAACTCTAGTTTTTTTGGGGTTTTTCATCTCGAGAGGATGGAGTGAGGGATGGTTGAGGAAAAATTGAAGGTAATTTTGGATATGAACTACTCCAAGGAATGTGATAGAGTTTTGTAGTTTTCATGGCTTGGAAATTTTTATAGGAAGTTCAACATGAATTTTAGTAGCATTGCATTACCTATAAGAGAGTGCACGAAGGAAAAACAAGTTTTGAAGGTCTAAGGTAATAATAGATAGTTTTGAATTATTGAAGAAGAAAGTGTTAAAGGCGTCTCGCTTTGGTATTTCCATATTTTAGCAAGGTCTTTAAGGTTGATTGTGATGCCTCACATGTTGGGATTGAAGTTGTATTGATTCAAGAAGGACGACCTATAACATTCTTTAGTGAAAAGCTAAATAAATCTAGGAGGAAATATTCTAATTATGATATGGAATTTTATGCTATTGTTCAAGCATTAAGGCATTGGATAAATTACTTGGTAACAAAGGGTTTTTAATCTTACTAACCATAAAGTATTGAGGTATGTAAACACATAAAAGAAACTAAATAGTAGGCATGTAAAGTGGGTTTCATTTTTACAAGAATATATTATTGTCTTAAAGCATAAGTTAGGTAAGTAGAATCAAGTTGTTGATGCCTTGAGTAGGCATGTAACACGTTTGATACCAATATAAAATGAAGTAGTATGGTTTGAGGTAGTTAACGAATTGTACGAAAGTGATCCATATTTTGGTGATGTTGTGAGATAATGTAAGGAACCTAAAATAGGTAGTGGTCCTTTTGATTATTCAATGCGGGATGGTTATTTATTCAAGGGAAATCAATTAAGCATCCATGTTAGTTCAATAAGAGAAAATAGTATAATGGAAATTGCACAAAGGGGGGTTTGGCTAGACACTTTGATATAAGTAAGAAAATTACTTTTGTGGTAGAGAAGTATTATTGATTAAAGTAAAGAGGCACATAAGTAGGATTATATCAAGATGTAGAGTATAACAAATGGCTAAGGGCCATGCACAAAATATTGGGATGTATATGCCATTACCTCGTCTCTACATGGCCATGGGTTGATTTAAGTATGAATTTTGTGTTAGTACTTGTTAACACACAAGGAGGGAAGAATTTTATCTTTGTTGTGGTAGATAGATTCTCTAAAATGGCACATTTTGACATTTCTTGTAATACAACTAATGATGCTTTTAGAGTTGGAGATTTGTTTTTCAGAAGTGGTTATATCTGCGTGGAGTTCCAAAACTATCACTTTAAATTTGTATACAAAGTTTTTGAGTCAATTTTGGAAGAATATGTGGAGAAATCTAGGACATAACTACATTTCAATAGTGTATATCACCCCTAGAATGATGAAAAACATGAGTAGTGAACATGAGTTTGGGAAATATTTTATGTTGCATAGTTGGAGAAAAGATAAAACAATGGGATTTGGCTATATCATGTAGGATGAGTTTGTTTGTAACAACTCGATAAACATGCCAACAGGGACGCCTCCTTTCCAAATTGTCTATGGTAGGAACCCCAAAGGTGTTCTAAACATGATTGTGTTTCCCAGTGAATACAAAAACATTGATTATGTAAAGCATTTGTAGAACACATGTTATAATTGCAAGTGGAGACACCAAAATTTGGCTCACTTGTCCCTCATCATGTGTTCACTTGTTCCTTTTTCATCATTATGCATGATCGCATCCATATCCTATTAGAAATCCCTTTCCCTCCTAAAGCTAATTTATCCATCTTAATTTCCTATTTTCCTATCTTAATCCTATCCCATCCCGTCATTATTTTATCCCTCATTATTCACCCTTAATCACATTTAATCATCCTTAAACATGTTTATTATCTTAATCACATCCCTAAACCCCTCATTTATCCTCCCTAGACTCTCATATCCTCTTTTAATGATTTCAAGCCTCCAACCACCATTTTTTATCCCCATGCAACCCTGATCCACCAAATCAACTCAAAACCTTGATCCAACCCTAATAGGTCTCTTGTCTTGAGTTGTGCATCATCCCCATAATCCAAATCAATATTCCTCCATAGTCAACAACCACCCTAGTGGGTTGTCATGACCTTATAAATATGTCACTACCCCCTCCTCAAAGTGGATGAAACTTTGAAGATTTTGAATTCTTGCGAGATTTTATTTTTTTCTTTCTTCTTATGAGCTATCATCAACATCTTGGAGTCATCTTGGAGCCCTTAATTATCATTTTTGAAATATAAATCTTGGAGTTTCTTGGAGACCTATCTTGTTTCATCATCTCTCCATCAACTTTGTAGACCTTTTCGTCATCTTGGAGATCTGCAACCTCATCGGCCATCCTTGTTTCTTTCTCATAGTTTGTTTTCCATTTATCAATCCTCATCAAACCCTAACCTAACCTCGATCCAGTCACTGTCAATTTTACCCTAATCATTGTCAACCTAATTTGCATTAGTTCTATTTTTCTACATTTTGTTCCCTTTGTCATTTGTTTCCCAGCCTTTGCAACATCCAGGTATTTCTATCTATGTGATCCACTTATCTAACATCATAGATCTCAGTTTTCCTATTACAGTCACCATCGATCTCCCCATATCTACTCTCGGTCGCCATTGACAAGATCTACATCCATTTCATCTACTTGCAATTTGAATCATTTTTGTTTCTTGTGCTTCATACTAGATCCATGACATCTTCAATATCTAACAATATGTTCTAGATCTACCTTTTTACGTCTTTTGATCTTCTCTCATTATAGTCACCGTCGACTACCTTAGGTTACCATCGATCGTGAAATGTACGATATAGAAACGCCGAAGGGAATCATTTGAAGGAGTCATATTTGAGGGAGAGAAATAGTAGCAGAGGAAAAAGGGTGGAAAAGAATAGGTTATAGGGTGAAGAAGTGAGAGGGTAGAAAAATCTAAAGGTGAAAGAATTTAAAACTTTATCATCCAACAACAATACGATAATATGTCAAAGTAAAAATCACAAGTAAATTATATCTTGCAATGAAGCTATGTTATATTTTTGTTCAATGGTATCAAGGTTTTTGAATAGCAAAAGATATATTTTATTCTTTAATCAAGCTTGTTATTATTTCATTTTGTAGCAAGAAGGGCTCTATGAGATGAATTTTTCCTTGAATTTTTTATCATTTTTATTTGATTCTACGATTATCCATGAAAACAACCATCATGCTCATGATTGCTTCCAAATTAGATCCGTTCAACACAACCAGGGAGGGCCACGACGTAGACGCCATGGAAGAATTGAGTCCTTATTTATAGTCAACTCTCGGAATGCACTATATTCATTTCGTTGCTAGCGGATGTCTTTGCAAGTGAAAAGGTGTTGGGATCGTAGATGGTGTCCGTGTTTTGCTTGGACCTAATCGAATCAATGGAGATGTCATAGCTGATTTTGAAGGGGTTCCTAACAGTACATAGAGCATCACCGATGGCCCATAAAAATGGAAGGCATTTTGAAGACGATACTTTGACAACCTTATATCACTCTTTTAGGACATGTTAAAAGTTTTTTTCCGGATTTTCCCCCGCTATAAATTTCGGTAATCCGGATAATATGTGACGATTTTGTGACGGTACAGCGTGCTAGAAACAAGGCCTTCATCCCCCCTTATATAATTTAAAGCAAGTAAACTTTTTAGACTAACTTTATGAAAAGAAAAATTATACAAATAACAATATATAAAGAATTGATTATATCAATCTATATAATCAATTTTTAAAATCTATTTATAATTAATAATATTTTTGTGATACAAATAACAATCTAGCCTATTTTTATTTTCGAAGGATCTCATAAAGAGGGGGCAAATATAAATCTCAAAAAATAATATATACAATACAATTTAAAATATTAATTTCAATAAATTAAATCCAAATACACAAATATGAATATAAAATGAGAGAATTCTACCTTCAATAACCAAATAGACCACTTTTCCCCATACACCCATGTTTGACCAAGGCAACCCCAAACCCATACAATTGTAAATACCATAAATATGAAAACAGGGAGTTTTACCTTAAAAAACCGAAGAGAGCATTAACCCTAATTCAAAAAATTGGAAAACCCGTTTATTCAAAATTGGAAATGGAATCGCAAGCAGAGTGCAATATGCTGAAAATATAAATACTAAGATCTGTGACCCTAACTCGTTATTTCTTTAAGAAGGTTTTTTCCTTCTATTGATTGGTTTGTTCTTGTCTCTTCACTAGATAAACCTCAACATCCAGTTAGAGTGCATGTCCCTACTTATGAAAACCAAAAAAACACTTGCTCCAATGCAATGAATTTAACACAACCAATTTTAGAAGAGGCATAACCAAGCACACGTAGTGCTAAAAACCCCAATTATAGCCTCAAGAACCAATTTCACCACTTGTCCTCATGCAATCAATTGGACATGAATAAAAACCGAATCACTCAATGTTGATAATCCAAATATGGAAATGGACAATTCTACTATAAAGCAAATAGTCCAATACAATAATTTTTACAAACGCGATTTTTCCCCCAAAAACTTCAGATTACCCAGTGTTTTGCAATAAGTTTTATATACCCAAATTTGGCATAGGCAAGCCCAATGACATACAATGTTGAAAAAACCATATGAAAAAAATTTGTAGAAATCGTTGGCCAATAATATTTTCAATCATAATTATAGGTATTAGAGAATTATTAACCTTGACATGAGGGAGCCTATGTAGAAATCTCTCTCTCCCCCGTGCTGCAAATTTAAAGCAGCTCTGAAGGCTACCATTGAGGTCCTTTTCAATATGTACATTTGCACAACATGTTGCAGATCTACATAAGATGTACAATTACTACTTTCTCAGAACATATGGTAACTATAATTGCACATCAATGATCAAGCATTTGACAAGAAATGCATAAAACCAATTGTAATTAGTTTACCTGTTGCTCAAAGTCCGCACATGATCTAAACCCTTCGTAAGAAAGACTCATTGAAAAACATGCTATGTTTGAAGAGATGATTTACCCAATCCTGTATTATTTGTTTTCACAAATTTTCAACCCCAAAATAATGTCCTAATGACTCAAAGAACTCCGCAGCTTTTAATATATATTTTAGAAAACTGTCAATCTACTGTATTATGGTCCTTCAGTAACTCAACTAATTACCACTCTTATACAACAAAAATAAAATTGGTGATGAACAACATTATACCATTATGATTCTCCAACACCAGCTACCAGAACGAATAAAAATGCATATCAAACATCCCCTGCACCGTAAAGGGTTTACTAAGGAAAATAATACACATAAAATGCAGGGCCATTTTTTTTTTTGCTGTTGAGCGCAGGAGAGGGTAAGGTAAAATGTATGATTAATTTGTCCATACCAAGGGATAAGAGTATTATTTTTGAGCTGAAAAATTGTGAAAATTTCAGCAGAAAAGTGTGCACTCTTGTAGTAGGACTGTGCCTAGAGGGAACATTAGGAACTGAAATCCTAGCAGTAAGATGATTGGGTGAAATTCCACATTGCCTTTCCTCTGAACTGAAGCACACCTGGAGGCTGCAAATGCGGTGTTGACTCTGCAACAAAAACCTAAGGAGGGGGATTTTGTTCATCAACATCAATCGGTTGAATATACTTATAAGCTGAGCTAGGCCTCAAATTATGGAGTCATGGATTATTACTGCCAGACATGAAATTCAAACTTTTCTGCCTCTTTTTCCCTTTGAAGTACAGTTTGAGAGGCTTTGTTGTAAAGTGGAGGTCCCAGGTTCAATTCTCAAGTCCAACCCTTGGAATCAGACATGAAATTCCAGATCTCAAGACAACACCGAAATCCCAGCTTACTAAATAACAAGTAAAACAAGAAGTTAAATACTTCTCTTCAGGTATGCAGGTTAAATACTCAATTGATTTTTATGCCTCTTGCACGGTCAATATGATGGAAGTCATGTTTTGTGGATGTATAAACTGTTCTATCTTTTTAATTTGTTGAATCTCTTTTGAATTACCTGCTAAGATGATTCCCTACCCTATAGGGATTCACTACCTTACTGTCTGAAGGATCCCAGAAAGACAGAGATTACTAACTCTAATATTTGGCTTCGCCTTTATAGTTGGCTATTTCAATCACTTACTTTTTTTTAGATATGCGTGTTAAGAAATATGATTCCTAAGTTTCTAATCGTAGAAAAGAAACGATTCTATTCTATTCCCAACCCCAAGACTTTTAGCAAGACTCTATTCACAACACTTCCTACATGCCTTTCTTTCACTGGGTTTAAAATCCACATTTACACACTAAACCCAATAAAACTCGATCCCCTATTAAATTGATCATGAGTAATCTAGACCCACTATGGTCAGCTTCCTCTGCCATGGTGATATGACAAATTTGGGGAGACACAGAGAGAGATAACCATTTGTTCGAGACCAAGAAATAGATTGTAGGGTATGCTCGAAACGGTGTTCTTAACAAGGCTGTATTGCTTTCCAGAGAGATGCCTGAAAGAAATGTGGTCTCATGGAATGTGATAGTTGCAGGATATTCATAAAATGGGTTTTTGAAAAGGGCATGGAGACATTTAAGCAAATGCATCCATTTAAGCAAATCAGAGCTTGAGAAATGGGTATGGAGAACTAATGCTTTTGTGGGCTGATTTTTCAGGTAAATCATCTTTGCAAATGCTTACGGTGCTCTCTGAGTTTTCTGCAGACTTACAACTATTTCGTGTAGGTCCCTTGCAACCACAAAAATAGCAACAATGGTGCCAAAAACCAGAAAACACAAACAATCTAAAAAGCAGAGAACACATTTTCACAAAAAAATGGGAAAACAGTTTCACCTTGGCGTTCTTCAAACTGGTCGATCTTCAGACAGTGAATGAAAATGGCAGGAGAACAGTATACTTTGAACGCATGAATCCTTTTCATCCTCGAGCCACACAAAACCAACCCTGCATTAAACGCATGAAACCTTTTCATCCTCGAGCCACACAAAACCTTTTCACAGTAAATGCATTCAATGCATTCAATGAGCATCCGGTTTTCCCCTCTACAGTGGTAAATAAAGGGAATAACCAATACAAATTTGCCACAAATACAAAATCAAAACTACAAACTTTAGTCTACCAACATTTAAATACAAACATGAAAATCTAATTGGAAGGAGGATAAAAAGTAATTGCTATTGTCAAAACAATATCCTAGCCTTCAGAGACAAAAAGGTAAATAAACAAATTACAATGAGAATAAATAAGTTGTTTCTTTCATTGTTTTTCATCTACCTTTTAAGAATTATATAACACGGTGTTCATTGTTTAGAGAACACCACTTGTGATTGAACTTTGGGAATAGGATAAGATAAACAAGACATTGAAATTTGTCAAAATAGAATCCGCCCATATTGGTAAACGCTTTATTTAAATCCCCATTCATCTTCACATACATTGTTTGGTTTCCATGAATTAATAATTTACTCTATAAGATCTAAAATAATCATTGTTAAGAAATATAACCAATCGTAGTTGCACTTCATGATGGATCCTATGTTAATATAGTTAATACTAGCAATCGTTCGTGAAATGTACGATAGAAACGCCGAAGGGAATCATTTGAAGGAGTCATATTTGAGGGAGAGAAATAGTAGCAGAGGAAAAAGGGTGGAAAAGAACAGGTTATAGGGTGAAGAAGTGAGAGGGTAGAAAAAATCTAAAGGTGAAAGAATTTAAAACTTTATCATCCAACAACAATACGATAAATATGTCAAAGTAAAAATCACAAGTAAATTATATCTTGCAATGAAGCTATGTTATATTTTTGTTCAATGGTATCAAGGTTTTCGAATAGCAAAAGATATATTTTATTCATTAATCAAGCTTGTTATTATTTCGTTTTGTAGCAGTAAGGGCTCCTATGAGATGAATTTTGCCTTGAATTTTTTTATCATTTTTATTTGATTCTACAGTTATCCATGAAAACAACCGTCATGTTCATGATTGCTTCCAAATTAGATCCGTTCAACACAACCAGGGGCAGTCACGACGTCGACGCCATGGAAGAATTGAGTCCTTATTTATAGTCGAACTCTCGGAATGCACTATATTCGTTTCGTTGCTAGCGGATGTCTTTGCAAGTGAAAAAGGTGTTGGGATCGTAGATGGTGTCCGTTTTTTGCTTGGACCTAATCGAATCGATGGAGATGTCATAGCTGATTTTGAAGGGGTTCCCAACAGGCACATAAAGCATCACCGATGGCCCCATAAAAATGGAAGGCATTTTGAAGACGATACTTTGACAACCTTATATCACTCTTTTAGGACATGTTAAAAAGTTTTTTTTTCCGGATTTTCCCCCGCTATAAATTTCGGTAATCCGGATAATATGTGACGATTTTGTGACGGTACAACGTGCTAGAAACAAGGCCTTCATCCCCCCTTATATAATTTAAAGCAAGTAAACTTTTTAGACTAACTTTATGAAAAGAAAAATTATACAAACAACAATATATAAAGAATTGATTATATCAATCTATATAATCAATTTTTAAAATCTATTTATAATTAATAATATTTTTGTGATACAAATAACAATCTAGCCTATTTTTATTTTCGAAGGATCTCATAAAGAGGGGGCAAATATAAATCTCAAAAAATAATATATACAATACAATTTAAAATATTAATTTCAATAAATTAAATCCAAATACACAAATATGAATATAAAATGAGAGAATTCTACCTTCAATAACCAAATAGACCACTTTTCCCCATACACCCATGTTTAACCAAGGCAACCCCAAACCCATACAATTGTAAATACCATAAATATGAAAACAGGGAGTTTTACCTTAAAAAACCGAAGAGAGCATTAATCCTAATTCAAAAAATTGGAAAACCCGTTTATTCAAAATTGGAAATGGAATCGCAAGCGCAGAGTGTAATATGCTAAAAATATAAATACTAAGATCTGTGACCCTAACTCGTTATTTCTTTAAGAAGGTTTTTTCCTTCTATTGATTGGTTTGTTCTTGTCTCTTCACTAGATAAACCTCAACATCCAGTTAGAGTGCATGTCCCTACTTATGAAAACCAAAAAAAAACACTTGCTCCAATGCAATGAATTTAACACAACCAATTTTAGAAGAGGCATAACCAAGCACACGTAGTGCTAAAAACCCCAATTATAGCCTCAAGAACCAATTTCACCACTTGTCCTCATGCAATCAATTGGACAATTGGACATGAATAAAAACCAAATCACTCAATGTTGATAATTGAAATATGGAAATGGACAATTCTACTATAAAGAAAATAGTCCAATACAATAATTTTTACAAACACGTTTTTTTCCCCCAAAAACTTCAGATTACCCAGTGTTTGCAATAAGTTTTATGCACCCAAATTTGGCATAGGCAAGCCCAATGACATACAATGTTGAAAAAACCATATGAAAAAAGTTGTAGAAATCGCTGGCCAATAATATTTTCAATCATAATTATAGGTATTAGAGAATTATTAACCTTGATGCGAGGGAGCCTATGTAGAAATCTCTCACTCCCTCGTGCTGCAAATTTAAAGTAGCTCTGATGGCTACCATTGAGGTCCTTCTCAATATGTACATTTGCACAACATGTTGCAGATCTACATAAGATGTACAATTACTACTTTCTCAGAACATATGGTAATTATAACTGCACATCAATGATCAACCATTTGACAAGAAATGCATAAAACTAATTGTATTTAGTTTAACTATTGCTCAAAGTCCGCACATGATCTAAACCCTTCTGTAAGAAAGACCTGTTCAAAAACATGCTATGTTTGAAGAGCTGATTTACCCAGTCCTGTATTATTTGTTTTCATAGTTTTCAACCCCAAAATAATATGTCCCAATGACTCAACAACCTCCAGTTTTAATATATATTTTAGAAAACTGTCAATCTACTGTATTATGGTCCTTCAGTAACTCAACTAATTACCACTCTTATACAACAAAAATAAAATTGGTGATGAACAACATTATACCATTATGATTCTCCAACACCAGCTACCAGAATGAATAAAAATGCATATCAAACATCCCCTGCACCGTAAAGGGTTTACTAAGGAAAATAATACACATAAAATGCAGGCCATTTTTTTTTTGTATATTGAGTGCGGAGAGGGTAAGGTAAAATGTATGATTAATTTGTCCATACCAAGGGATAAGAGTATTATTTTTGAGCTAAAAATTGTGAACATTTCAAAGCAGTAAAAGTGTGCACTCTTGTAGTAGGACTGCGTGCTCTGTAGAGGGAACATTAGGAATCAAATCCTAGCAGAAGATGATTGGGTGAAATTCCACATTTCCTTTCCTCGGAATAAAGCACACCTGGAGGCTGCAAATGCGGTGTTGACTCTGCAACAGAAACCTAAGGAGGGGGATTTTGTTCATCAACATCAATCGGTTGAATATACTTATAAGCTGAGCTAGGCCTCAAATTATGGAGTCATGGATTATTACTTTGACATGAAATTCAAACTTTTCCGCCTCTTTTTCGCTTTGAAGTACACTTTGAGAGGCTTTGTTGTAAAGTGGAGGTCCTAGGTTCAATTCTCAAGTCCAACCCTTGGAATCGGATTACGTAAATTCCAGATCTCAGTACAACACTGAAATCCCAGTTACTAAATAAAAAGTAAAACAGGAAGTGGCGGTAAAGGAGGAAGAAAGAAAAATTTAGAGCATTATAGGAAATGGCATGAGGAAAAGTCGTTATTGCATTTCTTGATCTGAAAACCTAATAATAGTTTACAATGCGTTGGTCCTAATGCAACCCCGAAAACAATGGAAGAACAAAGAACAAACCCGAATTAGAAACTCATGGAATGATCGATGTCTTCAAAGGGGAATGAGAGTTTTGTGCCAAATGGGCTCGAGCCGGTAGAGCAGAGGAAGAAATTGAGAACTTAGTGCTTTTTGGGCTAAAAGCGCAAAAGTCATTTGCGCTCCCACGAGCTCACAAAGGAAACAAAATTGGTTAAGGCCCCGCACCAATCAAAAGGTGCCACATGTCCATTTATAGGTGGGACTCAGGGGGTTGGAAGGATTTTTGGTTTTGCCAAAACCATAAAAGCGCAAAGGTGAAAATTTGGACCACATCTCCATGACCAATCAAAAGGCACCACGTGTCCAAGTCAGTGAAGAGTCGGCCACTGGGACCTTGGGAAAATTTTCCCTTTGCAGGCAAAAGGGGCAGAATGTTATTTTGAAGGCCATGGACCAATCAAGAAGCACCATGTGTCATCGAAGCGACAGTGGGCCATGGAGAATTTTGGGAAAATTTCGTAATTTTGTGAAAAAAAAAAGTTCAAGTTTTGGCCCGCCGACTCGATTTTTGCCCTAATTTTGCCTTGTTTGCCCTAAATCTTCAAAAGGCTGAAAGAGAAGCTACATATTTACATAAAATAATATATTAATTCACATTATCGTCTATATTTAAAACCACACTTTGCATGATAAATCATCCGGATATTACAAATATATATAGGAGTACATTTTCCTATTATCTAGAAACCTCCATAACTTCTCCAAATATTATTGATGAGTTGTTAATACAACTCTCAACATACTCCTAGAATAGTGTTATTGTTACTCATGTAACAATACACACTCTAAATAATAATATCATAAACAACTCGTAATATGAGTTGTTATTACAACTCAATTAATTTACCCAATGTAAATATTATATTTCCTAACATTTCCCCCTTAATGTTTACATGGGGAAAACATAATATTTTGACCGAGAAAAGTACACATGTCTTGACCTTCCTCTCGTGCACTCAAATGTGGGAACACATCAACCAAGATATGGGAACACTATCAACCATCCATGGGAACATTAACTAAGGTGGGAACCGCATCGACCACTGGGAACACATCGACCATGCAAAGGGAACTGGGAACATAACATCACCATCAACCATATCTGGGAACATCAACCAACTAATCAAAAAAGTAGTGGGAACATGACATCAACCATCTACTTTTATCAAGAACATCTCCTGCTTCAGTACTCTGTTCTGAATCTCCGGCACTATCTCACATCAGGGGTTGATCTAGAAATCATACTCACAAATTACACATATGAACAAGAGGTGGAAATGAAAATGGAACATTGAGACCATGTTCCCCCCCTCAATGTGAACATTTCACTTATTCAACACAAAACAGGAACTTTGAAATCATACTACAATCAAGAAATGAAAGTAAAATCACACACACACAGTGTCACCACAGCTTCATGTGGCCCCATCGTTGGCAACTGATGAGAGGACACCAATTATCCTCCTACCTCCTGTGCCTCCTTCCTCCAACGTCATGCTACTAGTTCAAATTGGATGTGATCATGAAGCTCAAAAATACCTTCAATAATTTGGACGTCGCGTACAAGTGAAAATGCGTCTAAAATTGAAATGCGGGCAATTTTTTTAATTTTTGGACTTAATACAATGACACAACTTTTTTACGACAAAAATAAATTTAAAAAAATGACAAAAACAAATATCCTAAAATCACCTATTTAACTTTTACGACTTTGACAAAAGGACACACTAAAATTTTAAAAAGTAATAAAATGAGATTACTTGTTAAAAATGACTCTTTTACATTTGATGACACTATTACAAATTTAGTTTACCTCTAATGCCTAAGACTATATTGAATTGTTTTGACATGAATAAAAAATCTAATATCAATTAGACACCAACTACTAAAATGACACAAACGTGTAAGACTTCACAAATAAAATAATTATAAAACTCTTAACTACATAATTACCAAATAAACATTCAACAAATAATATCACAACCTAGACACTTGTCAAATTCTCTAAACAAATGAAACTACGGAAAACGACTGCCTCCACGTAGTCACCTATTCCCGGAAATGTTCGGTGATACAAGGGAGATTTGGTAAGATATGAGTTCTCTGAATGCCAGATCTGGAAGAATGCACTCTTGTAAGGTGTCTATTGACCAATCAACGTGATCAGAAGACAGATACACATAAACTAACTCCTTCGCTGAACATGCAATAAGAGCCTGAGGAACATGGGTCTGTTGGAATTATTATTATATACCAAAAATGTAGGCCTTGAACTTCAAATTATTGGCAAAGAGTTTCGTAGAGCTTGATTTAAATATATAACATGACGCACAACAGGAGATGTCTTGAATAATTCAGCTCTGACTTGGATGAATATGACCTGTAGAATATCTTAATGCTTGAACAACATGCTAATGTAGATCAAATGCATTTAATCACTCCAATACAATTCTAAAAAACTCTAAAAGTTCATACAAGTCTACAAACACTAAACTAATGCAATGAAGCCCGATCCTCAAGCAAGGATTCACGGTGTGGATCTATCTCAAAGAAAAACACCAGCTATGTCAACTTTGTAAATCTACCTCAAATAATATGATCATCAATCAGGGGCGATTATAGAAACTATGAGACTGCCCCCCCTTTTTTATTCTTGTTTATTGAAACTCCATATTCTCCCAGGTATGCTCGCTCGATACCAAATGAAAGAGCAACTACATATTTACACGCTAATAATATATTAATTCACACTTGTCTATATTTAAAACCACACCGCATGATAAATCATCCGAGATATTACAAATATATATAGGAGTACATTTTCCTATTATCTAGAAACCTCCATAACTTCTCCAAATATTATTGATGAGTTGTTAATACAACTCTCAACATACTCCTAGAATAGTGTTATTGTTATTCATGTAACAATACACAATATAAACAATAATATCATAAACAACTCATAATACGAGTTGTTATTACAACTCAATTAATTTACCCAATGTAATTATTATATTTCCTAACAAAGGCCATATCTTTCGATACAGAGATTAGATTTCCAATTTTAGTATCATTGGAAAGTCAGGTGAAATTATCTACATGATGGACACTTCAATTTTAAATTTTTATGGAGTTTTATAGGAGAAAATGGAAAAATGTCTTTGACATGAAAAATTACGTAAAACGACCCCAACCACCAAAATTAATGAAGTATGGGCGTCTTTCTCGCTCTGCGAAGCAATGTATGATGAAGTATGGGATTTTTCATGGAAACCCATCATTTTCATGCGTCTAATTAAACAGATCTTGTCGTTCTTGGAGTTTTAAAATTTATTTGCTCATGTTTTTTCATTTCTTTTATTTTGTTTGAGCGATAAAAAGCCGCTTTGGCTCATTTGTAAAAGGTTGTTCATCCTTCTTCTCTGCCTCTCCCTTATTTTCTTCCCTAGGGTCGAAAATGGAGTTTAACCTCCTCCCCTGCTCTGTAATGGAATTTTTTCCTCTTACCCATGAAATGATGCACTGTGTAAATTTTGAGCAATAAAAAACATGTTTTGTGATGCATTTGTCCATCCTTGGCTCGTTTTCTTTGTTGTTTTCCTTACCTCTCTTCATTACAGGTATTTGTGCATGTTTGGATGTTCATTACAGGTTTTGGAGCTATGTTCATGGAGTTTTGGAACATTTTCTGTGAAATCCATCTTTGGTCTGTGATGCACTTGTTCATCCTTTCCATTGCTCACATCTTCTTGTTCTATGGCGCTTCGATAGATAATCAACACTTTCCTTCTCACCGCTTTAGTGTAGGCTCTATTTTTCATTGTTTTCTTCCTCTCCTTATCTCCTTGGAAGTTAGATTAGGTTAGATTATCTTTCCTACACTAGAATAGCTTGTGGTAGGTAGTTTAGGAAGAGGAACCAACCTTCTCTGGAGAGCTTTCCCCATTTACAAAGGTCCCACACTTTGGGAAAGCTTAATGTTGTGCAATCACACCAAATGAATTTGCCTTAGAAAATCAGATCCATAACTCATTTGGGGGTGCTGTGAATTTGTACTAACAATTTTGGCATGCCAGTGGGACCCAAGAGGTCTTCCACTTCATTTTTGTAGGTTGATGTGTTCCTATTTAAAATTTCAGCCTTTGGAGGCACTTGCAAACACATCGGTGACTCCATCTGATCAAAGAACCCATCTCTGAAGTTGCAGACCTTCTTTCCATTCATTTTCTTTCATTTTTCATTCCATCTCTTCATTCTTCTTTCATCCCATGAAGTTGTGAAATCATGACTTCATTTCCATCATGGAATTCACATTTGCAGTAGCAGTGCCATTCAAATCCATCTCCAATATGTTTTACAACTCCTCCAAATCAGCATTTTGAACAAATTCAAAATCAGCATGCCTACCCCTATGATCAACAGTGCCAAAATCAGTTTGGCTATGGAGCTTTCCAAGAGCAGGGGTATGCATACAATGAAGACAATCAAATGCAAGATGTTGGTTTGCTGGAAAAATCCAAAAAATGGAGATTTGTATGGTGCAATCAAGAGCAACAACTCAAATGAAGGCTTTCATAATTGGTTACAGGCACCTTTGTCCATGGGTTGGCCCTTTTCCAAGACACTTCAGCCCTCAGGAGAAGTTGGACTTCATGGTGGAGATGCTGCCCCAACTTGCACAATGGACTGAAGAGATAGGGGCCTATGAATTTGGTGTTGAGAAACCTTGTCAATGGGTAAGTTCTACACCATCATCTGGTTTTTCTCTTTCCATTCCTCAAGCAAAGCACCATCTCATTTTGAATGCCAAATTCCAAATCCAGCCCATGCTACTCCAAATGTTGGTTCCATTTCTCCATCCCCTAGTCTTCCATCCCATTTCAGTTCTTCTGCCCTTTTCCCTTCCAAACATTCATCCCCTCTGAAAAAACAAGAAGTTCCACCTCCCTCCCCACCACAAACAATTGCAAAGTCTGGTGAACCCCAACCTGCCACTCCTCTTACTTTCCCAAGAACATGTTGGGAAGATACTCAAGAATCTAATCAAGGATAGCAAGAAGAGGATCCCAACATAAAATAAATGATGACAATATGGAGAGTTGGGCTATCAAATTTGGGTTTACAAATATTCCCTTGTTGGTTAAGCCTATAGAGGAGGTAAAGGTTGAAGAACAAGTGGTGGCCAAGGTTGATTTTATAGCAGCAGAGAAGCAAGAAGATCACCATCAAGTTACTCGAGTGTAGTGTCCATTTTGGCACTCTACCGAAAGAATATGTTGATCCAATAGAAGCTGCACAACTAGTCAACAAGAAGGAAGAACAATCAACTCCAAGTCCCATTGAAGAGGAGCAACTGGAAGAAATCAAATTAGAATTGGAACTAGATGAAGGAAGCATTATTGAAGATTTTTTTCTTTCATTTGAAGGGCTTGATTTGATTGATGAATCCATTATGGAGGTGACCAAAACAAATTTAGAGGCACTGAATCATGAGTAAGTTGCACAAGAAGTTACAGATTTCTCTCCCACTTCATCTCTCCAAAAATCTGATTTTTTGGATGAGTTCGAGCTGACAAGCTTCATGTTTGAAGATGAAGCTCCACATGGTGAAAAAATGTAGATTTGAAGGTCACCATACAAAAGGGAGAGACCTTGCTTTGCAGCAAGACATTGAAGAGTTTGATTTGCTATCAGACTTAGAAGAATGTTTTGATGAGGAGCCTATAGAAATTACAACTTTTCCTTCTTCATCATTCATTCTTCAACCACAAGAACCTGCTTCCATGGAAGAGAACATGCAAGCACCACTTGTAGTTTGCAACATGCCTCTTGAATCAAAGTTGGAAGAATTTGATCTTCCAAAAGCTACAATGGAGGAACTCCAAAACCAACAATGTATTGTAGCAGGTTACAATAATGCTAAAGTAACTTCACCGGATGTCATAATCAATAATGATGAGTTGTATATTATAGAAGAGTTCCATACTACCATGAAGGAAGGGAAAGAGCACGAGGATTCCATCATCTCTTCCACATCATCCATCCAGGAAGGTCTATAAGAAGAATCCATTTTTGGAGTTAAAATTCAAAGAAATGGGCACATTCAAAGGACCATGCCTTGCCCAATCATGTACTTGGCTTCATTGGAGCCAAGGGGGAAGCCAAAACCAGTCATGCTTACTCTTGAGCATGAGGATGATATGCAAAGTACCAAGGATCAGCTACAATGACTCTTCAATCTAAATGCAGAGTAACTAACAGAGGTATTTGATTTGTTTCTTGTTGATACCTTGATGATTTGGGTAGAGGACTGGCCTCTTGTTAGTTTTTCACTCATACAAGCAAATATATTCAGCTCTAGATCAATTGCATGGTTGCCCATTTTGAAGATAGGAAGATATTTTACACAACCAAATGCAGGTTTGTTTTAGCTCACATTTTCTTCCAATTAGAGTAGTGTAGGTAGGCTTGTTTCCAACAAAATAAGTGCTTTTGCACACTCTGCATGTTCCATTTGGAGCATGTATGATTTTCAGTTTTGTACATAGTTGTTTGGTGTTGTTTTGGTTGCTCTTGCACAAAGTGCATTCGAAAGAGCTTTTGGTGAAGATCAACTCCAAGTTTCGGTGGGTTTCCAAGTCGCTCGTAGGTCAAATTTTCATATTTCATATCGAGTTTGTTATCGGGATTGACTCCATGCCCAATGGATGCTTCAAAAGGCCACTAATCATTCATCTAATAGGCAGATGACCCCTTTGAGTCACCAAAACTATTATAAAAATGAGCCCTACTTATTTTGGCTAACCTACCTTCATTCTTTCCTTCCGATTCAACTTCAATTTACACATATTTCAAAAACTCAAAATATTCTTGAAATGGATTCATAAGATAAGATTTTTCTTCCCCTTTCCGTAAAGGTAAAGAAGCCCTCCTAACTCATATTTTTGAGTTATGGCTCGGTGGAGTTTGGAGGGGAAATTTTCCTAAGGCGGGCCTATGGAGCTTGGGAGAGTTTTGTGCCAAAGAGGCTCGGACCAGCAGAGTGGAGGAAGAAATTGAGAACTTAACACTTTTTGGGCTAAAAGTGCAAAAGTCATTTGTGCTCCCGTGAGCCCGCAAAGGAAACAAAATTGGTTAAGGCCCCACACCAATCAAAAGGCAAAGACATGTCCATTCATCGATGGGGTCAGGGGGTCGGAAGGATTTTTGGTTTTTTGCAAAATCCATAAAAGTGCAAAGGTGAAAAGTTGGACCGCATCTCCATGACCAATCAGAAGGTGCCATGTGTCCAAGTCAGCAGCAGGAGTTGAGCCGGCGAGGGACCTTGGGAAAATTTTCCCTTTGTGGGCGAAAGGGGCAAAATGTTATTTTGAAGGCCGCACCAATCAGAAGAAGCTGCTATGTGTCATAAGAGCGGTGGGGCCATGGAGAATTTTGGGAAAATTTCCCATTTTTTGAAAAGGGAAAAAGTTCAAGTTTTGGCACGCGACTTGATTTTTGCCCTAATTTTGCCTGCTTTTCCCGAAAGCTTGTAAGGCCATATCTTTCGATCCAGAGCTAGAATTTCAATGATTTTGGTTTCATTGGAAAGCTGGTGAAATTATCTAGCTACATGATGGACCCTTCAATTTTAAATTTTTATGTATTTTTGCAGAGAAAAGCGGGAAAATGTCTTTGGCATGAAAAAATGTAGAAAATGACCCCAACCATCAAAATTAATGAAGTATGGGCCTCTTTCTTTCTCTGCGAAGCAATGTACGATGAAGTATGGGATTTTTCATGGAAAACCATCATTTTGTAGGATAATTAAATGGATTTTGTCAGTGGTTGGATTTTTAAAATTGATTTCCCGCATTTTCTCATTTCTTTCATTCTGTTCGAGCGAAGAAAGCCAGCTTTTGGCTCATTTATAAAAGGTCGTTCATCATGTTAGCATAATTTAGCATAGACATATTTATTGCATTGTATTTTATTTGATAGTGTGCAATATGTGCACTCTAGTCTAGTGACTTGCATTCAATATTGTTATGTTGGATAACATTCAATATTGGTATTAGTAGTAATTACATGTGCATGTGAGATGGGTCTTATCATCTCGTAGTTGGTGCCTGATAGGGTGTCATGTCTATCCATATGAGGCTGTCTAATATCTATAAATATTACAGCTCTTGCATTGTTATGTAATCTAATTTCATGATCAATAATATTTGTGAGACTTCCATCCCTCTTTGGTCATTGCAATCTAATTATATTCTATCATTTGGTATCGAGCGGTGTTCTATCTAAGCAAGGTCAAGAGGAGCAATATTGGAGAGGATCCATTAGAGAAGACGATCTACATCAACGGAGAGCCATTGAAGCATCCCGTAGCCTCCATTCCTTCCAAGCATCCCTCAACTAAAATTTGACCTATCCACTTATTTGGAAGGTAAATTTTTTTTTATTAGTCATTGGCATAGCCAATTGATCCAACATATTGGTGGAATATTTCAGATTTGGAGATCTTTAAAAAAAAGATTTGTGAAAAAAAGGAAAAAGATCTTGAAAAAATTGCAGATCTAAAAAAAGAGTGAAAAAAAGATCAAATGTAAAAAAAAAAAAAAAATCAGATCTGAAAATGGAGGTGTGAAGAATTCAAGAGCAAAGATCAAGTAATCCCATTAACAAAATTCCAGCAGAGATAGCTCTTAGAAAAAAAGACATAACTTTTTTATATAATGTCAATTGATGTGTTGTTTTTTTCTAGAAAGATAAGGAGGCACATAACTTTGTAGTTTACATCATCTTCAAATTCAGCCTCTACATGTGAGAAAAAGTCTGCAGATAAGTTGGATCATTTTTTCCGAAAAAAATCAGATCTAGCTAGTAAATTGGTAAGATCTCAAAACCAAGATTTTGATTCTTCTAAATTTTGTGGGTTTTAAGAAAAATATTGTATGATGCTTCACAAAAATTTTAGAAAAACTTAGATCACAGTTTGTGAGAAAAGGTGAAAACAATATTCGATTGTTTGTTTGGATCTTGGGAACAAACAGTCAGCGTTTCAATTCCCACTCTCTCCATATTTTTATTAAATTATTTTTTTTGAAAAATTTGGAGAAATTACTAAATTTTGGGAGATTTCCAAATTTAGAAGCTCACTAAACACATTTAGAGCCACCGCTAAATTTAGCGGAAAAACACCTATTGGGGGTAAAAAATATTTTTGGCCTAAATTGTGTATTTTGTGATTCTAGACCCTTTTTTCTAAAGAGGGGGGACACAAAAACTTCATTTTGATGTACTTTTGGAGCATTTTGTACTAATCTTGGTGCATAAAGTGCAAAAAAAAAAGTGCAAATTTTTTATTTTATGTTTGGTTCTATCACATGAGATCTTTGATCTCATAGTAGTGTTCGGTATATACGGTGCCTCTGGGAAGTGATTACGAGTGATGCCGTCATGACTACTACTGCACTTAATACCTAACACAACTGCCTAAATATCGTTTGGGCATCGACCCTATAAAATCGATGGGGAGTAATAAGGACACAATACACACACATTTGAGCCCTCCCATCCGTTTGTGCTTGCACAAACCCCTCTCCATACTGTCTACGTACCACGTACTAAATTCTTTCACGTGCATTAACACCTCTTTCTCAGACTTGATGGGTATATTGAAAGGGTGATCTTCTTCCATGTACCGATGGGTATATCGGAAGGGAGCGTATATAGAAAGGTTTGGTATATTGGCTTGACGGTATATTGAGAGGGAGACCATAAACCTAGAGTGATAAGAGCCTTACCCTTTGTCAGAAATTCAAAGTTTCAGAAATTCAGATTGCAGAAATGGGTGCACAAGCACCAAATTTCTTCTTTCCAGATTCACAACTGTTTAGAGGAGACAACTATGCTACATGGAAACCGAAGATCAAGATGTTACTTGAGTTTGAAGACCTATGGACAGTTGTAGATGGAACAACAAAAATATCACTTGATGATGGAAGACAACAAGTTCAATATGATAGGGCCAATCAAAAGGCCAAGTTGATCATCTTGTTTGGCGTAACGGATGATGTGAAACCCCACATTAGAGATGCCACACCAGCTAAGGATGCATGAGATAAGTTGAGAACAGTCTATGACAAAAAGAATAAGAATGCCATCCTTAACCTACTATCACAACCGCATACTCTCAAGTTCAAGCATAATGAGAAGGTTGAAGTTTTTTTGAGATGAGTTGCTACTTTGAGGGCATCTCTATTAGTATTGGGAAAAGAGATAAGTAATGAAGACCTCGTACCAATTGTGTTGCGAGCACTTCCTCCCTACAATCTTTGTGACAACTATCAATATGAGTGAACACACAAATACCTTTGAGAAGTTGGTCAATATACTCCAACAAGATGAGGCAATGAACAACAAATATCATGAGATGAGCAAGCACTATCTTCCAATCATAAAGGAAAGGGGAAATTTTAGTCCAATCACAAGAATTCCCAACAAAATCAAAGTCAAAAAGGGACCAAAGTCAGCGAGACAACACCAAGAAGTGTCCCATTTGCAATAGAGGGGGAAATGACATCAAAGATTGTTGGTACAATTCCTACAAAAAGGGTTCATCAAGCAATTTAAAACCCAATAACCAATAGGGTAACAACAATTCAAATCAAGGGAAGTCCAACAATAACAACAATCAAGGGCAGAAAAATGGTAATTGGCAAAGAAAACCCAAACAACAAGGGTACATTACCGAACATGAGGATGATTCAGATGAAGGACACCACATGTATTCTACTCAATTTGATGAAGAAACCAAGTCCACACAAGATATCTGGTATGTTGACTTGGGTGCAACTTGACACATGACTAGACACAAGGATTGGTTCTACACACTACATGACTCACCTAACAAGAACCATGTGTCATTAGGTGATGACTCATCATACAATGTCAAGGGGATTGGAAACATTTCACTACCTCTTAGAAAGCATGACTACAAAATCACAAATGTATTGTATGTACCTGGGTTGACCAAGAATTTTCTATCAGTTAGTCAACTCCTTGATCACAACTTGAAGTTGGATTTTGATAGTAATAATGGAGAAAAAGTGTGCTTGATAAGAGATAAGTCAAGAGGTTCCAAGATTGTAACAAGAGCCTCTAATGTGGGACGCATGTTCCAACTTGATTTTTTCCACAAGGATGATCAAGATCTAGTGGCCAAAGACACACAATCTACATAACTATGGCATCACGTATATGGTCACATCGCTTTTGGCTTTCTCTAAACACTTCAAAAGGGCAACATGGTGAAATGATTGCCTACACTCAGTGCACAACATTGACAAGTGTCACAATTACCTAGCTAGAAAGCAACACATAGTACCCTTCTAGAAGAACACATATAGAGCTAAGGGAAATCTTGATTTGGTGCACACCAATCTTTGCGGGCCCATGCAACCAAGTGATTCTGGATGTCAATACTTCATTCTTTGTGTTGATGACTACTCAAGAAAGATGTGGATATATTGTCTAAGAAACAAGAGTCAAGCCTTTGAGACATTTTAGAAGTTCAAAGCACTTGTTGAGAATAAAGTTGGTCGCAAGACCAAAACACTCCGCTCGATCGAGGGGAATCATAAGCAATGAGTTTAAGACTTTCCCGAAGCTCATGGGATTCGCTTCACAAGCAATGAGTTCAAGACTTACCTAGAAGCTCATGGGATTCATCGACAAATGCTTCCTAATCACACACCACAACATAATGGTATAGTTGAGAGAAGGAATCGTACTATCATGGAAATGGTGTGATGTATGATTGATGACTCAGGTTTAATAAAGACATTTTGG
The DNA here is from genome assembly GCA_018340775.1 of Taxus wallichiana var. yunnanensis. NCBI lineage: Eukaryota > Viridiplantae > Streptophyta > Pinopsida > Cupressales > Taxaceae > Taxus > Taxus wallichiana. Next base: position 821,157,491 of record CM031238.1, read on the forward strand.
GAAAAAGCTACAAGAACTGCAGTCTATTTGCTGAATAGAGTGCCCACAGTAGCTCTTGAAGGAGTGACACCTCAAGAAGCATGGTCAAATCGGAAACCATCAATTTCACACCTAAGAGTATTTGGGTGTAAAGCTAGCATGCACATACCCAAGAAGAATAGAACAAGTTGGATATGAAAGCTGAGAAACTGATATTCATTAGATACAGTGAAGAAGTACTTGGGTACATATTATGGGATCCGAAAGCAAAGAAAGTATACACAAGTAGGGATGTTGAGTTCTTTGAGAAGAAACAAGTAGATGCTCCACTCAATGACTCAACAAACATGTAGAATACACCTCTTGTGAAGATAGAATTTGATGTTCCCACTGAAGATGACAGTGATGAATTAGATGATGGTGAAACCTTGGATCCACCACAAGCCAATAGAATAGCTAAGAAGTTACCTAAATGGTATACTCAATTAATAAGAGATGCAAATTTGGATGAAGCACCTAGCACATCATCCAATCCTGGACCTAGAACTCATAGTCAAGCTCGTGAAGAGGTCAATTATTCCCTAATGAGCAGAGTTGTTGAAACAGTTGAGCCATCTATAGTTCAGGAAGCCCTACAATCAAAATCTTGGAAAGATGCCATGGATTCAGAGTATCAATCAGTGATGAAGAACAACACATGGCAACTTGTCGACCTTCCACCAGGGAAGAAACCCATTGGATGTAGATGGATATTCAAGACTAAGTACAAATCAGATGGGACTATTGACAAGTATAAAGCAAGGCTTGTAGCAAAGGGGTATGCACAACAAGAAGACATTGATTATAAGGAGACATTTACTCCCACAACCAAGATCAAGACAATCAAGATGATCTTTGCTCTAGCTGCACAATTTGGTTGGAAAGTCCACCAAATGGATGTGAAAAGTGCCTTTCTTAATGAAGATTGGCAAGAAGAATTCTATATGACTTAGCTAGAGGGTTATTTAATGCCAAGGAAAAACATGATGGTATGCAGATTCATAAAATCTCTATATGGCCTAAAACAGGCACCCTGCATGGTACATCAAAATTGATGAGCATCTCATAAGTCATGGATTCGAAAGGAATCCTTATGACCCCAATCTCTACCTCAAAAATTAAGGGGGAGATTGTCATTGTGGTTGTTTATGTCGACGATCTAGTCATTATAGGCAGTTATATGAAGATGATCGATGCAACAAAGAAGGATTTTAATCGATCGTTCGACATGACAGATCTCGAGCTCATGCACTATTATCTTGGGTTGGAAGTATGGCAAAAAGAGAGTCATATCTTTGTGTCATAATTGAAATATACCAAGACAACACTTGAAAAATTTAGGATGATGGACTGCACTCCTATTTCTACACCTATGGAAGCGAGACTTCAGTTATCTCATTCCAATCCATCACCACTAGTGAATGCAACTCTCTATCGGCAGTTGATCGAGAGTCTCATTTACCTAACGTATACTAGACCAGATATCAGCTTTGCAGTCATCTATTTATCACGCTTCATGTAAGAACCAAAAATATGTCATTGGAAAGCAGCAAAGAGAATACTAAGATATCTAAAGGGTACAATTGACCTTGGTATAGAGTACAAGAAGAATGACAACTTCTTCTTGACATGATATTCAGATTCAGATCATGCAGGAAACATGGATGATAACAAGTCAACATCAAAGCTTCATCTTCTTTATGGGATCTGGACCGATATCATGGGGAAGCAAGAAACATAACTTTGTTTCTCACTCTTCTACAGAAGAAGAGTATTGAGCTACAGGTGAAGCTGTTTGTAAAGCAATATGGCTATGACGAATACTTGAAGGAATTGGTCTACCATAATAGAAATCTACTCCATTATATGTTGATAATGAAGGAGTTATGAAGCTTGTTCACAATCCAGTATTTCATGAGAGAACCAAGTATATTGAAGTACATGTTCATTTCATACGCGAGCATGTCTTGAAGCCCAACATACAGCTCCAGTTCTGTCCTATAGCTGAATGATGAAATTTTTTCACTAGGTCACTTGCACGTGATAAATTCACACTATTCAGAGAGTTCCTCTCCACTTCATTGGAAACTATGCAAAATTAAGGGGGGTAATGTTAGCATAATTTAGCAAAGGCATATTTATTGCATTGTCTTTTATTTAATAATGTGCAACATGTGCACTCTAGTCTAGTGACTTGCATTCAATATTGTTATGTTGGATAACATTCAATATTGGTATTAGTAGTAATTACATGTGCATGTGAGATGGGTCTTATCATCTCATAGTTGGTGCCTGATAGGGTGTCATGTCTATCCATATGAGGTTGTCTAATATCTATAAATATTACAGCTCTTACATTGTTATGTAATCTGATTTCATGATCAATAATATTTGTGAGGCTTCGTCCCTCTTTGGTCATTGCAATCTAATTCTATTCTATCATTTGGTATCAGAGCTATACCATTGTTATCATTTGGTATCAGAGCTATACCATTGTTATCACATCCTTCTTCTTTACCTCTCCCTTATTTTCTTCCTCGGGGTCAAAAATGGAGTTTGAACCTCCTCCCTTGCTCTCCGCAATGGCATTTTTGCCTCTCACTCATGAAAATATGCACTGTAAATTGTGAACAATATAAATACATGTTTTCTGATGCATTTATCCATCCTTGGCTCATTTTCTTTGTTTTTCCTTACCTCTCTTCATTACATGGTATTTGTGAATGTTTGGATGTTCATTGTAGGTTTTGGAGCCGTGTTCATGGAGTTTTTGAATATTTTCTATGTGAAATCAATCTATGGTCTGTGATGCACTTGTCCATCCTTTCCATTGCTCACCTCTTCTTGTTCCATGGTAGTTTTCATAGATAATCAACACTTTCCTTCTCTGGTGTATCACCGTTTTAGTGTAGGCTCTATTTTTCCTTTTTTCTTCCTCTCCTTGTCTCCTTCGAAGTTATATTAGGTTAGATTAGCTTGCCTAGCACTGGAATAGCTTGTGGTAGGTAGTTTAGGAAGAGGAACCAGCCTTCTCTGGAGAGCTTTCCCCATTTGCAAAGGTCCCACACTTTGGGAAAGCTCAATGTTGTGCAATCACACCAAATGAATTTTCCTTATAAATGTAGATCCATAACTCATTTGGGGGTGCTGTGAATTTGCACAAACAACCACTCTTCTTCCATTCTCTATGTAATCATAGAGAAGCTCCAAAACCAAGTTTATTTGATTTCCACCATTCAGCCCCTACCGATGCTAGTCACCTTGATCGTCATCGATTTCCCTTCACCGAAATCACCACCAAATCGACGTTGGCTACTTCATCTTCTTACAAAATTTTACTAAGTTGACTTTATCACCCCTAAAACCTCACAAAATCCTCACCCAAGCTAGATACACTACCTGAAGCCACTCCATAGACCTCCCCATCTCTTTGTGCAGACACAGAGAGAACCTGACCCCTATTTCTGACATTTAACTATTCTACCCTTATCCACCCTAAACCATCATCGGTCATAGCTAAACCGTCATCGGTCACACCTGAATTGACATCGGTCTCTGTGTTTGATAACTCAACTCAGGACAACAAGCTAATACCCACTCCCAAATTTCCCATAACCATTTGTAACCTTTACTGCACTCTATGCCGACACTGTAGAAACCCCGAACCACCTACCCAACCTCCAGATCTAATCATAACCCAACCTGTTAGATTAGATTTGCTTATTGTATTTGAATTAGATACCTAAATCATATCAACTATAGTAGGATGTTATTTTTTACATTATTTCTTACGTTAAATTATATTAAACAATGGATTAACAACTATCTAGGGAGTATCAAACTTCTGAGATCTAGCACACGTTAGACAGTCCACTAACATATATTGTTTAGTATTCTTCTTGTGGTCTTGTTTTGCATCTACAGGTAGTTCCTCCTAGCCAAAAGTAAGTTCTTCACAATCATCCTAGATCAAATCGAAACGTGCACATAACCTTCAACCGACTTCACAAATAGGTATTCCTCCTTGCCTATCACCCTCTATCTATTTCATTAAATTTTATCAAGAATTCAGTAAAACATTTTGGCACGTTCAAAGTGAGACCTCTCTATGGTTCATTGGATTTTCTTCATATAGGTAAATTTTGTGTGTGTTTTTTTTTTTTGATAAATACACATTTAATCTTCTCCTGGTAACATTATTTTCTTCTAATTGTCTAAATGAAATTTGTGACTTGGTGTTTAAAAAAATAATTTCGTTTTTGCATTTTCATAGTAGTGAAAGAGCACGTTCTCGACTTGTTCATCATTTGATACATTGAATTTAATTGTCGATTTGGGTTCTTAAATTTGTTGCATTTCATCCTTGTATACTTCATTTTAGCTCACATTAAAAACTGAGGGAAACCTATATGCTTTGGAATTCATGCCCAACTAATGGTTGACATAATTGAATCATAGAAGCACTTTCTCTTCTCTCTCTTTTTGTCAAACTGCATAAATAAAAATTCACACATCTTCTTAAACAACACCTTACATGGAATAATTTTCAATGATCACATGATCAGAGGATTGACAGTGGGTGCCCAAATGGTTTCTTTGTCTAGTCATTAACTTAGAGAAAGGACCACCCCCACCAAAACATAACCTGAAACCACCCTTTAGAATTTTCCTCTTCATAGGATGCCTTCCCAACCAAAAAATTATGTTCTGAATTCACAAGTCAATCTTAAATAGCATAAGCTAAACACATAAAATTCACTTATAGGATTTGTGTGTTTTTCTTAGCTTTTTCCTGAGTTACGTTTTGAGTTGTGAGGTTACGTTCTCCACTTTCCTATTCCTTTCACACTCCACCATCATAGTTGGAGTATTTTGACTATTTCGAGTGTTTTAGGGTCTAATACTATCATCCTCAGACTTATGGGTTGATACTCAATCTGATTAAATTCAAAAAAAGTAATTCTTCACTTCTTCAAATTTCAAAGTAATTGGTGTCTCATCCAAAGTGACCGTCACCGGTTTCCATTTGATCATCATCAGTTTACCTAACCTATGTCAATTTCCATCTCTTTTGGTTATTTCACCCAAAAGGGAATTCATCTCCTCTATTGTTCTATTTGAAATTCTCAAGACATCATCATATCCCCAAAATTCTAATATCACTGTCATATATAATTTCTTTATTTCATTTTCATCAGTTTTTGGCCTCATTTGCTAAAACTGCTGATTTCCCACAAGAATTAGTATCAGTTACCATAACCATCATCACCACCCTTTAACCATCGGGGTTATTTAAATAGTTGTTAGTTCTTGTGTTCTTATTTTTAATTTGAACACTAACCAGCCACCTTCCAAAGTCTAGCCTTTTTCACTTCTATAGTTTTTTGTGTCATTTATAGAATATAGTTTACTAGTATACACTAATTCACATGGTGTTGACTCATAGCCAAACCAACACCCTTTTGTTTCATATCATCCTTCAGCCTCTTCCACCTAGCCCATCACCGCCTTCTATCTTGTCACCTATGGATCCAACTCAACCCGTCACCATTAGTATTAGCGACGAGGAGTTCGCAAGACTCATTTACTAGAATCCTGCTGCCTTGTAGTACTACCTTTCCCATTCCTCCACCTAGTACTCCTTGGGATAGTTAATATATGGCATGCCCGTGTCTATCCCTCCTGCCCTTGCCCCCACTTCCGCGTCAACTACCACTAACTCAACATTTCCTTCATCCACCTTACCCCTTGTGGTATCTCAACTAGACCCCACATCCACTATAATTGCTACACCAATGACATGTATCACACCCATGATGTCTACCATCCCTTCACCAACCACCTCATGAATGGTCCCATCTCGCACCATTTTCCTTGTATTTACCAGTTGTATCACAACCATGTATGGTATTAGGCAACCCACGACCCATTCCAAAACCTCTTCCTTTCCATCCCACAGTCTCTACCCCTAATTACTATGAGAGTCGTTATGACTACCCCACCTATTTACGCACATCACCAACAACCCCCAATCTCATCTATCACTTATTCAAGATATCTTCCACCCGCATCTATTCCCCCTTTATAGTTTTCATATTCAGCACCCCCATATACTAGGATGTTGTCCACATCATACACCCATCATCAACCTCCCTTTACTGCAGGAGGTGCCCATTCCTCACAACCCACCAATGACCTCATTAGGATGATGATGGAAAAGATGAAAACATTAGAAGCATCAGTTTTTGGCTCTCACAACTCCTTAACTTATGAAGAAATCAGTAATGATCCTATTCATCCATATATCCCCATTCACCCATACCCTGTACATTGGGAAATGCCTAAGTTCATCAATTTTAACAAGAAAGAAGACCTGCAACAACACTTCTCGGTCATTCAAACTTGGGTGCTATCTAATTTCCCATGACGATGCTTTACTCCTACAAACATTCCCCATGTCCTTGACAAGACCCACCTTAGATTGGTATTGTGGTTTACCCATACATTCCATCTACTCCTTTAACCAAGTGGCTCAGGCATTCTTGGACCAATTCTCAATAAATCTCAAAACCGTCACCATGACTCGACCTATACTCAACACGATAGTATGACGACGAATCTATCATAGATTTTTTTGCTCACTGGTGAAGCCTTATCAACCAATTAAAATTTTAGTTACCTCAAGTTGAGCTTATAGAGTTTTTCACTAGAGCTTGTGTCGACACATCTCACCAACTCGTAGGTACAAACCTTCCGAACCTTTGACAAAAGCATTTACCATGGCACGAAAACTAGAAATTCATGTCATTGAAGAAAATAAAATCCAATTGCAAAACAAAAAATGCCGCGTTCAAATCAAATGACACCTCTTCATCTTCAAATCCCCAAAACAATTATTCAAAATCCAAAGGATCTAGGAACGCGTTAGTTCTCAAAGATGGTTCATCCCATCCATCTAATCAAGCCAAACTTTCCTCCAATCTTTCTCCTATCCAGACTTTTTAGTTATAATAGGAATAATTAAAATACACTCCGATTGGAGAGCCCTATTCTTCAAGATTGGAAAATCATCTTAAGGCTCGAACCATTACACTATGCCCCATAAAACCTCATATTGGTTTCGATCCCACCCATCCTATTCCCACATGGTATAGGGAACATGACTATTATATTTATCATCATATCAAAGGCCATAGTGATGGTAATTACATAACTTTCAAGAACATTTTCCAGGAAATGTTAGTTAATGGAGATCTTGTCCTGGACAACCCAGACACACCAAAAAATAAAAACTTACATATCTTTAAGAAGTCATTCCCTTACCATACAACATCATCTAATCAAAATGGTGAACCTTCAACTAATGATAGTAATGTCTTTGAATTCTAGGTTATTTTTAATATCGTACTGTGATTCCTCAATTTCCACCTATTTCATCTATCGAAGAATTTTTGGCACGATCTCCTCTACCTGTAGAGGATCATACCTCATCCACTCCTTCACCCACATAGGGGTCCTTTTCATATCCCTCTTCACCCATGGAGGATTCCACAAGTTCTACTAATGTCGTATCACTAACTACCTCGTAACCTACCAAACAATCAATGGTATTAACTCTCCTACCCGCAAGAGAATCGTCATCACTTTCTCCTCCACCAAAAGAGAAATCTAACTCACCCCACCTACCATCTCTCCTACACATGGGAGATCATTTAAATGAACTGATTCTGTTGGGGATGATTCCCCATTAGCATTCCAGATCCCATTGATCTTTTCTCCACTCTTTTACCCACAGAGTCCGAGGATGACCAATTTCCTATATCACACGGTCATATTTTACAAGGATTGCAACCAAAGCAATCGCATATCCTCTTCCACTAGTGTCATTTTCAAGATCGGATGATCACATGGATTATGTTGATAATTCCATTATTTGGGGATGTCTTCAGCTCCCCTTTTGACTCAAATGAAAATGTTTCCTATAGATACCTCCATGATCTATCCAAAGGTATTTCCAAAGCAACCAAATCAACCTTGACCATGCATGTTGAAATGGATTCTTTGTTGTCACCTTTACCTACATCCAAACCTTTACCCATGACTAAAACCATTCCTATGCCTAAGAACCTACCCACACCTACATCTTTGCCCATATCTAGACCTATCACTACCCTAGGTATCATGCCGACATCTAGCCTTGTCCATCCACCCATCAAATTGGACTTATCCACACCTTCCCAAGTTCACATGAAAAATATTCCTCCACCTAAAAGGAAGACCCAACCTTCTAGGATGCATACACCAGTCTCACCCACCACACCTTTATCACCTTCACCCCTTCCATCCATCCTAGGACCTCACCCATCAACCTTGGCCAAACAACCCCTACCCAAGGAAAATCAAAAGCTAAGCAACCTACTTCTTCATCACGATCCTTTGTTACACCCAATTTACCTACACAACAAACACCCTCACCTCACCCATACATTTATTACCACCTATACCTCCACCAACTACCATAACCCCAACATTACCTATGCGAATTTAACCCATATAATCCACCCAACCACACCTCCATTGTCCCGATGGGTCCCGTCCTCTTCCACCAATTACTTTCCCTTCTACATCAAATACTCCCACTTCACCTTTACCCAAGAAGGTGCAAGCCAAAACCAAGAATGCACTACCCTCTAACACAATTGTTAAAATAACAACACGTTCCATTGCTAGTTCTTCTACGAAACCTTTACCCAAGAAGATACCATCAAAACCTATGACAATACCACCTACAAAAACTGGTGGTCAAACCTGTTTCACCTCCTATAACACCTCTTCCACCACAATCATCCACACCTTTACCCAAACCAACACTCATTTCCCACTGTGATCCATTTACGGGTCCTATGCCAACATTTTAGCTAACCTCTTAAAGACCTTGGTCATCACATTACCGCCGCTTAGACCTTATGACCCCCTCAAACCCATACCAAAAGGGTTTGATGAAACTAAAATTTGTACCTACCATCGTGTGTCAGGACATGATGTAGAGGGTTGTAAGGCTCAAAACCATTCACCTCTAATTATGTCCTCCTAAATAAAATTTCGACGATGATGATCTTCTCGAGGAGGACGTTGTTCCATCTTCACCGTCACCATACATCCCTACCCACTACTTATTCTATGACCTACATCACCACCTCCACAACCCTTTTATCTACATTCAAAATTTGAGATCAACATTGTCTCGTATCTCGATAGTTTGTGAAACCACCACTTAAATGCTAGTGTGCCCAACTCATTTTGCAAGGTTCCTACCCCGTATTAGGTTTTTTTCCATCACATCGTTATATTACTCATGAAATACCTTCTCCATCTATCTCTTTCCCTTAGATTAACATGATCCAAGTTGTCACTCGCACCCAAAAGGACAAAGGAAAAGAAAAAGAAAGTAGCCCATCAACGATCCCTTGCCCAATATACCATCTACACCCGCACCCAAAATCACCATTCAAGGACCCACATACCCTATTTTTGATGGGGTCACCCATCATATAATGATAAAATAATCACACCAATCCCCTCAAAAAAAAAAAAATTGTATGATCTTGTTCAAACCTTTGAATCTTATCTATAAGACCTCATAGAGGTTTTACAATCCATCAAGGTTTTACCTAATGAACCCACACTAGTAGCCTCCATTATCACCCCTCACCACATGGCCTCTCTTACCAAATCATCTCCTTCTTCTACCCCAACAACCGCTCATCAAGTATCCTCCCTTAGGTTTTCTAATGAGGATATCATACCTCACCAATCAGATGACCTTGATCCCACCTTTTTCATCTCCATCTATATCGATAATATACGCATATGACACATTATTATCGATGGTGGTGTTAAAGATCAACATCATCTCCCGCCATACATATAATCAAATGTGCATCCCTTCAAATTGCATGCATAATAACCCAGTTATGTTGCACTCCTTCAATGATGCCATCACTTCAACCCTTGACACCATTATTATTCACGTTCATGTGGTCCCTCGCATTGTCTCATAATTTTTCTACATGTTAGAAGGGGAGTTCCAATGTAACCTATTACTTTTCTAACCTTGGATTCACATCATGGGTTGTGTTCCTTTAACTTTAGACCGTTGTGTAAAATTTGAACATGAAGGACATAACTACACCATCCCAGCTAACCCATCACCATTCAAAACTTGTAACATGTTTTACCAACCTAATGATGTCCTTGTACTAGTTAAGGCATCTACCACTTTGCCAACACTTCTCCTTCACCCACAACACCATCTACTAATGCTGCCACTACCTCTCCCATGCTTAACTATTATATTCTTATTATTTTCATAGCCTATGTAGTTGACCCATCTAATTCCTAACCAATCAATACCCCTCTAGCCCAATTTCCTAGTAATTCACTTATTCCCACTACACACATATCTACTACCGATCCCTTGAGGGTGTTTTTCAATGCCTCACTCTAGGGGAGTACTACCTCTATAACATAAACACATTCCTTACTCCAAAAGAGTATGGTAACCTACGCCAACATCCTCATTATGAGTATCACATAGGAGAGGCCTTCCTTATTTTCCTCCCCACCTTCGCACCAACTTAACGTACGGTGGACTTGATACATCCACCTATACACCCCCACTTCCATCCCAAACATGACCATTTTCATTTGACCTCCAATATCTCACCAACCACCGCTTTGCCCACACTTTCCTTCATCATCGTGTGCATGGAAAGGATTTGGATTTGTTTTTACGAAAAAGGCCATGATACCATCATCTCGTGCACCACCCATAAACACAAATATCGTAGTGGTATTGGCTTCACCAAACTATCATCCAAGAAGGCCCATGTTGAACTCATTTAGGATGACAAACCTTCTCTACCCTCACCAACTGAGTCTATGGATCTAGAGTCCATTCCTCCTAAATTTTTGTTTCGTGAACACTATTTCCTTTGGACCTTTGACTTATCAAAGTGATAGCGTGGCTCCCTATTCTCATCCATTCCTATATCCTGACATGGTCAATGATTATACACCATCCATTAACATCATTCAATGTTAGGACGATGATTCTATCCTCACCTACCTTGGTGCGGAAGATTCTTATATTCACCAGTCATTTCTTTCTGAGATGTAAACCATGTTAAATGAATAGACCATTGAAGTCAATATTAACACTTAGGATGAACCACACATTCTAAATATAGGCCAATATTTATATGCTGTTGAATAAAAAGCTTTTACTTCTTTCCTCTGGGATCATAGCAACACTTTTTCTTTGTCCTATGCTGATATGCCCGGTATTGACCCAAACATTTTGGTCCATGATATCGTAACCATTCCTGAAGCCAAACCGATAAAACAAAATCTATGGAAAATGCATCGTCGCCTTACACTTCTTGTCAAAGAGGAACTTTAACATCTTCCCTCAATTTCCTTCATCCTACCCATTGACTATCCCCAATATATTTCTAACATTGTTCCTATCAAAAAATTGATAGGGGACTTCTCATTTGCTTATATTTCTATGACCTCAACTTAGCTTGCCCCAAACACAACTTTCCTCTACTGTATTGACCAGCTTAGTTAATCTCACCATTGTTCATGAGATGTTATCACTCACGGATGGTTTCTCGGGTTATAACCAAATATTAGTCACCCCGAAGATCAACAAAAACACCTTCATCACTCCTTGGGGGACCTTTTGCTATCGATTCATGCCTTTTGGCCTTACAAATTCCAAAGCTACATATCAGCGGGCTATGACTTATATCTTCCATGACATAATGCATTACATATTGGAAGATTACGTAGATGACCTTCTTTCTAAATCCAAACATTAGGAAAATACCTTAAAGTCCTTAAGGTCATCTTTGACCTCCTCATCAAATTATTGTGTTCGCTTTCAACCTAAGAAGTGTGTCTTCGCTATAAGCTCAAGAAATCTCCTTGGTTTCATCATTTCTTTGTGTGGCATAGAAGTTGATCCCGCTAAAATCAAGGCTATTCTTGAAATTATTTTTTTAATAAAAATAAAATTCTTGTATATGTATAAGCTCTAATAATAAATTTTCTTGGCGTAGAGAGCACCACGGAAAAACAAAATTACTTTGCATTTACCTAGAGAATACACATGAGGTTGTGAAACCGTAGGAAGTCCGGGAAGCTGCAAGAGGAAGCATTGGCTCTCTAGTGAAGCATATTTCTTCTCCAAGAATTTTCCTTCCTCTGCACCCTTTCTCTAACCTTTCCATGAGCTTCAATTCACTCGGTACCAAATGTAGAACATGGACGGAAGCCTGTAAATTATATTAATCTCAATCAATCAAAGATACAATGGAGTGCTACAATTCTTATAGGAATTGTACAACAGATGAATACAAATATAATTGTTACAACAACTTCCAAAATACATCCGGGAAGCATAACCAATATTAAATACAATCAAACAATTATATTGTTAAAATAATATAACACCACCCATATGCAGGGATAAAGACAATTAGATGGTTATGAAGAAATATAACCATATAACCAATAAATAAATAAACCTATTAATGTCCAATTCAAAATTAATAAAGGTCAAAAAAATTAACTTAACATTCATGGCTAGGTTTATGTCTAATTACTTAACCGAAAGGGGCTAGAGGGCATGTGACCTAAATTTGGTTTATACATTTGCCCCTTTTTGTCGTGTAGCTTTTATTGATAAGCGATGCTTACAAAAACAGGAGTGGTTGCTCCAAGTATGGTTGCTCCAAGTATGGGTGGAGGTGAGATTGTCCCAAGTATGGGTAGAGGTGATCCCCCTCAAACCGGGAATTGATGAAGTAAGAGGTTGAATCAGTGATGGGTTTGATAAAGTGGTAGGTGAGGTGAAACTCTAGGTAAGGTGTGGGCATAGGAAATGGTGATATGGGTGTAGGTAATAGGTGGGGAATTCAAATACACACACATGTATAAAATGTGACAAGGAACTAGGTGAAGAGCTCACAAACTCTACGTTGTCAAAGGTCGATAGTTTATCCAAACAAGGTTGATGTGGTCCAAGTATCCAAGGTATAGGATACGGTCCTAAAACACTAGGCTAGGTGCAAGAATGGGCATTAGGTGGGTTCTAAAGCACCAAAATGTTTGTTCTAGTCAAGATAAACATCATGGCATTAGGCAAGGCAAGGTTGGTAGGCTAAACAACACAAGTAGCGTCATCACAAGGTATAGCGAGTATACATATTCGAGTGTCAAATGAGCGTGTGCAATTTTGGGTATATAGGCGAAGTCATGTGGAAGTTCGTAGGTAGGGCCAAGGTATAGGAAAAATATTCCATAAATTATACTTTGAAGTAAAGTGTTTGATAATAAGCTATTAGCTATTAGGTGAGCCTATAGGGCTGGGATAAGGCTTTGGTCGCAACAAAATGAGCTCTGGAATTTTTTTGTGTAAATTAGGTATAAATGAGTTGGCAAGGTGACCGATACCAGTTGAGGGTCAACCGATATCGGTAAGATATAACTGATGCCACATTTCCATTGTTTTTATGTTTATTAAAACTATGATGAGTTTATGCATGGTGTGTTTTTAATTTCCAAGTTATTATATATTGAATGTTTTAATTTCCATTGTTTTGATGTTTATGGAAACTAGATGTAGGCATGGTTTGGCTATGTTTTATATGGTTGAATAGTGAAATTTTGATTGTTTTGATGTCATGGTTTAGTTTTATGGTTTGTTGATTTAATTTTCAAGTTACTAAATTTATGGAAAGTAAATGATGATGTATATGTGTGATGTATGGTCTTGTTTATGAGTCAATTTCCAAGGTATTGTTTTAATGGAAGCTAACTTGATTAAGGTTTGTTTTTAGGGAGAAAATATTTGAAAATGAGGAAATGGAAAGAGTGGCCAGCTAACCCCAAGGACCCCATGTCCTCAAATGCTTTCTACATAGGCCCAAAAAAGGGCCTTAGGACAATGTAGTTGTCCCATAAACCAACAAAGAATGAGATTGGTTGAGGGTAGATAAATAAGTAGGTTATCTTGGTAGGTTGGTTGGGTAATGCATGTTTGAAAATAGGAAATTTATAATGTTGAAGAGGTAATAGGAAAGGTAAGTTAGGCGCAGGTATAAATGTGGGTGTCATGCTTAAATTAATTTTGATAATCTTGTCCTATTTGAACAAACAACAACGTAGGCAGAGGTAAAATGAAAAGAAGAGAAATGCTCCTAGCTAGCAAAGACCATAAGTGTTCGACCCTTCAACTTATTTGAACGTAATTCCCTGATACATTACATTATGTAATATAAGTGAAAGAAGAAGTGCGATAACTATGTGTAAAGTACACACGTCATCCCTTGAATAGTTAAAACAAAATAAATGGAGGTAAGATGGAGGATTGTGTTTAGCGTAACCTTGTTGTAAGACAACATGTCCCTTCTCCAAGATACCCAAAACCAGCTTAGGAATTTCCATGACCTAATTTTTTTTATTTTTCTTAATTTTTCGTTTCTTTTTTCTTTCATAGATTGATCAATGTGGGAAGTCTATGTGGGATAAATAGAATATGCATTTGAGGTCTTCATAAAGTTGATTGATGCGGGAGGCTTTAGGATAATTTTTATTTTGCGTTTTAAGAAATATTCTTCTTTGTGGATAGAATTTTTCTAATAAGTGGCTACATTTTTATAGTTGTCCTTTGAGGGAGCAGTCTACTTATAGGAGCAAGAAAGAGGTAGATGTTATTTTGAGGGATTCATCTATTTGTGAGAAGTTTGACTTAAGGAGTTGAGTTTTGGATATCCCATGTATATTTTTGCTATTTATTTTTGAAATTGAATTCATGGAAAAGACAATAAAGGATTATAAGCCTCGTGTATGAAGGAAAAACTATAGCACGAAAGAGATTAGATATGCAAGAGAGTTTTCAAGTGATGAACGACCACGAGAATCCATCCTAAAAAGAATGAAAAGTATCCACAAGAATCATGCTATGAGTAGAACCGTGCTAATCATATTTAAGAAAATTTTAATGGTAAAGGATAATCACACAATTCTAATTTAGTCGTTGGTCCTTAAAATAGGTAGATGAAGGAAATCATTTCTCAAGGGATGATCATATAGGTGAGATAAAGTGATGTAGTAATTTATTCAATAATATAACGGTGAAGATGAGAGGCATTAAGGGGCACATATTTGGGTTTAACTTCAAGAGAAGATAAATGATAAGCACCTAATCCATAGGTATAGGTGACAATGTAGGGTCTAATCCAATTAGGAGAAAACTTTCCCCATTTGCATTTCTCTACTTTAGTTACATGTTGATTTTCTTTGGGGACAAGATCGCCAACCATGAAATTTCATTCATGAACATGTTTTTCATAGTTTCGTTTGATACATTTTTTTGATATTTGAAGGTAATTGAGAGCATTTAAACCTATTTCACCTAATAAATCAAGTTATGTCAAACGCTCTTAGCAAAAATTGTCATCATTGAGTATATATTTGAGTGATATACAAAGAGATGAAATTTGGACATAGAGAGGAAGGAAAACCTCTGTACCATAGACCAAAGAGAAAGGTGTGGCCATGGTTTAGGTGTGGATGCTAGTGCAATAATCCCATAAGGAAAAACAAATGTGTGTATGCTAATCCTTACAAATATCGTCGATGAATTTCGAGAATTTTCTTGAGGGTTTTGTTGGTTTATTTGGCTTGACCATTTTTTTTTAGGATAATATGGTGAAGAGAAACTGAGTTACATACCGAAGTTATCACAAAGTTTGTGCAGGGTCTTGTTTTTTAATTACTTACCATTTTCATTGATGATGTGATGAGGAACACCAAAATGACAAATGATGTGATGGTTAATTAATTCATATATTTTCTCAGATTTTGTGGAAATGAGAAGGATGGATTCCACCCATTTAGTTTCGTATTAAGTTGTGATGATCCATTGAGAGAAAGGCTAAAATTCTTTGGAAAATTGTAAGGCATGACTTGGGGTGTGGTGAAGGTTAGAGTGTTGCTTGACACTTCACACAATGTTTGACATAGTCGCAACAATCTTGGTTAATGGTTGGCCAATAATAGCTGAGGTGAAGAATACATTTGGCAATAACGTGACCACTAAAATTTCCACCACAAATCCCGTCATTTTTTTGTAATGGTGTACGAAATTTCAAAACTAGTGAGGCATCGTAAGAGAATATCTTCAAAGCCATGTTTGTAGAGAAGACCCCCCATTACGATGTAACAAGAGACCTTTTGAATTAAGGATCACTTACGATTACGAGTGAGATTTGGAGGTAGAATTGATTGGGAAAGGTAATCAACATACTGCATGTACCAAATGTAACATGGGTTGGGTTTGGTTCTTCCCACAAAATGTACATCACAAATGAGATAAAAAAGATGATAGCAATTGGTGTATTATGATAAATATTTTATATTTTTAAGGTGAGGTATGTATTTTTGAGATGAGGCAAGCCACGGTCTTCATAAATTTGTTAGTGGATCATAGAATAATTTGAATGTCGTAATTATCAAAGGTAGTCAAAAGCATGTCGACGTGATGCTTATACTTTTTAAGTATTTTGTTATGACACTAGTATAAACCATTGACTTGGTTGATGACCAATTGAGAATCTCCAAAGATATTAATGGTCTTAACATCTAGGGAAATGGTAGTTTAGAGACCTAACATGAGTGCTTTGTATTCAACCACATTATTGGTACAATCAAAGTCAAGTTTGAAAGATAAAGGCATAGGCTCATCATCAAGAGGAATGAGGATAACCCATGCATGACCCCCACGTTGATATTTAGAAATATTGCATAATAGTTTAATCTAATATACGAAATCATCAAGAGAGAGGTTACTAATGGATTCATCAGGAAAATTGAATTTAGAAGATTGATTTCGAGAAAGAGGTACGTGTACAAGCTTATCTACAATGGTTTATCCTTTAATAAACTTTTGATGGATAAATTCAAGATTGAGGTATGCAAGGAGCATTAGCCAACATGTGGCATATTGGTGTTGGTAAATTTTAGCATGCATGTAATACAAGGGGTCAGTGTTGGTGGTGAAGAAGGTTTTGTGGTTGAGTATGTAGTGACAAATTTTAGTGGTGATGAAGACTAGAGCTAAGAAAATATTTTCATCTTGACTATATCTAGTCTCATAGTCTAAAAGAGTATGACCTATATAATAAACCACTTTCTCCCTATGTTTCACGTCGCAATGAGAAAACATGGAACCCAAGGAATGATCGGTGGTAGAAATGTAGAGGTAAAAGGGGTTTACATCCTTTCATTGGATGAGCATGGGTGAATGAAGAATTTTTTCCTTTAATGCTTCAAAATATTTGTGGTACTCGTTGTTCGTATTGAAGGAAACTTCATATTTAAGAAGATGATGAAAATGGTGACATCGGTCAAAAAGTTGGGAAATAAAGTGTTGAATAGATTACAACTTTCCTTGCAAACTATGAAGATTCCAAAGGTTAGTAGGTGGAGGAATCTCAAGAATAGCCTTTATTTTAGCAGGATTGACTTCGATACCACACAAAGAGATGATAAAACCAAGGATTTTTCCAGAGAGAATGGAAAAGATGCATTTCTTTGGTTGAAGGAAAATGTAGTATTTGATGAGATGGTCAAATATGATTTTGAGAACTGGGAGGTGTTCAACATGATGTTTAAACTTGGTGAGAAGGTCATTAACATAATATTCCAATATGCTATGCATGATGTCATGGAAGATATAGGTCATAACATGCTGATAAGTGGCACCATCTTTTTTCAAGCCAAAGGGCATGACTCGATAACAATAGGTCCCCAAAGGATTGATGAAGGAAGTTTTGTGTTGATCCTTCAACACGAGTAATATTTGATTATAACCCGAGAACCTATCCATGAGAGATAGCATCTCATGGATAGCTATAAGATCAATAAGTTGGTCAATACTAGGCGAAGAAAATCATCCTTAGGGAAAGCAAGGTTAAGGTCATAAAAATCCGTGCAAATGAAGAGTCCCCTTGTCGCTTTGGTGATAGGAATAATGTTAGAAATCCACTAGGGATATTCAATGGGTAGAATAAAATTAAAAAAAGGATGCACTGGATTTCTTATTTCACAAGAAGGGCTATGTGGGGATTCATTTTTAGCAGCTTTTTTCACATGTTTAGCATCAAGAATAGTTATGATATTGTGGACCATGATATTAGGGTCAATACTAGGCATATCGACGTAAGACCAAGAAAAATCATTTTTATGATCTCAAGGAAAGAGGTGAAGGCTTCCTATTCAGTGGGATCTAAAGACTAACCTATCTTTAGAATTTGAGGGTCATCCTGAGTGTGAATGTTGATCTCTATGGTCGATTCATTTAACATGGTTTGTGTCTCAAAAGGTAATGACTGGTGAATGTAAGAATCCTACGCACCTAGATAGGTGAGAATAGAATAATCTTCCTTAAATTGAATGATGTTTATAAAAGGTGTGTCATCATCAATAATGCTAGGATACATGAAGGGAATAGAAGAAGAATCCTCACCATCGCGTTGATAGGTCGAGGTACTAAAGAAATGGTGTTCACAATGAAAAAATATAAATTTAGGAGGGATGGATTATGGATCCATGGACTTAGTGGGGGAAGGTGTTTTGGTAGGTGAATGAAGCGGATAAGGTGTACCTTCCTCTACAAGTTTGATATGGGTTTTTTTAGAAAAATGTTCCTCATAAAATCTAAGACTCATATGGTTTTTTGTTTCCGAGTGGTGTAAATTATGATTGTGTAATGACCTTGTTTGTAAAGACCAAAGCCAAATATTTTCCAAGCACATCGATAAAGAAATGTTTGGATGAAGTGGTGATTAGTAAGGTATTGGAAATCATATGAGAATGGACAGGTTTGAGTGGGTGGTTTTGGAGTATATGAAGAAGTGTCAAATCCTCCATACGTCAAGTTGGTACGAAGGTGGGATGGACCATATGAAAATACCTTTCCTACATGATGGTTGTAATGTGTGTCCTGATGGAGGATTTTGTACTCTTGAGGAGTAAGGAAGGTGTTGATGTTGTAGAGGTGATACTCCCCTAAGGTAAGGCATTGAAAAACACCTACCAAAGGATTAAAAGTTGGTTTTCGGTTAGCGAGAATGGAAGAATCAACATAAGCCTAAGAAGGGGAAGCATCAGGTGTTTTTGAAGTAGATGGGTTGGTTAATGGGCCAACTACAAAAAATGTGGGGATAGAGGAGTTGGTTGTGGAAGGTGTAGTGGCAAAAGTGGTGGATGAGGCAAGTCAAGAAGAAGAAGTGGTAGTGGTGGTAGATTCCTTAACTGGTATAAGGACATCATTAGGTTGATAGAGCATATTGTAGGTTTTGAATGGTGAAGGATATGCTGAAATGGTGTAGTTTTTCCCTTCATGTTCAAATTTTAAATAGCGGTGTAAGGTTGAAGGTACACAACCCATGGCGTAAATCTAGGGTCATCCAAGTAGCATGTTGTATTGTAATTCCCCCTCTAGGATATAAAATAATTTAGGAATGGTACGGGGCCCATGTGAATGTGAAGGATGATGTTACCAGGGTGGAATTCATGGCATCATTAAATGAATGTAACATAACTGGGTTATTATGCATGTAATTAGAAGGGATGCACATTTTCTTGTATGCATGGGAAGAAATGATATTGATACTAGGCACCTCCATCAATCATAATGTGTCAAACGTGTGTATTATCAATGTAGGGAGAAATGGATAGGATGGGGTTAGGATCATTTGATTAGAGAGGGAAAATATCTTCATCAGAGAAACTAACTAAAAAGAGTTGATGAAAGGTAACGAGAGTAAAAGATGGAGGCGGAGTAGTGAGGGTAAGCCACATGATGTGGGGTAATGATGGTAGTAATGGGTATGGGGTCATTTATTGGAACCTCAATAGATTGTAGGACCTTGATGAGGGCCTAATGATGAGACTTAGAGGTTTGGATGAGGTCTTACAAAGAAATTTTAGAGGGGGATTTGTGAATTTGTTTTATCATGGTACAATGCACAACTAAATTAGACATGGGATATGTTAGCCTGACGATGGTTACCTTTGGTGCAAGTGCAGATGGAATGTTGGGTAAAGGTGTAGTGAATGGGTTTCTTATCTTATCTTTTCCTTTGTATTTATATGATCTAGTGGCAGCTCGAACCATAAGTATATGAGGAAAAGAGGGAGATGTGTTTCGAAAGGTATAATAATATGAGGGACAAAAACCTAGTGCGAGATAAGAGCCTTGTGAAATGAGTAATGAGCACTGATATTTTTGAGTGGGTTGGGCTAGCTCCCTAATCCAGACCATAATGATCTTAAAGGTCGAAGGAGGAAAATATGGTTGTGGTGGTGGAGTGAAGCCACCGAATAAATATGGGGTGATTTTGTATGTCGACAAGAAAAGGTGGAATGGGATCTTCATCCAAAAGATCATCTTCGTCAAAGAGATCTTCAGGATAATACAGTTGAAGAATAATATTTTTAAGGGCCTTCCAATTTTCAACATCATGCCTTACACATTATGTTAGGTGAAAATATAGGTATCTTTAAACCCTCATGTTTCCTTTTGAGTGGGTCATAAGGCCCGAGTGGTGGTAATTTGATGGAAAGATTTTCTAACATCCAAGAGAGGATGTTAGCATAAGACCCTACCAAGGGATTGTAATGAGAAGTGAGAGTAGGTTTGGATGGAGGTTTGGGTGACTTTTGTGGAAGAGGTGCTACTAGCGGTGGAGTTGGAGGTTGAGTAGGTTTAACTACATTTTTGGTAGGTAGTGTGGTATTGGGCTTGAGTTACACCTTCTTGGGTAAAGGTGTTGGGGTAGTGTGTGAAGTATATAGGAATGCAAAAGACAAGTAGACGGGTTAACCAAGGTGAGAGTGCAAGTGCGGTGAAGATGATAGTAGGAGGTAATATAGAAAGTGTAGGTTGAAGGGAAGGTAAAGGTATGGGTAATGGAGTAGGAGTGGGTAATGTAGAAGGCTTGGGTGGAATGGGAGGTTGTGATAAGGATGTAGGTTGCTTCATTTTAGTTTTACCTTGGGTAGGAGGCTGCTTGACCAAGGTTTCTAGATGGGGACCTAAGATGGATGGAAGTGGTGAAGGTGAAAGAGGAGGAGTGGGAGAAATTGGGGTATGAGGCCTAAGAGGTTGAGTCTTCCTCTTAGGTGGGGGATAGGCCTGGTGATAGTTTGGGAGGAGGTGGCTAAATCGATCTTCATGGGAGGATGGACTAGACTAGGTGTCGGCATAACCCCCAATGTAGTGATAGGTTTGGGCATAGGTGAAGGTATGGATGTAGGTAAAATTTTAGGTGCAAGTGGTTTTTGGGGTAACCATAAAGGTTTGGG
Organism: Taxus wallichiana var. yunnanensis; assembly: GCA_018340775.1. Lineage (NCBI taxonomy): Eukaryota > Viridiplantae > Streptophyta > Pinopsida > Cupressales > Taxaceae > Taxus > Taxus wallichiana. The sequence continues at coordinate 821,178,950 of CM031238.1, forward strand.
TGTAGGTGAGGATGATGAAAAAGAGGCTACTATAACTAGATCAGGTGCAACAAATTTAGTTTTCTTGAGCACTTTAGGATAAATCACTGAAGTATCTACTTACAACATTTTCATTTGAGTTGATACGGGAAGTCAAAGGTTTCCCCAAATCATGGACTAGTCAACATACTCCAAGAGATCGGCCGAATGGGAGAATGACATAAAATTGGAGGGTGATGATGATGATTTTTAGTAATCCCTGTAAAGAAATATGACATCTGTGAGATAGGGAAATGGTTGGCTTAAAAATTTATGGGTAGAAGAGATGATAACAAATCAAGAGGGTATTTAAAAGCCATTACAGAGTTGTTACCAATAGAAAGAGATGCTACAATTTGATCCTCTATGGGAAGAGGATGGGGAATGGTGGATGGTGTAGAATCTTCAATTGGTGAAGAAAAGGATATGTTGGGATCTTCCATGGGTAGAAAAGTAATTAATGCAGCTTTCTCGATAGGTAGAGAGAAAAGTGGGGTACATGCCTCCATAGATGAAGGGATAGATGAAGTAGGCTACTCGGTAGACAAAATGGTAGATAAGGTCGAATCTTCCGTAGTAGATGAGAGGATGAGGTGGATTCCTCCATAGGTGGAATAACTCACACAAGGATTTACTCAACTGATGGGATGGGAGGAAATTGAGTAGAAGGGGATGGTATGCTATAAAAATGACATGAACCTCTCAAATGTTGGTATTATTGGTTGAGGTTTTGCCAGCTTGGTTGGATGATGGTGTGTGATTTGGAAACAACTTCTTAAAGATGTGGAGGTTTTGGTAATTTGGTGCATTAGGGTTATCCAAGACAAGATCTCCATTATCCAACATCTCTTGGATGATATTTTTAAATGTTTTACAATTACCATCACTATGACCTCGACACAGTGGTGATATTTGAAGTAATCATTCTCATTATACCATGCAGTACATGGATCCAAGGTTCAAAACCAGTATGTTGTTTTAGGGTGGAAGAGTTATGGCTCATGCATTTAGAGTGTTTTCCAAAACCGAGGAGTAAGGTTATCCTATGGGAGTATATCGTCATTGTTCATACCTATATTGAAAATTATGAATAGGAAAAAGACTAGAAGATGGTTTTGGTTGGTTAGATGGATGAGATGGACAAGCCTTAAGACCATAGTGTTGGTAGATATTTTGAGTTTTGAATGATTGGTTTTTGTTTTGGAAGAAGAATAAGAAGAGGCATTTGATTTGAATGGAGCACTCTTGTTGCAAAATTATAATTTATTCTCCTCGATAGCATAGATTTTTAGATTCCAAGCCATTTTGAATGCCTCATAAAACATTTAGAAGATTTGAACCCGAAGAATTAAAGAGATGTACTTGGCACAATCCCTAGTGAAAAATTCTATCAGCTTGTTTTGTGGAAGTTGAAAGGTGATTTGATTAGTAAGACTCCACCAACTTGTGAAAAAATCTGTGATAGATTCATCTTCATATTGGCACATCAAATAAAAATCAATCACGGTGACCTTCTTGATAATGTTGATGGAGAAATGATCAAGAAAGGCATGGGATTATTGATTAAATGAAAAGATAGAGTGCTTAGGTCTTGTCAAGGCATTGGGAAATTTCAAAGAAGAAATGCGTCATCATGGGAAATTAGATAACATGTGTGTTTAAAAGATCAAACATACTATTACAGATCCTTCTTACTATTAAATCAATTAAACTTTGGAATTTATGAATTTGGGGATAAGTATGAATTGGAATAGAAGGGTGAATAGGCTCATTACAAATCGTATCGTAAGTCAAATATTTTCATGATCCAAAGATAAAATATTCCATGGTTTGCATCTTATCCATCATCATTTTTATGAGATCAGTTATAGGATTAGATGAAGGAGCACCCCATGTGGTATAAGGAGGTAAATAATATGAATAAGGCATGGATGTCCCTCAAGTGTGTGGTGGTGTTGGGTAAGAAAATTGATAGGGGGGTATAAGTAACCGTAGATGATGATGGAATATACCCTAAATGGGAAGTGTATGTGATAAGTGGTTGTTGAGACAAGGTTTAGGTGGGCGGGACTTGTGTAGAGATCCTCATAGTAATAGGTGGCAGAGTAGTAGGTATAGACATGACTAAACTCTGAAAAGGGGTCGACGTAACTGGAGGTTGTGAGGTAATAGTGACTGATGATGTGGGAATCCCTACACTAAGATTCATAGATGATGGCAAGGTAGGACGTCAAAGGTGTGATAGATGTTGTTGTTGTGATAGATATCGAAGATGTGGGGATGAATTGAAAAATGACATGTGGTAAGGTGGAATCAGGAAACGCTACACTAGTGGTGCCCGATATAGAAGTGGGGGCAAGTGCAGGGAGGAATGTAGATAGGCATCCCGTATAAGGGTTGTCTGATGAGTCACGGATGGAGGAATGAGTAAGATAATATTACAAGGCTACATGATTGTGATCAAAGAGTTTTGTGAACTCCTCATCACCTACAGATATAACAATAGAAGAAGTGGGATCCATGGGTGAAGAAATAGAAGGTGGTGAAGGACTAGGAGGTAGTGGTTGGCGATACTAATGTGAAATAGTAGGGTGTTGACTTGTTCATGAGTTAAAACCACCTTAATAGTAGTAGGACATGTGGTTTGAGATCTACGAGATGGTGTAGAAACATAGGAAAAAAAGTAGAAGAAATATGGAAAATGAAAATTGGTTGTTGTTTTGACAAAAAAATCAAAACATGGAAAATTACATCGGTAGGGTAACCGATGTTGATAGGATGAGGTAATCGATGATGGTTATTGGACCAATGTCGATTCTCGAGAATAAATGATAGATTTAGAAATATGGAGATGAAGAGTGTAAATCAAATGAACCTAAACTCGTTAATTAGTAATCAAAGACTCAAAAATGTGTAAAATGACAAAAATAGGTCAAAAAAATGAATGGATATGAATTGAATACTATTTTGGGAAAAATAACCAAAATAGTAGGGAACCGATGCTAGTCAATTAACTAACCGATGTCGGTATGAGAGGAGGTAATTGATTCCTATTGCTAGATTGATGCTTTACTTGTGAAATATGAGAAGATGATGAAAATTTGAATTTTAAAGTGATTAAGTCCAAATAAAACACCAACCCAAAAACTAAGTATGGCAATGATGAGTCCTAACACACCCAAAATGAATTGGAATACACTAGTTATGATGGTAGGGCATGGAGGAAACAAAAATAAGAAAAAATGACCTCACTCCTAAAAACAAATTTAACAGTCAAAAGCTAACAAAACATGTCAATCTTATGCTTCATATTTTAATGTTATGTGGCTTATGCCATTTAAAACTGACTATGAATAGAGTATATTTTTTGGTTAATGAGGGTGCCCTATAGGTATTCTATGGCTGGTATGAAGTGTGTTTTGGTTAAATTTTACCCAATATATACTTCATAGTATGCGAGTCCCAACTCGATATGATGAATTGATAGAACACCGGTTGATCCACCACCAATTCAATTATTAATCATTGACAAAGCAATTACGGGGAAGGAAGATGGTTAAGAAAAGAGTAAATTTTAAAGTGATTTGGCTATGGGTGTGTGTGCACAAAGTGCTAACTATGCTTAATTCCTACCAATTATCGAATGGTCACAACCTTTGGTATATAGATTGTAAATAAATTTAGGTGATCTAATGTAACAATCACAATGATGAAATTCACATATTTTTAAAATGCAAATTGAATAATGAAATTTGATTAGCAAGTGATGAACAAGAAAAGAGAATGCTCTTTCTCTAAAATGTAGGTGTAAAAGAAAGGAAGAATGATTCTCTTTTAAACACAAAAAGATAAATTTCCTTTAGACAAATAGAAGAAGAGAAGATTTACACGAGAGAAATTTTATGTGAACTTTTTAGAATAGAAAGAAACACAATAATATTCCCTTGAATGAACAATGCAAAGAACCCACAAAAAGGATCCCACCGGGCGTGCTAAAATGTTTCACCTCAAAATATGTGATAAAACAAATGAATGTAATGGGCATAGGAGAAATACTTGTGAGTAGTAGGGAGAAGCTTGCACACATTGTTGAATTTGATCAGATTGAATGTGACATCTTCCCTTTAGCTAGGAGGAACAACTTGTATAAGAAACACAACAAGACCTCTAAATGATATTAAATAGCAAATGGTTTTGGAATGCCTAGTGATTGCTAGTTTCGATAAGTGTGAAACTTTTTAGATGGCTATCAATCCATTTTTTATCAAATTAATGAAAATAAAGGTAGGAAATAGATGTCCTATTACTAACACTTTGATTTAGGTATCTCAAAACGTTATCAACACACTAGATTAAGAAAAGTATTGAAGTAAAAACTAATCTAGCATTAGGAAAGGTATGGTTCTAGTTGGGAAAGGTCACTGAGGTGTTGGGAAAGGTCTAGGTGAAGTTTAGTTATGTTCTGGTTGTTTGGTGAAAGTTATAAGCTTGTTGTTCTAGGAAAAATTACTAGTCATAGAGACTGGTATCGGTTAAGCAACCGATGCTAGTACTGGAAAATGATTGATGCTAGTTGGGTGATCGGTGTTGGTAGGGGAAATATGGTCAAAATATTAAAAGTGTTTTATATCTCTCTATGATTACATAGACAGGTTGAGAGGCTTTAATAAGAATGATATGATTTATAAAATGAGTTAGCAAGGGTGATAGAGGTACTAGGATGGGAAAATGGTTTAGGATGGTAGAATAGATGGTAGATGGGTGAAGAGTGGTATTTAGGACAGAGGAGATTTAGATAATAGAAATAAATAAAAAGACTTAAGATCAAAAATCACAACTAAAACATGAGATTGAGTTACTTATCTGAGAACTTGTAGATCAAAAGGTGGTGGCGGTTCACGAGCATTCAGAGATGAAATAGGATTGTGTTCGAGTGTTATGGTGACGGAGCTTGTGTGCTCTATTGTGGGTGATCCAAGGATGTGGAGGAAGAGATTGGCTACTAGTGAAGACTTGATGTGCTTTGGTTTGTCGTCTGGTAGCTTGAATGCTCGAGAGTTATAATTCCAAAGCTTGAATGAATGAATGAATTGAATAACCTGCATAAAGAGTTAGAAACTCTTATTTAAGGTAACCGATGGAGGTTAGGGAACCGGTTCCGGTCGAGAGATAACTGGCATCAGTTAAGGAGAATTGATATAATTTGTAACAAAAAGGGTTTTTCTCCCAAATTTGGCTTGGTCTTTGGCTTAGTCCAGGGTCTGATTGTTGAATGGCATAAATTAGAGTGTGGAATTAGTTAGAGGATTAATAGGTCATGAATAGTTAGGGTTGGAAAGAGTCCCAGTTGGTTAGGATAAGTGGGGACTTGGTCTAGGTTCATTAATAGGCTAGGAATGGGTCTAGGATGAGGTGGAAAGGTGAGGTGGCTATTAGTTTAATTAAGGTAATTAAAATAAATAATGGTGTGAGGATGAGGATTAATTTAATTATGGGTAATTAAATTAATACTAATGTGTAGAAGGGGTCATGGCTAGGTGTATGTGTCTAATTACTTAATTGAAAGGGGATAGAGGGATTGTGACCTAAATTTTAGTGTCTACAATTAGTACAAGAGTAAGATCAATTTAAAATAAAATTTACAATGAAATGGTGCACATAAGCATTCAACAAAAATCCATTTGGACCATCAAACACAAGAGCAACATTTCAACATGCAATGGATTTGGAATCTCAAGGATTAGTTAATACTTGTGTTCTTGTTTATTTAGATGACATAAATTTTTTTCCAAGAATGCTACAGATTAAACAATTCATCTCAAACATGTGTAAGAAAGTTACAGGTAGAATGAGTCATGACATTTCACTCAATCTATAAAAATTACATTTTGCAGTCCATAAAAGTAAATTGATACATCACGTTGTGTCTAAAAAGGGTCTTACCATTGATTTAGATAGGGTAAGTTTAATTTTGTCATTATCCTTTCCAAATGATAAGAGATTGTTCCAAATTTTTCTAGGTAGAATTGATTTTTGATAAGATTGGTTTAAGAAATTACAAATTTAGTAAAGCCACTAACTTCAATGCTACTGAAAAAAACATGGTATTTTAGTTAGAAAAGAGAGGGAGAAATGCTTTTAAAGAAATTAAACATGTTATTTCACAAGCTCCAATGTTTATCACTCTAGATTTTAGAAAATATTTAATTTTATATACTTTTGGAGAAATTGACACAATCTCAGCCATGTTGGTACAACATAATGATGAAACGTTTTAAGAGCTGATTACTTTTTTCAGTCAAGGATTAGAACACTATGAGATAAAGTATTATTTTTTATAAAAACATGTCCTTTTAGTCATTAGAAGTCTCAAAAATTCAAACATTTGGTTTCAAATAACAAAGTTCATTTAATGGTTTCTCATCCAAGTGTTAAAGAATTTATTTTGAGCAAGAATTTAAATGAGAAAAGGGAAGGTTGGATTACAAAACTTATGGAATATGATGTTGACATCAAATTTAATAAACTCATAAGAGGAAGAGGTTTTTGTGAGAAAATAGCTTTGGATTTTCCTCACGGTAAAAATGAAGTTTTAATTCTCCAAAATGATTAAGACCCATCTGTTCCTTCATTTCCTCAGAGTTGGATTCATGACATCATAATTTTTCAAACAGGACAATGCCTATAGGGTTTTAATAAAATATAAATATGGTAGTTCAGATTCCATTCCATTCCTTGTGTCCTTGTTGATAATTTTTTTAGGAAGGATGTAAATGGTGTTCTTTTGATATGTGTTGATTCATATCATATTTAACATGTTTTAGAAGAGTTTCAAGGAGGATTATCTATTGGTCATTTTGCACCAAGATCTACGACCTTGAAGATTATGAGAATAGGATGTTATTGGCCAAATTTATTTAGAGATGCTCATGCATGGGTAAGTAATTTTTCAAAGTGTGCCATTTTTGTAGGAAAATAGAAGTTGGCAGCTCTTCCTCTTCAACCCTTTCAAATACATCATCCTTTCATGCAATGGGATTTTTATTTTATCGGCATGATTAACCCACTTTCAATTATAGGTCACAAATGGATTCTTACAGCTACAAATTATTTCACAAGGAGGTAAGAACTAGTATCTTTGAAGAGACAATGAAACTTTAGTTTTGGACTCTTATGAAATTCTTGTCACAAGGTTTGGTGTCTCTTTTACAATCATCTCATACAATGTTTTTGATTTCCTTGGCACAAGAATTAGCACATGGGAAATAAATCTTGGAATTCATCTATCAATGTCTTCCAATTAGTATCATCAAGGGAATGGATTGGTTGAATGAAACAACAAGAATATTCTCTAAATCATAGAGAGAAATATGGTAGAAAATTAGATATCATAGCAAAAAAATTCAAATCGGCCTTATGGGCGAGATAGGATACTCCTAAGAGGTTAGTTGACAACTCTCCTTTCATGCTTGTCATGGTAGAGAAGAAACGTTGTTTATTTCTTATGAATTATTGGCTCTAGATATTATAAAAATGGATATGATGGAGGTGGATTCAATGGTAATTAGATTTGCAGATTTAATGGAATTGGAAGAAGTTATAAATAATGCAATGGATACCATGGAGCCTCATAAAGCTCAAGTAAAATGATACATTGAAAATAAATCAATTGGAAGAATATTTAGAAAAGGATACCTTGTGCTCAAGTGGGATGAAGAATGAGCTGAGTGTGTCGGACACACTAAGTTTGAATTTTTTTGGAGTGGGCCATGTATGATTAAAGGATGCAAACAACACAATTCATTTTATCTTTACAAGATGAATGGTGATGAGATACCCATTCTGGTTAATGGGATGTACCTCAAAATTTTGTATTAAGCTCATGTTTCACCCTTGTATATAGTAGGTTATTATTTTTCATTTTCCTCTAAATCCTTCATGCACATTTTTGTTGTAGTTTTATTTTATTGTGTGCCTTGTGCTTTTTTCTAGTGTGTTTGTTTTCTAATTAGTGCTCTAGCACAATTGTTTTCTCTAGAGAAGGTATTTTCAGTTCTCATATTTTTTTAAGAAGTTACAATAGTTAGTAAGTGAATTTATTTCAAATGGATGTTTTGAGGCTACCGGATCTTACATATAACATGTAGATGTCCCCAAAAGTCACTAAAGTGTTATCCAAATAAGTCTCATACTTATTTGCACAAGTTAATCAAGTTTTTGACTTAAGCATATTTGGATGGAAGACTGTGGAAGAAAGTAACATAAATTAAAGTGTTCTGAAAACTTGGAGGATGATGAAATTTTGAAAATTTTGAAAAATTCAACAAAACATGGTATGGAAACAAATAATATAAGCTGCCAAGAATGAAAAAGTAGTGTCACAAGACCACAGAGCAAAGGAGAAGAAGTTATGAAAGTTTGACATTTTGGCAAAGTCACAGAACAAAGGAGGTTCCTTTTGAGTTCAGTGGGATGAAGGAAATGTATCTTTAAGTGTTCCAAAAGTTTTTTGAAGTTGTATGCTGTGGTACAAGGGAAATTTGTTTTCAATGCTCACGACGATATATCAATATCGTAGAACAAATAAAAATGATTTTTAGTGTTCTACGGATGTTCGAGGATCATGTATCCGCAAAGCAAAGAAAGATAATACCGCAATGTTTAATAGAAATGAAGGAAAAAAAGAGTTTTATGTGTATCTAAGGATTTCTAAAGTTCTCTCGCATAGTTTTAGAAAGGTTTGCAGAGGTCTTAAAGTTTTGGAAAGAAGAGAGAAGAGCCATAGAAGTTTACATAAAGTTCGGAGGTCATAGAATTTTGTGGATGGTAATAAGGATGTGGAATAAAGTGAATGAAAAACTTAATCTATGGAACATGGTGGAAGTCAAAGAATAATTCTATGGGTGGTCATAAGGTCGTAGACCAATGAAATTTAAGATAGGAAAATTTGTGAAACAAGGACAAAACATAGGAAGGCGCGAGACATCAAAAATACATATTTTTAGCTTCTTATTTCAATCAAAGATAAAATTTAAAGGATGGTAAGGACAAAATAATTTCAATAAAAAAAACTTAATTATAGCAACTTAATTAATGCATGAAAAACAACTTATTTTTATATAAAAAAATGAGCTCTTAATTATAGTAAAACATGTAGTGGCACAAAGTTCCTACTTTTTGACACGTTTTACTATTTTGGGCACACAAATATATTTTTGAGAATTGTTTGGCTATTTGTGAACAAATTTTTCTATTATAAGCATGTGTTATGGATTTTATCGTCATTTTTCACACATTCCACATGTTGTTTTATCTATTTTTAGGATCAAACTTACACATTTACATTTTATTCGCTTCTCTCTCTAAATTTTCTATAAAACTCTATGCAGCTTCATTGTTAAAGGGATCTCTACTTTTTCATTTGTTATAATGGAGTTATTCGGTGTTATTAGTGGAGGAGTAGGGGTCATGATTGATTCTTTATACTTATTTCACCTCTAGGATCAATAAAGGATTTGTTTTTACCTTCCTACAACATGTATATTGTGCAAAATCTTATTTTAAGCTAGTTTTATCTCGTGATAGTTGTTTTATCCTTGATTTACAATTTGATCTTAATTTATATTTCATAGATTGTGTTTACCAATGTTTTGTGTCGTATCTTGTTGTGGATTTTGCCAAACTTCGTTAAAATCTATTTTTTCCATTCTTTGAAACTATAATGGCCACTTCCTTTAGACAATTTTTATGATATTAGACTAGCTTCTCTGGACATGTTATCTATTTCATGGGACATACTGATAGGGGATTATGATATTTGATACATTGACATTGAGACATTATTTATATTAGTACATCATGACAGATTCATTCTGATGGTTTGATGCTTATATATTGTATGCATGGATTGTGCTAACTTTTGTGATACATGAATTGTAGTATTACTGTGCTTATATTGATCTTGCATATGATTATTTGATGATTGTGATGATGTTATAACATTCATATTTTTTGGAATATTTTAAATGATGGAATGTTTATACTAATGTAATTGTGCTTAGATTTCATGCTTTGGGTGTAATTGTGTTGATATTGATGTACCTTGTGTTGTGATGATCATGATATATGTGAATGTGGAAATATTTTGGATGGATTTGATGTGTGCATGTAGTGTGTAGCAATGTACAAGTTATATAAAAACACACATGGGGACCAAGGGACCAACAAGTGAAGGATTTTGGCCAAGACCCCTTGGCCACCTTGAGCAACTTGGTTGTGGGTTTAGAAGAAGTGTCTAAGACCCTTTGTTATTATGGTTGTTTAAATTATTTTTCTTACCATTTTATTAATGACCCTTTTTGGAATTTCACCCTTATATTTTTTATAATTTGAAATTTGTGTGATTTTCCCTCTCCCATGGGTTTATGGGACATGGGTCATGAGCCTTGTTGGGCCTTAGAATATTGACTAAGTACAAGAAGGTGCATGGGACCAATATGAAGAAGGGTACGTGGGGTAAAGGCATGTAGGAAAAGGGTTTTAGAAGGGTTTAGTAGAACCCATGTTGCACAGAAAGGAAAATCAAAGGGTTTCAAGAATTAGTTGTATTTGATGTTAAAGGGAGCACGAAAGAAAAGCATGACCCAAATAAGCATGCGGAGTGGATAAAGTGCCAAGCATTGCAACTTGGTGGTCAAGAAAGGAATATTCCATGTGATGGAAGGATCCATAAAGACATCATTGCAGAGAGTGGAGAGCCCAGATGGGAATAAGCATGCTCCATTAGAGGACCACCTTGACACTTGGTGACTTGATCTGCTACTTTAGAAAGGCATGGTGGTGGGAAATAAAACTATATATAGAGATGCTCAGGTAAAAGAAAGGAGATGCTATCAAGGAAGAGAGCGCGACTAGATAGAATGGAAGGGAGAAGCTCTATAGAAATAGTAGGAGGTTCTAGAGAGTTGAGGTTCTCATTTAGAGGATTGTAGGAGTGATAGCTTTCCTAAAGGGATGGGGTTGTGATAAATTATTTATAATATGGGAAGCATAGTTAGGACTTTTGATGCATGAATCTTATCTACATTGATATATTGGCATGTCATGGCCTTGGTGAATGTAATATGGTTTCTAAACTATGATCAATATTAAATATATGGTTTTGTTCTAAATATGTATTGTTCATGGGTGTAAAACCTAGTGCATTTCCTTTATGGTATGGATCAGATCTATTATTTATTTGATGTTTCTCATGTTATTGAACTAGGTATAATGATATAATAACTCATCTTAAAGTGATCTCAGAATGAATGCATGGTTATTTACCTTTTTGCATCTAAGTTTCTGTCATCAAGTAATGTATTCTCACAAGACTCACATAAAGGAGGGGCTTGACACCTTTGCATGCCTTAGGTGAATGCCCAGTGCCCACTAGGTGATAGGCTGGTGCACATGGGATTAGAATGTTTTCTAAGGGCATAAAAATGACTACATATTGGTTTTGTTACCGGGACCTCTTTTCGAAGTTGTGAGAAATGGCTACATCTTGGTTCCATTGATGACAGAATGCTTGACCTTGGAAAGTGTTGAAGCATGGTTCAAGAGTATGGAGGATGCATTTTCTCAAAGATTTAACACTGGACCTAAGTTTGATACACATAGATGGGTAGAAGAGAACCTGTACCATGAGTTATATGAAACATTCTTCTAGCTACTTTCTAGTGGAACTATATGAATGGATTTCAGCATATGCATCTAGATTGAGCTGGTACTATAGATCACGCGTGTGGACCCAAGATGATTATTAAAGGATATAGGATGCCGATCTGACTTGGATGCGTGTTATTAATCACTAGTGGAAAGGAGTGATAACCATTTATACTCTAGATTACACCATTTCTACGTATTCTTGTCCATATTTTCTTGAGTTTGAGTTCCTAAGAGAATTTGGAGGATCATTGTTATGAGATATCCCGTTAGCTATTAAGATCTTGATGATTACATTATGTTTGGAGGCATTCCCTATGTCTAGATAACTTCTCTCGAGTGATGGGCATGAAGCTAGGCTAGAGGAAGATGTCGATATTGCGGTTGAAACGGAAAGGGAGGAAATACGACTCAAGTACATTGAGGTGCATGAAAGGGATTTTGATAGACAACACGAGGTTGTAGGAGTGATGGATTTATGGAGGCATAATTTGTGGGAAGGAGTTGAGGTTAACACAGAGGACATGGAACTTGAGGAGTCTATGTTACCCCATCTTGGAAAGAATGGAAGAAAATCCCCTTGACCTCGATGAAAGTTTTCATGTGGAGAAAGGAGATTCGTTGGTATGCATCTGAACCCATCTGATGACTAACCCCTGGTGCTTAGTTTTCCAAATCAAGAGATAAGTATTGTTTATCTTGTTGGTATCGGGGAAGTAACCAATCTACGCCTAGGATATATAATTTGTCATTTAGGACATCTATGGCTACACAAACCATTCCCATATTTGGAGGAATTCTTGGACAAGTCCAAATACAAAAATTTTGGGTATCGTGTCTCAAAGTGGCATTAGACACACAACTGGAAGTGGGAAATATCACAAACCATTAGTGTGAATTCAAGTGGGACATTGGGAACACTAGGCACGACCACTTCAAGGCATTATTGGCTACAAGGAGTGGATCTAGTGGTGTAGGGGCCGAAGGACCTGGTGGACCTAGTGGATCTGGAGGATCGGTTGGGTCGGGGTACAAGACCTAGTGGGTGTAGTTTATCTACTTGGTGGAGGAAACACATAAGGAAACCAAGGTTCTAGGTCAAGTGGACAAGGGCCTCAACCACCCCTGCAAGTATTTTTGAGATGTCTTTACACCTACTGGACTACAAAGGTATTGAGGATGTTACAGAGCATGTGCACAAGTGTGAATTTCTATGGCACGTGAAGAGGATCACCACCCCGAGCAAAATGAAAGTCAATTTGTAACAATGTTTCAGGGGCACACACATAGTTAGTACCACGTAAGTATGACCCCCATTAGATGGTCATGGATTACACTACATTGAAAAATGCCTTCCTAGTAGAGTTCCATATCCCTGAGTTTGAAAAAAGAGCATCAACACTCTGAAGGAGATCCAACAAGGAATGACAGAGAGTGTGTGAGAGTATGATGCATGGTTCAAAACTCTCTTATCAAAACTATCCTATGACATACACCCCTCTCAAAGCATGCCCAATGGTTTGTTGGGGGATTGATAACACCATTTAGAAGGGCACTGTCACATAAGACTTTTACAGACCCGTGTGAGGCCTTGGAAGCTTCCCTATATGTTGAGGCTATTGGGAGCATTGACACCAATGTGAGCCCTTTCCTGGAGGCTCAAATTTTTGTAATGGCTAAGTAGTTGGAGAATTTTTCTACAAAATCAGCACATGAGGTTTGTAGTTGTCTTTAGTACACATATTGTGAAGTGGAGGGGCATACAAAGGATAGTTTCCCTTGGAAATCAGTACCTGCCATGGCAGTAAACTATGAAATTTTCCATAGGGATCATGATGCAAGTATGTTTCCTCTACTAAAATTCATGATCCACAAGAATGTGTCTTGCTATTGCAATATATATACCTCTACAACCCATGACACCAAGGATTGTAGGCTGATTGTTCGATTCATCATGCCATTGATCTCGGTGTGTGCCGACTATCCTTGCGGGAAGTTCCAAGTATGATTATCACCTGTTATGAAGGGTGCGTAGATGGAGGGGCACATGGAAGAGGTTTTTGTAGAGGATTTCATGGTCACAGTAACCACGGTGAAGGAAGAAGTGAGTTCCCACGTGGAACTTGTTATGATTGTGGATTGATAGAGCATTATAAACATGAGTTTGTTGATATATTGCAATGATCGTGTACTACGAAAAGAAGAATGAGGATTTTCATGAGCTGTTTGAACACATGAGCCAACAACATCGAAAGCATAAAGGCATTGGGATGGTAAGCATAAGGAAAGCCAACTCTCAATGGATGTCAAGGATGGCACATGAACTAGAACTAGAACCTGTCCTAGTTACAACACGAGAAGAGGTTGTGTGTGCAAGGGAGATGCCAAGATAGAAACTAGTTATTAGGTAAGAAGTGATACATGGGAAGTATCTAGACCCTGCTCATTAGAAGGAGGTGTATCAGGAAACTATGGATGTAATTCGAATTTACAAGTGGAGATCTAGTGTCTAAAGGAGCAAGAAAAAATAAGTTAGAGCAAAAAAAAAAAGAATGTTGAAGCTCCATGTAAGAAGGATCTGGATGAGGTAAGGGAAGTGTGCAAAATGTTAACATGAGAGAATATCATTCCTTTGTTAGGAGAATGGTTATAGGTGAAGGTACCATGCTCTAGGAGAGATCGTGAGAGGCAAGTGCTACATGTTAAACTTCCTCCCCATAGCCTCGACTATGAAAAAGAAATAACCTTGAATGTTGTTGTAGATGGATGGATTTTGAGCAATATTTTGATCAACATGGGCATGGAATTCAATGTACTCACCTTGGATGCATGGCATCAAATGGGAAGGCCCACACTATAGCCATCCTCGAATGTTCTATATATGGAAAACAAGACAAAAGCAATTCCCATTGGTATCTTGAAGGATGTAGTTATCACTATTTAAGGAGCCAAGTTCACTGGGGACTTTGAATCTTTGGTGCTACCCGAGGTGGATAACTTTAAAACATTACTTGGGTGCCCCTAGTGTTAAAAAAACAACACCGACCTATGGTTTAACAAGGGGTAAATCAATTTTGAGACCAAGGAAGAATGGTTCATCATCCCTTTAACAAATGGGAAATCAACACCCTATACTGAGCCCTTGAGAGAAGAAGTCCTTGATAAAATCTATGTGTACTCCATCAAATACCTTGAGATAATTCATCCTACAGAAGGAGTCATCCAATTTGAAGATGCTCAATTAATGAGTGATACAACTAGCATAACATGTGAAAATTGGGTGCACGGGACTTATGAGTTGATTGGGTGATAATTGAGAGGATATGTAACAATGGTAAGAAATGTGCACTTAGTCAAGCACTTGCATGGGAAGAAGTTTCCAACTTACTATGGAGGAGCCAACCCTGGTGATTTCTTACAAGAAATGGAGGCTCGGTGGAAAAATGAGAATGAAAGGAGAAAATGCTAAGTTATAACTTACCTAGGAATGCAGCATGTTGGTGGGCTACACATAATGAGAATCTCATAGAATGGCATGAAGTAAGAGTCACATTCTTTGTTAGGTTCTCCGTATAACAGCGCATTGTCATACATGACTTCCATGGAAAGGAACCTGTCTCGTTTCATATCCAAGCATGTGAGGGATCCTAGATGGGAGGTGTGGAAGCATTTCCACCTTTGTTATGGGTGCATAAGTTATATTCCAATTTACAAGGTTGTGCATACACATGGTATATTCACTCAGAGACATGTCGTCAGACACAAAATTGGCAAGAGTAAATGACTGATCTCATTCAAGCTTTTGAATACCGAAGAACCAATCCATCAGTAGATAAGGCATTGCAAGTTATCAAGTACCTTACAATGGGAGATAGTACAATGGAAAAAGATAGGTTACTAGAGTTTTTGGTTGAACCTAGTTTGGAGATGTGTTTCAATGAAGAGGAATCAGAAGAGATACAACTTGAGCATGCGTGCATTGAAAAGGAAAAAGGAAAAATGGTCTATGTAATATATGGTAATGAAATAAAATATTTGGATTTTAACCATTCTAAGGGTATGCACAAAGTCACAGATATAGCACCGATGATTGAGCACATGCCTACCATAAGCCCTTGAAAAATAAGAAGGTTAACATCGGGTGAGAGGAAGAACCTAAGGAAGATATGATTGGGGATTATTGGTTAGAAAAAGAAGTTTCAAAGATCATTGATCTATTGTGTGAATTTTTAGGACATATTCCTGCATGGGTACCATGAGTTTAAAGGCATTCACCATTCCTTGGGCTAGATGAGGATCAAGTTAAATGAAGGTGCACACCTGATTCAAAAGAGACTGTATCAAATGAATCTGAACTTACACGTATGGGTCAAGGAAGATAAAGACAAGATGACCCCTTCAAGAATCATTGAAGCTATGGAGGAATCAAAGTGGATAAGCCCAATGGTCATTAGTATCATGAAGGATGGAAGGATAAGGACTTATGTTGACTACAAGGACTTTAACGCAGTGTGTCATTGACCCTTTTCCAACCCCATTCACTGAAGAAATTTTTATCTCTAATCACAAAGACCCTTGAGTTTGCACAAGTGTGTGTGCTTGAGCTCATAGTATGATTGGATAACATGGGTACTATCTCCAAGTTATGGGACTTTCTACTTGAGGTAGACCTCTAGAGAATCCTGGTTCTTACTCCTAAACTACCTGCCACAATCTACTCTAATGAAAAAAAAACTATCTAATCCTAATGTGCATGAAAAAAAAGCCTACACTAAAGCGGTGATACACTAGAAAAGGGCGGAATGAGAATAGCTTTCCAATGTGTGAAAATAAGAGAAAATTGCATACTAGAAGTGGTGATAATAGTTCTCCACAGTCTAGCAAATGCATTCACAATAATATTCCATACATGTACAATGATAATGAATCCCTGCAAGAGTATAAGTTGTGAGAATATATTTTCAATGAGTTTGAAAGGGCAAGAAGAATGTAAGAAAACATAGTAGGGGAAGATACATCCAAAAAAGTTGCATCTATTTCTTCATAAGAATGCATAATTCAATCTATTATAAGATAAGGGCCTGGATCACCAAGAAAGGAGTCCAATACAAGGTCCTACAACATATTGTCTTCACAAAAAAATTGGCGAGTTTTGTTACACAAAACTATCTCCACTTTACAATGAGCCCAACACTCTAATTTATAGAAATTTGAGAAGAGAGAGAGAGAGAGGAAAATGAAAATCCTAAAATTTTTCCTTCAACCACTTGAAAAAGGTAGTAAATGGAGTGAAATGATGTTATGTTTCTTGCAAAAGTCCCCCCATACTATCCCATAACTTACAATAGTGAAATATGTCAGCCCATGCTTCATTGAATGCATTTCAACTACCAAATAAAACCATTGTTCTAAACTAGGCACATTTTCTAAAAATCACCATTAATTCCTCATCAAATTCTTGATTTCTTGATTTTTACGCATTGGGCTTGGAACCATGTTTCCAACGGTACCAATTTTGTGCATTTTCATTGAAAAATGCAAAAGTTATGGCCTTCTGAGTACGGGCAGCTATTTTGGGTCTACCAGACATTTCTGTCATTTAACAGGATTGAGCATTTAATTTACTAGTGATGGAAATGTTTATTTTATTTTCATATAGATATCCTCATCAAAAATAATTAATCTAGTTTCTATGGCGTAGAGGGCATCGTGCTCATTCCGAAAGTCAAATTTCCTAAAAATCAAAGCTCGGGGTCAAAATTTATGGCCATTGGAAGTTTGAGAGGGTCGGACATCAAATTTTCCTTCGCATGCAGCTATTTCAGATATTTCAGGTCTTGGTGTCCCGGATGTCACTTGTGTGACTTGGGCCAAAAACCTCCACTTTGGAATTTTGGCCTTTGATGTCCCGAATGTTCCAGTGTTGACCGGATCATGAGGGTCGTTGACCTCCACTTTCTCTCGACCCACTTTATAAATCGAGACAAGTCACTTTTTGGAGTCCTCGTGTCCCAACATCCCAACTTTCCCTCGATCGTGTGGACAAAAACTTTTGACTTTGTCGATTTTTCCCCTATGCGGTGATTTTAGACATGTGGATCCCATGCGTCCCAACGTCCCATGGACCGCTTGGGACATTTTGACTAGACTTCGTTGACTCTTTCTATTTTTGACTATTTCAAGAAAATTGGGCATTTCGGTCCCAACTGTCCCACACGTACCTATTTTGTCAAGGAAAAAGAAATCTAACTTGACTGATTCCTTTACAAATCAGCCCTGAACTTGGTATGATCAACCTTGGTACAATCCGCCTTGGTTCCATCCTCGGCTCTTAGACTCGATTTGCTTTAAAATAGGCCTCACGACCTCATTTTAAAGAACTTTTACAAATTTTCTAACTTCTTGGATTTTTTCCTTGGATGGGGAAGTGAGAGAAAAACCAAAGGGAATCCCAAAACTTGATTTTTGGGCCTTAGACTATTTCTACTTTCTCAAGCCTGAAGAAATGATGTAGGTTATCAAAATTACCTTGAGGGGTGGATTTTGGATAACAAAATTTTGGAAGGAGTAGTTGGGCACAAGGTCTATTCCTTCATGGATGGGTTCTTGGGGTATCACTAAGTAAGGATTGCAAAGGAAGATGAGATAAAGATAACTTTTTTCCACTGAGTGAGGAAGCTTTGCCTACATGATCATTCCTTTTGGATTTAGAATGCACCTGATGTGTTCTCGTGCATCGTCGTACAAGCATTTAAGGACTTCATCCATAAATTTCTTCAAGTCTACCTAGATGAATGGATTGTGTATGGGTTGGTAAAATACCATTGTGAGAATTTGAGGTTGATGTTCGAAAGATTTTGGTAGTTGAGGATATCCCTAAAAATTAAAAAGTGTGTTTTTTCAACTCCATTTGGAACCTTGTTAGGACATATTATATGTAAGGAAGAATTATTAGTGGATCCCACCAAAGTTAATGTTATTTTTAGATTGACAGAGCCTACTAGTCAGAGTGCAAAGCGTAGATTTCTTGGGCATACAGGGCACTACAGGAAGTTCATCAAAGGATATGCAAAGATCATCGCGCCCTTGGAAAAATAACTTAAACACAAAAGCACCTTTCACTGGGGAGAATCACAATAGAAGGAATTTGACACTTTGAAGGATAAGCATGTTATCGCACCCATAATACATTTCTGTTCTCGGGATAATCCTTTCCATGTTCATGTTGATGCCTCAGAGAAACCATTGGAGTAGTAATAGAAAATGTTTATGAGGGTATTGTTGATCACCCCCTTTGTTTTGTAAGTCGGAAGTTGACACCATCAGAACATAATTACACAAGTACTAAGTGTGAGGCACTATCAATGATCTACGCATTGCATAATTTCAGGAAGTTTGCTAGTGACACCTTTTATATTCTACATAGATCAAATAAAACTGAAGTATTTTGTAAATAAGCCTATTTTCCAAGGGTGTATATGTCATCATGGCCCTGTTGTTTCAAGAATTCATCTTTTTTAGTTGTAGTAAAACCAGGAAAAAGTAACTCAGGACTTGATCACTTATCAAGAATTGACTTAAGCGAGGACACAGAGTATTGACGATACCATGCCGCACACACAATAATTTATGTTGTGGCACGGGCCCTCTAACTTAGAGTATATTGCATGTATTTTTTGAAATAGGTGTGGTGCTTTGGAAGGGATGAAGGCTTTAGAGAAGAAATAGTTGGCTATACGTACCATGCCTTACATGTTGATTAGTGGAGATTTGTACAAGTTAGGCCATGATGAGGTTTTGTACCGATGCATATTAGAAAATGAGCGTGTGACGATTATGGAGGAAGTGCATGGTGGAATTACAGGAGGATATTATGTAGGAAATGCAACTATGTGAAATATTCTACTCACAGGGCTTTGGTGGGAAAGTATCTACCAAGATTGCATTGAATTTTGTAAGGCCTGTGACCATTTCCAATGCCTTGGCAAGCCAAGAAAAAGAGATGAGATTCCTTTAAGACATATAGCCAACGTAAAATCATTTTAGATATGGGCAATCGACGTTTTAGGACCAATTTCACCAGCCATACGAAGGACCGGTTCACGCTATATCATTACTTGCATTAATTACTTGACAAGATCGGCGGAGGAGGTAGTATCTACATAGGATTACACCGCAGTGATGACTATTAGATTCTTATGAGAAAACATAATCAGTAGGTATAGATGTCCTTTGAGCTTGACTAGTGATACATTTTCTAAATGAAATGATCAGGATCTTGTTAGCAGAGTTTATGGTGGCCCATCACAAGACTACCACCTATCATCCCCAAGCAAATGGAATCATGTGAAGAGTTCAACAAAATAGTATGTCACATGTTGACCAAAATTTTTGATGTTGAAAGACAAGATTGGGATGACGAGGTATCGCTTGTTTTATGGAATACATGATAACCTACAAGAGTTTGAATAAGGCCACACCATTTCAATTGGTGTATTTTTTCCATTGAATTCATATTACCATCACTATGTATAGTGTGTGCAAGAGGATTGGCTAATGAACAAGCACTCGAGGAAAGGATCGCAAGTTAATTCATTTGGACGAAAGGAAATCACTTGCAAGATGAAGTCAAGACCTGAAAAGGCCGGACTTAAGGCATGGTATGATCAACATATCAAGAATAAGTAGTTTGAGGTGGGGCGATGGTTCTATTATATGATTCCAATTATGTGTGCCATCCTAGGAAGTTGAAAGTCCATTGGTTGGGCCCTTACATCATCTCATACATCCATGATTCAGCACTCGCCACTTATAAGAGCTAGATGGGATGAGGTTACCTCACCATTTCAATGGGAGTAGGCTGAAGTCCTACTATAAATAAGTCTTCCTTGTGTTTGTAAATAAGTCATAATTTCCGGTTAGCTTAGGATTTCCCTTTTTGCATTTCCTTTCCCTATATTTCCCTTTCTCATTGCTTGTTCCTTTCTTTTTGTTCTGTTTTGCGAGCTTGTGCACCGGTAACCACATTACTTTCAAAAAAATTTGTATGCATAGAGGACCACGCACCTAATTTAGTATATGGTGGAGCAATGCAAAGGGATTAGTGCAATGTGAGAGATAAGTTGTTAGTAAACATTGTATGGCTGAAATGAAAGGATCAAAGGCGTGAAAAATAGAAGAACGCGTGGAAACAGTGGATAAGAATTTTGGTGTCAATATAGCTTAACAAAGACCATGTACAAAGGATAAGAAGTGCAGGAACAACATAAGGTAGGAAAGAGAAAAAATCAGGTCAAGGACGGAAGAAGTGCCTTTGGCACTGCAGACGCGCGTGTAAGAGTCTTCAGTTGGTAAGGATTTTTTGTGCACCAGAAGGTTGTAGAAGGTTTCACACAATATTGAGCATGTGGGTAAGGGAACTTAAGATGGGATTTAGCTGAAAAATCCACATTTAATGTTAAGTATGTCGGTAGGTGGTGTAGCATTTATTGCTAGAAAGGGGGAAAAACTATAAGTATGAAGTCGGGCACGTTATTATTTACCTTGCTATTATGATATTGAAGAGCTCTTGTGAACTAAGGCATCTGCAAAAAGAGATTTGCGCAAAGAAATAATAATAGATATTTAAGTACGTGACTATGGTTGATCTGTAAACTAAAGTGGAAGAAGTAGACGGGCATAGGAAAAAGAATTTCAAAGGACTACATAGTCTTATGGAAGAGTTCTTCCATGTTAGGGTTCTGCAGCTAGGGCATAGGAGTAGAAGGATTCTTCCATAGAGTTGAGCCACAAGATTGAGCAGAGAAAGGAAGAGGAGCAAGAATATTTTAGGTTGTAACCTGACAAGTAAAAATGGCACCAAAGAAGGTGACCATTTCACCGAAGAAGAAGGGCAAAGGGAAACAAACTATCGTAACTAGTTTTAATGAGGAGTGGTATGTAGAGATGTAGTACCCAGATGGAGTGTTTTTGGGGAAAGAATGGGTATCACATGTTAGGAAGATGTCCATGAGTGACTACAATCATCACACAAGTACCACAAAGAAGGAAATGGCATTGGAATTGGTTCGTCCAAGTTATACTAGGACACTTTGGAAGGAATGTCGATCTACAACGATGAGGTGAAGGTGAAGTTGGGTAAGGCCAAGTTGCTATAACTATATGAGTTTCCCTATTTTGGCAAGCCCGAGTAGTTATACCAATGGTTGATGTCGTATGTACATGAAGACCACTTCTATTTTGTAGGCCACAAAATGCACATAACCCCTCAACTCATATCAAATTTTATTAACACTCGGTCTCAGCGAAGGGGAGTCCATAGATTACAACTTCAAGGATAATGAGGCCATTAAGGTGATTGTAGAATCCTATGAATACAAGAAGGGTTCACACTACTTCAATATCACAGATATCCCTGACCCTATAATGAGGATGTTTGTGTACTTGGTTACCAAGCTGAATGGTCAAGAAAGGTGGACACAAGTAAACAAGGAATGGTTGAATGTATGCCAAATATTTTTAGAAGGAACCATATACAACTTTTCTACCTTTATTACATATGAAATCATTAGCAACATGAAGGAGGGAGACAAGATAATGTTTGGAAATATTCTCCTCACCATCATCTTTTAGAGATTGGAGTGCCCAATGGGCCAAAGAAGTTTGTATGGGAGTATCCAGATGAAGATCCCTCACCCACAAAATATTTGAGAAGTATACTTGTGATACCATGACGGCCACCCACAAGGCACACTTGGAGAAATGGTACAAGTGAATGTGTGATGCATTCAGGGAAGAGTGGAGGATACCTGAGAAACTTCCCGCACTTATAGATGAAGAGGCTGAGTTTGTTGTATATCAACATTTCTGCATTGGAAGATTCACTCTAACAGATGGGACTAAGAGTCCATGGTGAAAATTTCCATTCTCTTTCACCATGTAGTATTTCCAGGAGGGGTCAACCATTTTAAGGAGGAAAAATAGGACAAGGTTCAACTTTGAGTGAAATGGACCAAGACCATCGTGATCTACATAGAAATCTCATATACCAAAAGAATCACACATATGTGGAGAAGTATGTCTCCCATGAAGTCAGATGATGATGAAATCATTTATGCTACCAATCGCTAGGACTTCAATAAGAGTATACTTGTGCATCATGCCAAATTTTGAGAAGGTGAATACCTGGAGAATGATGTCTCCATTCTAGAAGACCCCACATGGAGGAATAAGGATGTGCCGAGGAAGAGGGAAAGAGAAGAAGTGTAGGAGAAGAAGACACCAAGTGTACAAACAAAAAAATATGTGGGCACACTGGAAATAAGCACTAAGCCAAGAACTTATGCGCATAAGAAGAAGTCCCTAGTTAGTTACAAGACCCTGTAAGAAGAGGTGCTGAGTGAGAGGATCCTCCCACATGAGAAGAATCGCTAAGAAAGGAGTCACCTACTAAGGAAAAAGAGAAGAAAGAATATTCTAAACTAGAATCAATAGCTAGGAAGAAGTAGAAGGTGTCAGAGAAGGAAGACTCGGAGGAGATAGAGGGCTTAGAGGCTGTTATGCCAATTTTTCCCGAAAAATTGATCAAACATGACCCCACACAGAAGAAAACCTAAGGTTCGGCTCTGTCCCCGTGAGCTCACATTCAAATCCAACAACAAGTTGCATGCGGACTTGGAAATGAAGAAACTAGAGGCTCTCAAGAGAAGGAAAAGGCTCAAAGGCTCCGGCTTCAAAAATTATTCGCAGAGCAGGCCCAAATTGGCTAAGTATGGAAGAAGTAGTAGAAGCTTCCATGCATCATCTCAAACAAGCATCTTCAAAGTTAAACCCAAAAGTGAGTCTCCCAAATGAGCACAAGGCTTTTACATGTCCCACGTCTGAAAAGGGGACAAAGTCAGCTATTTAAATTGACTAAGTATAAGAGTGCCAGTGGAACTCTCCATGTGTCTAGGGTCCAATAGAGTCAACAGGGGAGACATAGCGGGTTCAAAATTGACTAAGTATAGAGAACTAGTGAATGGCCCCACAGGTTGCATCAACATAAATTCAAAGGTGTGACCCAAACTAGAGACTCAGATGAGCGAAGGCCTTCCACGTGTCCCAGGTCCAAAAGGGGACAAAATCAGCCATTGAAAAGTCGAATAGGGCAAAGGCTAGCGGAAGGAGCCAAGTGTCATCACGGTGCTACTTTAAAAGTAAAATTTGGAGCGGTTTCCAAATAAGCATGAAGCCTCCACGTGTCCAAGGTCAGATGTATGGCCCCACCAAGAAAAAGGGACTTAGCCAAATGCAAAGAAAAGAGAAAGCTAGTGGAAAGAGCCACGTGTCTCTTTGAAGCACTTTCAAGAGGAAAATCTAGAGGTGGTCCAAAAATATGTGCTAGCTCACCATGTGTCTCATCGGTGTAATTTCAAAGGCACACCCCAAAAGGAAGTTCCCAAATGAGTGACATGCCTCCACGTGTCTTAGGTCAGGCATAGTGTCTCCGCCAATAGGAGACACTCTAACAAAATGCGAAGACATAGGGGATCCCACAGATGATGCCACGTGTTTCAATCTAGCATAATTTCAAGAGTGAAGGTAAGGGGAGAAATTTCAAATGAGCATGGGGCTTCCACGTGGCCCCTGTATGAATAGACCCTTGCATACTGCAAGTCGTGTTAAGCACCCAACTCGAGGAACTTCAGATGGTCATATCTTTTAATTGGGAACTCAGATTTGGGTGGGAGAAGACTTTTTGGAAAGGTCTCAACATCCTCTATACCATAGAGGCCTGAAACATTAATTTTGACAGGGTTAGGTGGGTTAGAAGTAGGAAAATTTCTTGGAAGGTATTAATGAAGGATTTGATTGCTTCAACCACCCAGATTTGATTTTTTGATCCGTCATTCTTCCTTCTTCAACACACCAAATAGACATAGAGCGGTAGTCTTGAAATATTGTGGGTGGATCCACAATGGGAATTGAGGGATAGTGGTTGAGCTTTCAGAGAAGGATTCAATGCGTTACAAGGGTGGTTGGAACAAAGTTTGATTTTCCCTCTCTTTCTCTCTCATTCTTCTATATATTGTACAGAGAGGGCATATTCAAAGTTTGGTCATTGTTTCTCCTCTACCCCCTCTCTCTTTCTTCCTTAGGGTAGAATATGGAGTCTAAGCCTCCTCCCATGGATTTGTAATGGAATTTTCTTGCCTCTTTCCCATTGATGATGTACCATTTAACATTTTGGAGCAATAAAATTTGTTCTGTGATGCTTTTGTCCATCCTTGACTTATTTTGTTGTCTCTTCTTACCTCTCATCATTACAGGGTATAATGTGCATACTATGATGTTTTTTATAGGTTTTAGGAGCTGTTCTTAATGGGTTTTGAAGTGGTGTTCCATGTGAAATCTATCTATGGTCCGTGGTGCATTCTATCCACCTTATCCTCTACTCATCTCTCTCCATTTTAGGAATTTGGATATGTGATTCAACCATTTTATTTTCTAGTGTATCACCACTTACTATAAGCTCTTTCACCCTCTCTCTCTCTCTCTCTCTCCCCCTAGAATGGTAAGATTAGGATAGAATAGGTTCTTCCTGCATTGGAGTATCTTATGGCAGGTAGATTAGGAAGAAAGAACTAGCTTTCTCCGAGGTCCATCTCAAGTTTTACAAGTCTCACAACTTGAGAGATGGTCCCCTAATGTGTAATCACATTGAATGCCCACTTCACTCCATGACTATTCGAGGGTTCTATGACTCTGTACTAACAATTCTAGCATGCATGGTGGGACAAGTCCAAGAACCTTACCACCTCATCTTAGCTAGTTGGTGTGTTCCTGTTAAGGTTCAACCTTTTGAGGCACATGCAAGCACATTTGGAAACTCCATCTAGTCAACAACCCCATCTTTGAAGTTATAGACCTTTTCCATCCATTTCCACCCATCTTCATTCACTTTTCTTTCCATATCTCCCATTTTTCTTCCATTTCATGAAGTTGTGCAATCATGACTTCATTCCCTTCATGGAATTCACACCTACAACAAGTGCAAGTTTGCCTCCAATGTTTTCCCAAGGTCCTCTTGATCATCATTATGATTATATCTAAAACCATTATGCTTACCCATATGAGCAGGGTCAAAACCAGTTTGGCCATGAAGCTTATCAAGAACAAGGGGACACATATGATGGTGACAACTACATGAAAGATGTTGATCTACTGGAGAAGATTCAAGGGATGGAGGCTAGCATGGTGCAGTTCAGGATACAACACAGATGAAGGCATTTAGGATTGGTTTTAGGGAACCTTATCCATGGGGAGGCCCTTTTCCAAGACATTACAGCCCTCAGGAGAAGCTTGAATTCATGGTTGAAGTGTTACCTCAACTTACACAGTGGATTGAGGATATTGAGGCTTATGAGTTGGACACAAGACAACCTTGTTAATGGGTAAGTCCACCACCTCCTATCTTTTCTTTTCCTCTTCCTCAATCTTTATCATTTCAACAGTGTCATGATTCAAGCCCCTCACTTGTTTCCCCAAGTGTTGACTTCCCTTCCCCATGTTCTAGTCTTCAACCTCATCTTAATTATTCTACCCTTTTCCATTCCAAGCAATCATCCCCTCCAAACAAACAATAATTTCCACTCCCCTCTCCACCAAAAACAATAGCAAAAGGTTAAACCCCAACCTCGCCACTCCTCTTGTTTTCCCAAGTCCATGTTGGGAAGAGACTTAAGAATTCAGTCAAGGAGAACAATAAGAAGGGGAGCCTAACAGAGAAGAAATGACAAAAAAATGAAGAGTTGGGCTGCCAGATTTGAGTTTACAAAGAGCCCTTTGATGGTTAACCCACTAGATGAGGTACAGTTGAAGACCCAAGTGGTGGCTAAGGCTGAGTTTGCAGCAAAAGAAGAGCAAGAACAAGAGGAAGAAAATCAGCAGTCTGTTTATGGCACTTTGTCTAAAGAGGATGTTGATCTAACCCAAGTTGCACAACTAGTTAAGGAGGAAGAACAACCAGCTCCAAGTCCCATTGAAGAGGAGCAGCTGGGAGAGATCAAATCAAAGTTAAAGCCACTCAATGAAGAAAGCATCATTGAATTTTTTTTTCATTTCAAGGGCCTGATTTGATTTATGAACCCACAATGGAGGAGGACCATATAGTTTCAGAGGCTCCAAGTGCAGAGTAGGCCACAAGAGAACCTTTAGTTCTTCCTCCCACTTCATCCCCTTCAAAATCTAATGTTGAAGAAGATTTTGAGATTTCAAACTTCATGTTTGAAGATGAGGGGGACCATGGTGAGAAAATTACAGATCTAGAGGACACCATGGAGGAGGTCAAACACATGTAGCAGGACAACAAGGAGGTAGAAAGTCTATTAGACATGGAAGATTTATTTGTTGGAGAGGATCCCATGGATATCACATCATTTTCTCCACCATCATCCACCTTCCAAGCACACGAGCCTGCTACCATAAAGGAGAGCATTCAATGACAACAACATGCACTTCATGATAGCCCTCTAGAACCAAGGTTGGAGGATCATAGTCTTCCGTGTTCTTCACAAGAGAAGTAAGGGAAAGAGAAAGAGGATGTCATCATCTCTCTCATACCATCCACCTAGAAAGGTCAACAGGAAGACTCCATTTTTGGAGTTGAAGTTCAGAGCAATGGGCACATCCAAAGGATCAGACCGTGCCTAATCAGGTACTTAGCTTCGTTGGAGCCAAGGGAGAAGCCAAAACTAGTCATACCTACTTCAAGGAATGAGGATGAGTATCAAAGTACCAAGGGTCATCATCAACACCTCTAGAAGTCCAATGCCAATTAGCTTGAGGAGGTATTTTTGGTTGATGTTAATACCTTGATGATTTGGGTGGAGGACCGCTTATTGTCGTTTTTCACTCATACAAGCAACCATATTTAATGTCAAATCATTTGCATGGCTACCCCTCTTGAGAAAGGGAAGTTACTTCTCCCTGCCAGTTGTAGGATTTGTTTGAGTCCCTCTTCTCTCTGGTTAGTGTAGGAGTAGGTTTAGGTTTGCTTTCAGTAGAACAAGTGCTTGTGCACACTCTACATGTCTCATTTGAGGCATGTATGATTTTTTTCTTTGTACATAATTTTTTTCATATTGCTCTGGAGGTGCATGAGGCTAGGCCCTTCAGTATTCATGGAAAAAAAGACCCATAGTTGTTTGTAACAGTTGCTAGTTCCAAAATGAAACAAATACAGAGCAACTAAAAATGGGTTTCGAGGCAGTCCATTTCAAGGCAGGTTCAGGGTCACTAAGTGCAAATGGTCGATCGCGGATTAGAGACAAGATCAATATCAGGCTATCATTCTTGACTCCATACCCAATGGATGCTTCAAGGCCACTGGTCTCTTCATCTAGCAAGAAGATGCCCCTATGAGTCACCAAATTGTTATCCCAATTTTTCCCCCCGAGAAAAATTTATCAAACACGACCCCGCATAGAAGAAAACCTAATGGTCGGCTCTATCATGTGAACCCACATTCAAATCCAATAGTCAGCTTGTAGGTGGACTCAAAAATGGAGAAACTAGAGGATCTCAGGAGAGAAGTGGGAAAAAGGCTCAAATTCTTTGGGCTTCACAAATGATTCAGAGTGGGCCCAAATTGGCTAAGTATAGAAGAACTGATGTAAAGTACCCACACGTCACTCAATGCATATTCAAAGGTAAATCAAAAGCAAGTCTCCCAAATGAGCATGAGGCTTCCATGTGTCCCACATCTAAAAAGGGGACATAGTCATCTATTTAAAAATACTAAGTATAATAATGTTGCTGGAAGCCTTCACATGTCTTAACCGTGCAACACCAAGGTCAATTTAGTCTGTGTTGGTTGTGGAACATGATAACAATGGGGGTTTAGGGTGGATGACCCCTTGGCGGGTAACTGGGCCATGCCCCGGTAGGGGTTTGGGGGCAACACCCCTGTAAGACACATTTTATATGTATTTATGCATTGTGAAATCTGGACCATTCCTTATTAGGTCATAGATCTAATAGGTCATTTTCTATGTTTCCCCCAAATAATAAAAACCCTAATATCTTTAAAGGGTCAATATGTATGAGGCTCATTGGATGAGTGGCCTTACTGTGGGAGAGATTTTTTGTTGGAATGAATAAAAGGATTGGTTTTTTCTAGTGGACATAGCCCATTATAGGTGAACCATGTTAAATTTGTGTCTCTGCTTTATTGCATTCTTTTTTGTTTTATGTTTTCTGCGTTATTCATTACATATTCTTGTTTATATGTACAATAGGTATAATCCTAAGAGTCTCAAGTGTGGAGACTCAAATGAATGCCAACCCTCCACATGTCTAGGGTCAAATAGAGTCAAAAGAGTGAGGCAAATTGGGAACAAAATAGACTAAGTATATATGACATGTGTGCATGTGTTGAATCAAAAGAAATTCAAAGGTGTGACCCAAAGTGGAGACTCAGATGAGCGTAGGCCTTCCACGTGTCCTAGGTCCAAAAGGGGATAGAATCGGCCATTGAAAAGTCAAAATAGGGAAAATGCCAATGGAAGGAGCCAAGTGTTAGCATGGCACTACTTCAAAAGTAAAATTCAGAGCGGTTTCCAAACAAGCACGAAGCCTCCACGTGTCCAGTCGATGTATGGTCTTACCAAGCAAAATGGACTTAGCCAAATGTAATGAAAAGAGTAATCCAAGTGGAAAGAGCCACGTGTCTCTTCGACACACATTCAAGAGGTGAATCTAGAGGTGGTTTGTAAATATGAGCCAACTTACAACGTGTCTCATCGAAGTGCAATTTCAAAGGCGTGCCCAAAATGTAGTTCCCAAATGAGCCCTGTGCCTCTGTGTGTCTTAGGTTAAGCACATTGTCTCTGCCGCCATAGGAGAGACTCAAGCAAGATACGAAGACATATGGGAGCCTGCAGAGGACACCGCATGTTTCAATCCAATGCAATTTTAAGAGAAAATAAAATGGTAAAAATCTTAAATGAGCACGGGGCTACCACGTGGCCCTTGTATGAATAGACCCTTGCATACTGTAAGTCGTGTTAAGTGCTCGACCTGAGGAACTTCAGATGGCCATATCTTTTGATTGGGAACTCAAATTTGGGTGGGAGAATACTTTTTGGAAATTTCTTGACATCCTCTACACCATGGAGGCCTAAAATTTTATTTTGATAGGTTTAGGTGGGTGAGAAGTAGGAAAATGTCTTGTAAGGTATTAATGAATGATCTGATTACTTCAACCATCTGATTTGACTTTTGATCCGCCATTCTTCCTTCTTTAACACACTAAACAAACATAGAGTGGTAGACTTAACAAATTATGGTAGGATCTATAGTGGGAATTGAGGGATGGTGGTTGAGCTTTCAGAGAAGGATTCAATGCATTATAGGGGTGGTTGGAACAAAGTTCAATTTTCCCTCTCTTTCTCTCTCATTCTTCTATATATTGTACAAAAAGGGCATATTGGAAGTTTGGTCATTTTTCTCCTCTCCCCTCTCTCTTTCCTCCTAAGGGTAGAATACGAAGTCTAAGCCTCCTCCATGGCTATGTAATGGTGTTTTCTTGCCTCTTTCTCACCGGTGATGTATAGTGTAATGTTTTGGAGCACTAAAATATGTTTCATGATGCATCTATCCATCCTTGGCCTATTTTGTTGTCTCTTCTTACCTCTCATCATTGCAGGTATATTGTGCATACTCTAATGTTTGTTGTAGGTTTTGGGATCTGTGTTTAATGGGTTTTGAAGTGGTGCTCCATGTGAAATCTATCTCTGGTCTATGGCACATTCTCCGTCCACCCTCCTCTCGCTCACCTCTCTTCACTTCGGCGGTTGGATCTCGTGATTCAACCACTTCCTTTTCTGGTGTATCACCACTTAGTGTAGGCTCTTTCACCCTCTCTCTCTTTGTCCCCTTGGAATGGTTAGATTAGGATAAAATAGGTTCTTTTTGCACCGGAATAGCTTGTGGTAAGTAGATTATGAATCAAGAACTAGTTTCTCCGAGGTCCATCTCAAGTTTTACAAGTCATATAGCTTGAGAGATGGTCCCATGTTGCGTAATCACACCGAATACCCAACTTCACACCCAAGCCATTTGGGGGTGATGTGATTCTGCACTAACAAGGCCTACGGGGTGATAAGGACAATGATGAGGATGAATAAGTTCATAATCATCTCGTGTATGATATACATGATTCATAAGAAGAAGTAAATGAAGAGAAGGATGGTGAAGAGGAAGTAGACACTCAAGGTAGAGGGGTGAGTGAAGAAGTGAAAAAAAGATCAAAGGACCCCAAGCCTTACTAAGGAGCAAGTAGAAGAGGCCAAAGAGATAAGTGGCGGGCATTATCAAAACGTTAGTGGAGAAATAGGTGGAGAAGAGTGCGGATGAAATAATTAAAGAAATAGAAGACGAGAGGGTTGGAAAGTAGTACGAGAGCATGGGTGGGGATCCCAACCTAGCAGTGAGTTTTCTAAAGGGTGTGCACATAGGAATAAAGGGTGTGGTTGTAGAAAAAGGACAAGGAATGGGTTATATCAATGATCCAAGTAAGGTCCTACGCACGTGTTTCCAAAGCATAGTGCCAATAGAATAACTCCTTGAAATGTCTTCATTTGATGAAGAAGGTGTGTACCCACAGACTACTTAAAATGTTATCTTGGACATTTGAGTCCCATATTGATGATCCTGAGTTCAAGTGAGACAAGGGGAGTTTATGAAGGTGCCAGAGGAAAAAGGAATCAACCCGCTAGTGAATTATCAATAGTTTTTAGATGAGCAAGTATATAATGCACTCAACAAGGTTTCAGTTGAGGTTGAGGACAAAATTTTTGGGAGGAATGATAGGGTGAGATTCCTAGAAGGGGAATTGGAGAAGAAGGAGGAGGAGCTCCTCAAGAAGAGCAAGGACCTAAAGCAAGAAGAGATAATCAGTGCATAATTAAGGCACAAACTGAAAGAGGAAAAGGCAAGGGTGCATGAAGTATATAAGAAAATTGAGATGATTAATAAGATTATTTTCTTAAAGAATCCCGACCTAGTGCCGCCTAAGAAAAATTATGAATCAACCTTATAGTTCATGGAAGATTTGACTCACATCCTCACAATGGAAAGGTGGTCACTCTCCTTAAAGTCTGCAATAAATGAGCTAGCACACCAAGAAAGAGAAGAAAAATCAAGTTTGTAGAGATTGTTGCTCGGTATACCAAACTACTTGCTGATGAGAAAGGCCACCATGAAAATTGCTGAAGTTTCTTATGATAATTACACTGATAGAGATAGGGTAGTAAAAATTCTATTTTCTACACGTGAAGCAGAGCTCAAGGATTTTCAAGAGAAGAATAAGGGGAACAGAGCAGAGTGGGATAAGATCTTGGTCAAGGTGGAGAAGAAATCAGAAGCTATCAAGACCTTACAGGGCTCGATCAAAAACCGGATGAAGGAATTATACCCCAGATCACCCAAAGAATAGACGCGTTTGATGATTTTGGAAAAAAACTGGAAGGGATTGTTGATATAATGAGTTCCAAATGGGATGAGATAAGTTTGAGGAGGTGAGTACCCTAGTAGGTAACCTCTGTCAGTAAGCATAGAGCGAGGTAGATTCCTGGGAGAAGCTTGAGGTAGATATAAGAAAGGATTTCCCACTCCTTCAACAATAAACAAATTCTTCTTCATTCCCCCATTCTTTAATTTGTTCATTCCTCATTCTTCATTCCTTCATTCTTTATTCCAAACTTTTAGAGTCTCACCATTATTTATTATTTTAAGAAGAGGTATTCCCAAGGATGGAGAACAAGCTTAGTGTGGGGTGATGTTGGGCCTTAGAATATTTTCCATGTAGAAGACCGTGGCACACAAGACCAAAATTAATAAGGTAACGTGGGGTAAAGGTGCAAAAGACAATGATTTTAGAAGGGTTTAATATATCCCACAACGTGCATGCAAGGACAAGTAAAGGGTTTTAAGAATTATCCATTTTGGCGTTCTAGGGAACACACAAGAAAAACGTGACCCGACTAAGCATGCAGAGTGGATAAGGTGCCAACTTGGCAACTTGGTGGTCAAGAAAGGAATATTCCATGCATGGAAGGATCTAGAAAGACATCATTACAGAGAGTGGAGAGCCCGATGGGAATAAGCATGCTCCATTAGAGGACCACCTTAACACTTGGCAACCAATCTACTACTTCAGAAAGGCATGGCGATGGGAAATACAACTATATATAGAGATGCTCAGGTAAAATAAGGGGGATGCTATCAAGGAAGAGAGTGTGACTAGAGAGAATGGAAGGGTGAAGCTCTACAAAAATAATAGGAGGTTCTAGAGAGTTGAGGTTCTCATTTAGAGGACTATAGGAGTGATAGCTTTCCTAGAGGGATGGGGTTGTGATAAATTTTTTTGTAATATGGGAAGCATAGTTAGGACTTCTGATGCATGAATCTTATCTACATTGATATATTGGTGTTAGGAATTAGTGAACAAATATGCAGAAATAATTCCACAAAACATAGAAGTAGGAAACTATATAGCAAAATTATACTTGTAGAAATATAACAAAAATAAATAATGCAAAAAAAGAATACAAAATAATATTTAACGTGGTTCTCCCAATGTAGGCTATGTCCACCAAGAACTTGTTGATATTTTGTTATCAACAAGTGTAAAACAACTCTCACAGTCTTCTCTTTGTTATGAACTCACAATAGAATTCCAAAGATGTTAAACCACATCTAAACCATAATTGATACCTCAATTGCTCAACCTTGATCACTCTTGATCACCTCTTGATCACTAAGACTCAAGACCTCTTGAACACTCAATATATCTTCAAGATACCCTAAAACCTCTATTTATAGGATTACAATTATTTTAAGAAGTCCTAAAGCTGACCCTAGAAGTTTGAAAGTCATAACCTTTCAACTTCCCATGGCTGGAAAAACTATCATGACGTTGACAACCAATTAACAAAAACTTAACAACAACATCATAGCAGACAACTCCAGAATGCTCCTGAAGTCTCCAATCTTAACCATTTGAGCTCCAACACTTCAATACCCTTATTACCACTTTGGTCATCATATCTCAGTAGGATTGTGGTTGCTATGAATCTTTTCTAGCTTCAACTTAACTTCTTCCAAAGCTACCCTGATGAAATGATATCTCAAATGAATGTGCTTCGTCCTAGAGTGGAAATTAGAGTTCTTCACCAAAATAATAGCTCTCTGAATATCACTATGTAGTCTCCCAACTTCCTGCTTACGACCCAACTCATCAAGAAAATATTGTAGCAAAATAATCTCCTCGCTTATCTCTATGGTAGAAACATACTCACCTCTCTCGTGGTTGAAAAATCCACAACCTTTTGTAACCGTGAAATCCATCTCACCGTTGTATCACCAACCATGAATACATAACCTATCATGCTCCTCCTCTGTCAAAAATCTCCTCCCTTGTCTCGAATCTACATAGCCACACAATGTATTATGCAATCCACGAAACAAAATGTTGCTCCCATGGCCCCTCTCAAATACCAAGGATCCACTTCACCGCATGTCGCGTGCTCTACCTAGATCACTCATAAACCTACTCACTTCTCCCACTACATGGGAAATGTTAGGCCCAGTGCATACCATAACATACATCAAGCTACCAACCGCCGATGAGTATGATATCGTGGACATCCGGATTTTATCCTCCTCGAGTCTTGGGACTTTATTTCTTTGATAATTTAAAGTGACATACCAAACTAGTACCAACTAGTTTATCATACCGCATACTAAACCTATCCAATACCTTCTTTATATACTCTTCTTGAGATAATACTAGCTTCCTCTCATTCTTGTTCTAAGTTATTCTCATACCAAGGATTTGTTTTTTCTTCCCCCAAATCCATCATAGCAAAGGAGTCACCTAGTTGCTTCTTGAGTACCTTTATTTCCTACATATTATTCCCTACAATAAGCATATCATCCACATTCAAGCATAAAATGATATAACTACCATTAAGAAACTTCTTGATGTACATGTAATGGTCTCAGTGATACTTAGAGTAACCTTGCTCTCCGCATAAAATCTGTCAAAATTCTTGTACCACTGTGTCATGGATCTTGTTTTAGGCCATATAAGCTCTTCTTCAATTTACATACTAACCTCTCCTTCCATTTGACCTCATAAACATATGGTTGTTGCATATACAATTCCTCCTCCAACTCACCATGAAGGAATGCAGTCTTTACATCCAACTTCTCTAAGTGCAAATCTTCTACTCGCTACTAAACAAAGAACAATCCTAATAGAAGTCATTTTAACAATAAGAGAAAATTTCTTCAAATTATATACCTTTCTTTTGTCAGGCAAATCCTTATCGCCAACCGAGCCTTGTATATTTTCCTACCTCCATTTTCCTCTTTGATTTTGTACACCCACTTTTTCTACAATGCTCTCTTTCCCTCGGGTAGCTCCACTAGATCCCAAGTCTAGTTCTCCATAAGAGATCTATGCTCTTCATCCATGGCCTACTCCCACTTCTTCCTGGCATCTACTTGCACTACTTCCTTACAGAACTCGACTCTCCACTTTGTTAGTGAGCAATAAATAATTGAAAGACAAAGTATATCCTTCAAGTTCCCTTCTTACTCTAGAAGAACTTCTCACCTCGAGTATGGGGTACCCGATGAGTAGGTTCTGAACTAGTTGTACAACTAGTGATGCAATGTCCTCTAAACTATGTATTCTTTGATTTTTCTCCGCAATGTCCTCTAAGACTATGTATTCTTTCTTCTATTCCTCTTTCTCGCTCCTAGAACTCGATCTTTAAACATGACTTTTTCATTAAAGATAATATATCTAGACTAAAATATTTTCTTGTCCTTAAGACTCCAAACACGTAAACTAAAGTCATCCCCAACATATCCAACAAAGGTACATTTCTTATACTTATCCTCTAACTTGGTCCTATCATCTTTATTAATATGAACAAATACCTCACATCTAAATACTCTAAGAAATGAGTAATCAATTTTCTTACCAAACCAAGCCTCCTCAGGTATACCTCCATCCAAGGCCATAGAGGGTCCTCTATTAATCAGATAAATATTTGTACTTACCGCTTCTTCCCAAAACATGATTGACAACCCCGTAAGTAACCTCATGCACCTAGCATGCTCCATGATTATCTTATTCATTCTCTCTAAAACTCCATTTTCTGTGGAGTATTTGGAACCGTTGTTTGGCTATGGATCCTATTTACCGAACAAGAATCAAGATATTCATTTCTATAATACTCCCTCCATTATCTGACTGAGACATTTAAACTTGAGACCTGTTTCATTCTCAACCAAGGATTTTTATCTTTTGAAATTTTTAAACACGTCGATTTCTTTCTAATGTAATATACCCAAACTTTTCTAGTTGCATCATCAATGAAAGTGACATAATAACATGAACCACCAATAGATTTTACCATAGATAGCCCTATACATCTATATACACTAACTCCAACTTACCCTCCTTCCTAGTAGGTCTCGACATTGAGGAATCTCACATGCTTCTATTTACCATAAACACTGTCCTCATAGAAGTCCAAATATAACTCCTTTAATCTAGGCAACCTGTCCTTTATAATCTGCATGCCCTTATGACTCATATGACCAATTCTATGGTGCCACAAAGTTACATCTCCATCTACAACAACTGAATTACAATAATTAGTACGACGGTTAAATACAAAGTACCAATTTTCTTACCTCTTGGAACCAAAATAGCTCCCTTAGTAACCATCCAAGAATCTATTGTAAAACTGATTGTATCAGATAGCCATCACTACCTAGTTGACTCTGCTCATATCAAGTTCCACCTCAACTTAGGCACATGCCTGATGTCCTTAAGTAGCCATGTGTTCCCATTCTACATTTTCACCTAAACACAACCTTTCCTTACTATGTTACATGGTTCATCATCACCAAGATATACATGTCTAAAATATCCTTGAGCAAAATCAGTAATGTCTATGTGAGTTGGCATGGAAAGAAGCCCCTGAATCAAAAACCCAAGACTTGGCAATATTATCTAAAGAAATAATTAAGGCATCCCGACAAACATTACCTCTATGCCACATTTACCTCTTTATTTTCCTCCTTGTTCTTCTTGTCTCGAAGATCCCAACAATATTTCTTAGCATGACCAACCTTCCCACAATGCCAACATTCTAACTTTCTCTTGGAATTTGACCTTCCATGATCATTCGACTTCCCATGGTTACCTTTCCCTTTGGTATTTTGTCTCCCTCTGCTCTCCACCGTCAAAGCATTTCCAGAAGTAGAATAATCTCTAGTGCTCTTCCTTCAAATTTCCTCACTTAGGATCACTCCTATTACATCCTCAAACTTTAGCTTTGAATTATTAGAGACTGAATTACTTACAACCATAACCAAGTTGTCCCTGCTATATGGCAAGGAGCAAAAAATCAGCAAAGCCCCAACCTTATCATCAAAGTAAATTTTTACTGATTTTAACATAGTCACAACCGTATTAAATTCATTCAAATGATTAGCAACAGAACCATTCTCGAAATCCTCATATTAAATAATTTTTTCATTAAAAAGTTTTTATTAGAGGCGAGGGTTTTTCATATAACTTCCCCAACACACTCATGAGACCTTCCATGGTCTTCTCCTGCGATATGTTGAAAGCAAACAAGAAGTAAGGCATAAGTGAATTTCCTCGAGCACCTTTTATCTAGGAACTCCCAATTCTTATCTAACATGGCTATAGGTTTCTTTTATTTTCCAGCCAAAGGAACATGGAGGTCCTTCGATATAAGTAATCCTCCATTTTCATCTTCTACAAACCAAAGTTATGCCCATTGAGCTTCTCAACCCTTGATCTTCCCTCATCCGCCATAGCTCCCACTCAAGCTAAACATTCCCTGTGATTTACCACTTCAGCAGAAACCCACCAAAGATTTGATACCAGTTTTAGGAACTAGTGAACAAATATGTAGAAAAACTTCCTCAAAAAACAGCAAGTAGGAAACTATATAGAAGAGTTATACTTGCAGAAATATAACAACATAAATAAATAATGCACAAAAGAAGAGAAAACAAGATTTAACGTTGTTCACCTAGTGTGGGCTACGTCCACCAAGAACTTTATCATATTTTATCATCTTCAAGAATAAAACAACTCTCACAGTCTTCTCTTAGTTATGAACTCACAATAGAATTCCAAAGATACTAAACCACATCTAAACCACAATTGCTCAACCTTGATCTCTCTTGATCACTTCTTGATCACTAATACTCAAGACCTCTTGAACACTCAAGATATCTTCAAGATACCCTAACACCTCTATTTATAGGATTGCAATTCTTTTAAGAAGTCCTAAAGTCACCGTAGAAGTTTGAAATTCATAACCTTTCAACTTCCCATGGCTGGAAAAACTATCACGACGTTGATAGCCAATTAACAACAATTTAACATCAATGTCACAACAACGTCACAACAAATGAATGTAGAATTCTCTTGAAGTCTCCAAACTTAACCGTTCAAACCCCAATACTTCAATACTAATTCCAGAAGACCAAAATAGGATCCACACCCCAACAATTGGCATGTCATGGCCTTGGTGAATGTAATATGGTTGCTAAACTATGATCAATATTAAATATATGGTTCTATTCTAAATATGTATTGTTCATGAGTGTAAAACCTAGTGCATTTCCTTTATGGTATGAATCAGATTTGTTATTCATTTGATGTTTCTCCTATTATCAAACTAGGTATAATGATATAATAACTCATCTTAAATCTCTCAGAATGAATGCATGGTTCTTTACCTTTTTGCATCTAAGTTTCTGTCATCAAGCAATGTATTCTAATAAGACTCAAATAAAGGAGGGGCTCGGTGCCCGCACGTGCCTCGAGTGACCACCCAATTCCCGCTAGATGATAGGTTAACATGCATGGGATTAGATTGTTGTTGTAAGGTCATAAAAATGACTACAACCCTCTTGGTAGGTGAAAACCAATTTAATGAGTCCCTAAACCCAATGAAATAATGGAGGTAGGATTTTGACTTTGAGTTGATTTTTGAGTAACCTTCAATGCATCTAACCTTTTCCTAACAACCTTAAATGAGCCCTTATCCTTAACCTATCATAGATGGATTATTTTTAAAGGCTTGGTTATAATTTTTGACCATATTGTATCTTATTTTTCATTTATTTGATTGTACTTGCATTTACTTATTGGAATTGATTTTGGGGGATGTGTTACTTTTAATTTGATTTGAAATTTTGGAGTGAAAGATGTGAAAAGATGTTTCTTGTTGGATTTTATTTTTGCTCATTATTTTCATTGGATTTTGGGATGTACTTTTGATTTGGGAAGTGATGGATGTTTGAATCATTTTGGAAGAAATTAAATTTTTATTTAGAGAATGGGATGTACTTGGGTGAGTTGGAATGGGTACACTTAGTTGGCATCCATGTGGATCAAACTCAACCACTCCTCTTGAAAACTCTATAAATAAGCCCCATGCCTTTGAAAAAGGGATTGGCTAGTTACACTGTTTGGGTCCTACTTTGGAGAATTTGTATGCTTTTTGAAGCTTAGGGAAGTGGATAGAAGCTTGGAGCAAGTAGAGATATTAGCTATGGATTCAAGGTAGGGACTTTATCCCAATAGTATTTCAATATTGTTGTTATTATTCTTGCTTGTTGCTTCGTGTTGCTAGTGATTTATTTGCCTTGACATTTCACTAGTGGATTTTTTTCTTTCTTTCTATGGTGGGTTTTATAGTTGTATTGGAATGTACTTTGGGGAGGGTAGGAACCCCTAGGATTGGGTGTTGGAGGGGAGGATGGTGATTTAGTTTTGGTGGAGGTAAAAGGAACTAGGTTAATGTTATGATTTTAGTTGCTATTTGTGACTTATTGGAGGGAGTTGGGGTAGATAGGAATTAGCCCTTTGGTGGAGTTAAAAAGGGGGCTTTAGTGGTATAAGGTGCAAAGTGGAGATATAAGGATGGTTGACATTATAGCTCCCGGGATTAAGGCCTAATTCACTACCCATTTTGGATTGATAAGGAGACCAATCTTCATTTCTCCCTCTCCCATTTGGTTTTGTTTTCAATCCTTCATTGTTCAATTTAAATTGTCTATAAATATGATTAATATGTCTTCACTTTATCCTTCAATTTATTTTAAGGGTAGTGAGAGCTACATATCCCTTATTTACTTTTTCTCTATACCTAGAGTGAAGATAAAATGTGATCTAATGAAGTTGACTTCTAAATACATATATGAAGAAACTACCTTAACCATTTCATCTTTATTTAAATTGTGTCCCACTTTTTCATATCATTGTGTCCCACTTTTTCTACCTTCAAACCTTGACAAAACTTAGGCATTACAACCAAAACTTGACTAAACACATAAAAAATTACCAAACATGTATTTTTAAGAGATTAAATATACTAAGATGCAGGGCATCCATAATTTACTTAAAATTTTTAAGTTTTAAAAGTATTTTTAAAGATTTAATTACTAGTCATATTTTAAAATATTTTTGGCCACCAAGTGGGACACACTTATACCCGAACCTCATGTGTATCACAAAAAGAGGCTAACATATCAAGTTGTTTTTACAGATCTCTTACCAAGTGAGACATCATAATATTGTCATCTATGAAAAATAGATTTGTAAAAGATATTTTAAAAACTAAAAAAGCCATCTGTTGCACCCAATGAGTATGAAATTATTTCCTCTATCTCATCAATGTAGTGTCCCAAAATTCAAGGAGCGAGTACACAACTTTGTTTAACATCTATGGTACCCTAGACATCCTATGTATGACCATACCTCATTCATCATTTTCAAAAAAATATATCATAAAGTTCTAACTAGTAAGGGCCGAGGAGCCATATCAAATGCCTTGTAGATGTCCACAAAAATTACAATATACTCCATTCTTTTTTTCCTTGGCTTACTTAATGAAAGAGGTAAAAGTAAATATATGATCAACAATATGATAGTTCTAACTCAAAATTTCAAGTTCTTTTCCCGTTTGTCTAATCTAACCCAAATTTGGATATAGGAAGAGCGTAAATATCTTAATTAGGTTGTAAATCTAAAGACTAATGATTAATCATATTTGATGACTATGTGTATAGTGACATTCAAATCTCACAGAACATATAAATGCAATGAAGATATTATTTGACTTAACACATGCCAAAATATAGTGACACACAATAAGATAAGTTAACTTAGCTTTCTAGATGTCTCACAAATATTTTGGATACGAAATTAGGGAAAACTGACTATAAGTGTGATGAACTTTCTTCTCCTTTGGATTTTGGATCTTAAAACTATCCTGGACACTAGTGTCAGGATCAAACATCGGCACCAAGTACTATTGTCTTATTTGGGCTGATGTTTAGCACTAATTTCCATTTTTATTAAGATTGGGTTGTCTCATCAATGATTATAAATTCTTCCTATAATTTTTTTATTTTCCAAAATATTTGTGCATGCACCTTTAATTATCAAAATCCTTATTCTCCTACACTAGCACTTCAAATACATAATTAGATAACAAAAAGGTTTTTGCATGTAGTGGATTTTGACTACCCATTGTGGCCAATACCCTTGTTGATTCTACCCAAGAACTTAACAACATTACCAAAATGAGGGGCTCAAACTCCTTGTTGTTCCCCTAGTGCTTGTGTAATTATGAGTGTAATATAGAAATCCAAGCTCTATTTCCCCTCATGTATCAATAACAATAGTTAGTGTAACTATAGAAATAATGTAACATTCATGATAGATATAGTGTTTCAATAGAGTGATGAAGCAAAGTTTATAAGTAGTGTTCTTGTAAATATGAACACCTAAGGTTCCATTTGGTCTATAGGTTCCTCATAACACTTCATAAGACTTTAAAATTATTTTGAATATGTTTGTGACACTCTTAGAATTGTGTGAAGTTATTAGGAATGCTTAGGGATTGTTGTTGATGTTTGATATTGATTAAGGGAGGCTAAGGGTAGTTGTGCTAGAGATATAAAGATGAAGATCAAGTTTTCCCTACTATTTCATTGTAATAACTAGATGATTTCCAATGTTCCCATTTTTCCAAGTGAGTAAATGAGATTGTTTTAAATTATTTTATACCTTCCAATGAGATAAATTTTGCATTAAGTCTAGCCAAGAAAGGGAAATCAAGATAAATTTAATAAGTATGACTTTTAAGAAGTAGTGGACATTAGTGCCTATCTCTACACACTAGCATCTTACGATAGTGTCCAGAAAATTGAAGCCATAATGAAAGTCCCAATAAAGGTCTCATAGGAGGTAAGATATTTTTATACGCATTATCATCACTCTTGTTTATATGATTTATGAATTAATTAAACTAAACACATGCCAAAATACAATGACACATTAGAAGATAAGTTGAATTGTATTTCTTGATGTCTTTTGAATGTTGTGGATATGGAACTAGGAAACACTAACTATACGTGAGATGAAATTTATTTTCCTTGAATTATGGGCTCACTAATTTCCAATTTTTAGTCAAATTGAGTTTCCTCATCAATTACTATAGGTTCTTCCTACACTTACACTATTTCCCATAATCTTTGTGTGTGTACTTTTAATGATTAAAACCCTTATTCTCTTACAATAGCACTTTAATAACATAACTAGATAGCAAAAAAAAAAATTTGTGCATGTGGTGGAGTTGGAATGCCCATTATGGTCAACCCCTTGTTGATTCTAACCAAGCACTGCATTTACCAAAATTAGGGATCAAACTCCTGTTCTCCTAGTGCTCATGTAAGTGTGAATGCAATCTAGAAAAACACCCCCTATGTTTTCCCTCATGCTTCAATAAAAATAGAAAACAAAACTATAGATAGAATGTAACATTCATGATAGATAGAGTGTTGCAATTGGTAAGTGCAAAAGTTGGTTGACTAAAAAGTGGACATCAAATCTTGAATTTTACATTAAAATAGAAAAATGTCAAATTTTCTCTTCCATGGACTTGGACCATGCCAAAAATAAAAAACATGTCACAAAAATGATACAATTGCATAGGGGAGACTTTTAGCTTTGTAGAAATATTGATTTTAAAGTGAATAGAATATGATAAATATCATTTTATAATATTTTACTAATAGTAGGTCCTTAAGACACTTTTTTTCCCACGTGAATGTTCATGTCTACATTTAATACCGTAATCTTTTGTTTCACTTGTCGAATATGATAATACCTATACCATCTAAACCATGGAAAAATTCTATACACGTTAAAAAAAAGTATTTGATTTTGATATTTTTTGATGAAGTTATGGCGGGAAAATGGAAAGTTCTCCATTTTCTTTATGTTTTCAGACCACTTTCACATAAAAAATCATAAAAAAGAATATATTGCTAAAACATACAATATAAAATCTATCCCAAGATAGATAGTGACATCTAACCTTTTACCAAAGGAAAAAATATATCAAGGTTTAGTCATCCAAATCGTGGGCAACGGACTACAATCTTATAGGTTTTTTTAAAAAAAATACCAAGTCATTGAATTTTGAGTGTTTAATTCAATTAGTAGTTTCGAAACTATATTCCAAACACTATGAA
Source organism: Taxus wallichiana var. yunnanensis (assembly GCA_018340775.1). NCBI lineage: Eukaryota > Viridiplantae > Streptophyta > Pinopsida > Cupressales > Taxaceae > Taxus > Taxus wallichiana. The sequence goes on from CM031238.1 coordinate 821,222,330, forward strand.
TCATATTTATATAATTTTTATAATTTTGAGTGCACGCATTTCTAATAATCCCTACAAGTTGAGATTTCACTTTTATTTACAATATGACGTCCACTTATGACCCCTTTTTGCCCCCCAATGAAGTAAAGTTCCTAAGTAGAGTTCTTGTAAATGCGAACACTTGAAGTTCCATTTGGTGTATAGGTGCTTGATAACACATGATAAGAGTTTGAATTTATTTTAAATATAATTAGGATGTTCTTGGAAGATTCTGAAGTGCTTTGGACAACCGAGGGCTTGTTGCTGATGTTTAGTCTTGATTAAGGGTGGTTAAAGGCAATTATACTATAAATATGGAGATGAAGATCAAGTTTTCCATTATATTTCTAATTAATAGTTAGATGATGCTCAGTGTTTCCAAGTGAGTAAATGAGAGTGTTTGAAATTATTTTATCCCTTTCAATAAGATATAAATTTACATTAATGTTAACCAAGAAAGGTGAATTAAGATAAATTTAATAAATGTGATCATTGAGAAGTGGTGGACATTAGTGCCTAGCTCTAGACACTAGTATCTTTTTCTCTATTTTCAAAAGGATTGAATCCATAATGAAAGTCCCAAGAGAGGTCTAATTTGAGGTAAGAGATGTTTATATGTGTTGTGAAATAATTTTTCGCAGTGCAAATTATTGGTTTTCACCAATGGTCATGGGCTAAGCCCCTCCTTCTTGGGTATGGGAGGCTCCAGTTATTGAATGCAAACTAACTAAAATTACGGCATGACCCTTAGGTTGGGGATCACATAGGAATAATCTACTAAACATGTGGCAAAATGCTTATAAAATGTATAAGGGAGGAATTAGCTTGGAAAGAGGTAAATGGGAGTATGAGAAATAGGAAGAGAGGGTTAATTTTATGAGTACGAACTAGCAGATTATCATGAGTAATAACCATAGTAGGTACACATTTAATTAGAATAATTCAACCATGTAATCAATAGTAAGACTAATAAATTGGAGACACAAAGTTTTATGAATTCATTAATCAAAGACATAAATTCCTTAGTTATACAAGATTACAATGCTTGAAAAGTTGGAAAGTAGAGAGAGAAAAAGTACAAGAACATAGATGAGGAAATAATGGAAATGTAGCTTTATTTCTTGAAATAGTAGTGATACAAATATCAACAAATAACAAAAATCAACAATTGATAACCCTTTAGAATGGAAAAACCATTCCAATTTATAGCATTACAAATGTCTTTTCATCTCCCACCACATGACTTTTCACATTTCCTCATCACTTGTGACCTTTCATATTCCTAGGGAATAAAAGTGAGATTTTTTCTTATTAATGAAAAAGAAATCTTACAATGTCAAATTTAAGGTCACTAAAGTGAATAAGACAACATAGTAAAACATGTTCATACTTAATGAAGAATATGGATAGAGAAAGAGAGAGAGAGAAGGGGGTTGATCAATTGGATGGAGATGAAGCCTCTACCGATGAAGAACTATCCCTTGGTGAACCTTGAGGAAAAAAACATGAAATAAACTCTTATCCTTTGAACTCTTTACTAAATCGGGCTACCGCAGGTGCCACCTCTTCTGCGTTTAGAATACGAACATAACTCAACACTTTGATCCATGTCTCGGGAATATCATTGATAATATTGTATTGATTAAACCAAACCTTATGATCTCTAAAAATGTTAGCAAGGGACTCCAAAGTATTCTTATTGAAGGATAAAGGATCACCTGTCTCTTTCTTGACTAAATCTTGAAAATTACTAATGAATCCTTCCAAAAATGAATTTTCAGTGAGGGAAAGTGATTTGTGATTTTATACACAATTGTTAACATCATCTAAAATATCAAAGGCATGTTTCCCATAAGATTAAAATTTGGAGATAACATAGTTTATCATGTCATATCTGAAATTCAGTGTGTACGTCCAAACTGGGACAAGTTCTTAGCAATAGATGCAAACACATTCCTACTAACAAAAGTGGGGGAATCAAGGAAATTCATTTCAAAGACAAGTGGCTGAAAAATATGAAGGTGAGAAAGAAGTCAATATTTCAGGGGAAAACAATCCCTCCTCTTGAAGGTGAGGTTCCCTTATTCAGAGAAAATTGGTCCTAGAATATTTACAAAAAGTACACTATGAAATCTTTGTTGTGGATGCTAGTTCCATTGTGTAATCACATAAAGTTGAACACAGAGAAAAAAGTTAGGACATAAGAAAGCTTGTATGTAGTAGTGTAGAAAAGGAGGAAAACAACAATTTGAACAAGGAGAAACTAGATTAGCGAATATTTTAAGAACCCCCCAAAAAAATCATAGAATGTTTTTGGCAAATATGTGAAAATTAAATTTTGTGCTAATGAAGAATATGAAGAAAATGTAAATATGTCGTCGGCCAATAGCATTTTTCTACTAGTTGACATCATATAATGGGTGAGTGCACCAAGTTGGGGGCCCAAAAGGGGATCTTAAGTGGACGCATTTTTCTGAAAAATAAAAAAATTCAACTTGTACAAGTTTTTTGAAATAGTTACACTCAAAATTGGAAGATGTAGAAATATGAATCGTAGAATTTTCAGTCTAGTTTCTAAGCTATTAAATTTTATTGAAAATGGATAAGTTTAAGTGGGTCAAACAACTAAAATACCAATAGGTGCTCCTGTTTTTGTTAAAAAACATAATAGAGTGACTTTCGTGCCCCCACCATTTTTTGACCACCATTGAGTATTTTTGAAAACCCTTTGGTAAAAAAAAAACTAGAAGCATCTAGTTTGTGTTAGAATTTTTTTATGAGTATTTTTATTTATGATTTTTCTAGTACATAAATTTTATGTTTTGAAAAATAACAGAGCTCCGATCGTGCCTCCCCTAACTACCTCAAAAAATATCAAAAATTAGATTTTTTTTTTTTAATATGTATAGAATTATGCCTAGTTTGTGCTAGTATAATTTTTTTCCAATTTTGATGACCCAAACAAAAGATACATGATGAAATATAGACATATTTAAACTTCAAAAAATAGCTATAAAAAGGCATAGTTAGAAAATAAATAATATGGAAACCTTATATTAGTCAAAAAATTTGAAAATTATATTTTTAGAAAGAAGAAACTGTGCTCTATGTCGTGGTATAATTTTTTTAAATGGATCAATTATTTTATTTTGATTTATCATAGAAGAAGTGGAATGTTTACATTTTCCTGCAAAAACACAATGTTTTATGTGTTTGTGCAGGTCCATGCCTTAGGGTTGGGGATCCAAACTTGATCCCAATCCTTGAGGCATGTGATGGAAAAGGTAAAAAGCATAACGCGTACACGTTATGCTTTGTTTATATATTGTGGTCCCCTAACATACCTTTCACCTCTTTCACGAGAATTCTGCATACATTCTATTTGGTCTGCAATTTTCTCTACATTCTTGCATGATTTTTTAGTAGTTCATTTTGTCCCCTACCCCACTAGTTGATTTTTGCTAATCATGGGTGATAAAATTCAAGCTAAGGACAAGAGGAAAGTCAAGAAAAATACATGCGAGCAATTGGAAGAGATGAAAAAAAAGAAATTGAAGAGAATGCAAAAACTTCATGCAGGGAAAGGTACATCTACTATATCAAATGTAGCTGATATATTAGAAAATGGGGATGAAATACATAATGAAAATGTAGAGAATAATTATTTTTCAATGAATAATTCTTTTTCAATGAATAATGATATTGAATTGAATGATAATGTTGGTATGGATGAAGAAATTGGTATGAATCCAATTGTTGAAGCCTTACCTGAGAATCAAAATGTTAACCCCAAAATTTGTATGAAAACACTGAATGAAATAAGTAACCTTGTAAATGAATATTCACCTCTAAACATGCAGTGGTTAAGGAATTGTAAGGCAGTAAACATGCCATCTCCAGAGAGGTGCTTTTGGTTTATCCGTTTTGCAGTTAAATATCTATCAGTTTTTTGAAGAGAGGGCTAGTGTTTTTAACACAATGTAGATGACAACATCAAAATGTCATTAGCTGAAAGTTTTGTAGAGAAGCCTAATGTTTTTGCATACCATGTATATGGCCAAGTCAAAAATCCTGCCAAGTTTTGCATTGGATCTTTATCAAAGGAATGAGTTACTTTTTATACAGTCAGGAAAATGGCATCAACTGATAGTGGTAACTTTTACATGTAGTGTTTACATCACAGATATGCATATAAAACTCCACAAGATTCATGTTGCCATAAAGCCAACACCTGTTAATCAATCTACTCTGACTATTTAGGTTAGATTTTTGTAGTCGATCAATGAAAGTTGTTGCAAATATGAACAACATGAGCAGTTGAGACTATATAAATTATAGAGTTATCTTTGATATTTGTCGTAGAAATGGGAGATGAAAGGAAATACTCCTTTATCCTTAAAAAAATGCATAAAAACACATCAAGGATCACAAACTGTGATGGTAGCTTGAGTAGTAACTTGGATGAATGCAAAAAACATGATGTGTGTGATTTAGCTATGAGCCTCACCATCTCAATTTAAAAAAAAAGGTTTGATACATGTTGCTTGGAATCATACTTGTGACTATGGTATGTATGTACTACTAGGTATATTTATGTATTTGATAACTATAGAAGTAGAAAAGTAGAGGGAGGATGAATTGTTGGCTGTTGTGGCCATGATAGGAAATTTATGGCTTGATGTAGGTTGCCACACATGACATCTTTTTATGGGATTTATATTAACTTGGTAACTTTGATTCATTGCAATGTGACTGAGAATTTTGGTGTGATATGGAGGATTGAAACTTTAATTATTCATATTTTCTCATATAATGAATCATGAAATGATTACATACACAAGAAATGATCTCAAACATCCAATAAGATGTAATAATTATGTGTCCTTGAAAGAAGAGATGAGAATGTTGTAATGTAGGGGTCAAAATTTTGAAGCTCTTCAATACTAACATGGAAAAAATTGTATTGATTGACTATAGGTAGTGCAGGTGGAATTGGATTGCAATCCGATTGAAGAAGAGTTAGCCAAGTATTCTTCTGCTATTAATATTAGCATAACATACTGATTTAAATAAATTTAGAGATTGATGCTCATGTTCTATGCACCTTATATAGACTTATATTCACGAGTTTTTAGTGCCTTATTCTACATATCTATTTCAACTTCTAAAGCATTGAGCATTGTATTCTAGGTCATTGACATATTAGAAACATTAATGTAACTGTAAAGAAAAGAAATAGACACAACATGAAATAAACCATTTCATGCTCAAAATATTACACAAAAATGAAGGAGTATAAAGATAAATTTGGAAAGCACAAGAAGCTAGGGCTTATATTTGATTTTATGGTTGATAAATATGTTTGGCAGTCCATATTTTGTTGATTACTATGATCTAATCCCAAACTGATTGCATCTAACCCCCTCAACATCTTACGATCAACATGATTAAACCTCTTATCTTTAGATGATGAGTTACAATGCACGTTACACACTAGGTTGCTGGAAGAAACTACATAATCAAAAGGCATTTACATAAAGATATGAACAAGACTTGAACACTAGTGGAGGCTTTGTTTTGGTTCCCTATGCTCCCCATGCTTTCAGGCTACCTCGTCCGGGCATAGTCCCTTAAGAGCCCTGAGACCAAAACATGCTATATCTTTGACAAGTAATTTCTCAAACTCCATGGCACCTAGAGATGTCTCATCATATCTAAAACCTCCATGTTAGGCCCCTCTACAAAATCCTATCACCATTTTATCCATATCCATTTGGTTCTCTCGTTGTCCTATTGTTTGCAAAAGTGTGAAATAAGGTAGTCTGAGTCAATTATAAAGCTCATCGACGCTATATTTTGCAAACAATAGCTCATGGGACTAAACCATTTCAGCCAACATGTCTAAATTTCCTGGTGAACACTATTGGATGATTTTTAATGGTTCCTATGCTCCATCACACTTTCGGGCTACCTCATCTTGGCGTAGTCCCTTAAGAGCTCTGAGACCAAAACATGTTATATCTTCGATGGGTGATTTCTCAGACTCCATGGCACCTAGAGATGTCTCATTAGATCCAAAACCTCCATGTAATCCCTCTACAAAATTCTCTCATGGTTTTTTACATCTCCATTAAGTTCTCTCATTGTCATATTCTTTGCAAACATGCGAAGTAGTGTAGTCTGAGTCAGTGTAAGGCTACTAGACACAATACTTAGCAAAGGGAAGCTCTTGGTGTCGAACCAAGTACGCCAACACATTAGGGTATCTAGGTAAATGCTAGGGAGGCTTTGTTTTGGTTCCTCACACTCCCCATGTTTTCAGCTACCTCGTCCGGCGTAGTCCCTTAAGAGCCTTGAGACCAAAACACGCTATATCTTCGACGGGTGATTTCTCGGACTCCGTGGCACTTAGTGACGTCTCGTCAGATCTGAAACCTCTACTTTAGGGCCCTCTACAAAATTCTATCACATTTTAATCCATATCCATTTAGTTCTCTTGTTGTCCTATTATTTGCAAATGTGTGAAATAGTGTAGTCTGAGTCAGTGTAAGGTTGTCAGATGCTATATTTTGCAAACGGTAGCTCATGGGACCAAAATGTCTAGGCCAACACATTCGGATTTCCTAGTGAATGCTAGTGGAGGATTTTTTTGTTCCCTACACTCCCCATGCTTTTGGGCTACCTCATCCGGGTGTAGTCCCTTAAGAGCCCTGAGACCAAAACACACTATATCCTTGATGGGTGATTTATCAGACTCCATTGCACCTAGAGACATATCGTTAGATCTAAAACCTCCATGTCAAAGCCCTATATGAAATCCTCTCGCAAGTTTTTCCATCTCCATTCAGTTTTCTCGTTGTCCTATTGTTTGCAAACATGTGAAATAGTGTAGTCTGAGTCAGTGTAATGGTGCCAAACACAATACTTTGCAAATGAAATCTCTTGGCACCAACCAACTACGCCAACATGTCAAGGTGGCTAGGTAAATTCTAGGGGAGGATTTTTTTTGGTTCCCTACACTCCCCATGTTTTCAGGCTACCTCGTTTGGGCATAGTTCCTTAAGAGCCATGAGACCAAAACACATTATATCTTCGACGGTGATTTCTTGGACTCTGTGGCACCTAGAGACATCTCGTTAGATCTAAAACCTCCACATCAGGGCCCTCTAAAAAATTATATTATGGTTTTATCCATATCCATTTGGTTCTCTCGCTATCCTATTGTTTGTAAATGTACGAAATAGTGTAGTTTGAGTCAATGTAAGGCTACCAGACATTCTATTTTGCAAATAATAGCTCGTGGGATTAAACTTGTCTAGGCCAACACATCCATATTTCTTGGTGAACACTAGTGAAGGATGTTTTTGGTTCCCTACACTCCCCGTTATTTTGGGCTACCTCGTTTGGGCGTAGTCTCTTAAGAGCCTTGAGACCAAAACACGTTATATCTTTGACGGGTGATTTCTCTGACTTTGTGGCACCTAGAGATGTCTCGTCAGATCCAAAACCTCCATGTTGAATCCCTATATGAAATCCTCTCATGGTTTTTTCCATATTCATTCAGTTCTCTCGCTGTCCTATTGTTTGTAAATGCACAAAATAGTGTAATCTGAGTTAGTGTAAGGTTGTCAGATGCAATACTTTCAAAACAAAAGCTCTTGGTGACAAACCAACTATGCCAACACGTCGGGGTGGCTAGGTAAACACTAGGGGAGGCTTTTTTTTGGTTCCCTACACTCCCCATGATTTCGGGCTACCTCGTTTAGGCGTAGTCCCTTAAGAGCCCTGAATGACTAGATTGGCTTAAGAATGAATTTGATAGGGGAATGCTTAAGAGCACAAGGGACTTATCAATCACCTAGTAAATATTTCTTATCTAGTTCTGAATGGGAGTCATCTAGCCTATGGCTTAGTGACCTTCCATTCATTGATAATTTATGATATGATAAACGCATGGATGCTTTCAAAAGCACCTTCAAAAGGATAGGGGTAGTCATCAAGCCTAGTAAAGGGTGTGATGTGATTTCCAAATAACTTGAAATGCCTACAGATTTAAAGGTAATAACATGAATTGGACTGGACTAGACAATCAAGAATCATTGAGTGTCTGAATCATAATGTCATTACATTTGTAGACATTCTCAAGCATTGGAATAATGTATAGAAGACTCTCATGTGTTTTAACAGGGGAGAATACTAAGAAGCATAGAAGAATGTAGTAAGTGCATGATAAGATAGGAACCAGTATAAAGAGACCATGAACAAGAAGAAGCGTAAGTAAGGTAAATACAAATTGATAACTTGAATGAATAATTACTTAGATTAGGTAACTCTTTATATACATACATAATACATTATATAAATATTGATTTCCAAATTTTGATGCATATTATACATTGAAAATGCTAGTACATGTACATCACCAATAAATGAAAAAATAATCCATAATGTCTTAAATATTGTCAAGTGCACATCATATTAGTTTCATGCAAAAATAATCTCAGAAATGTAAGGTCTTATACAAAAATATCAAGTTCCAAATAGTATTTTAATGTGCATAATAAATATAAAAAATTCCCAAATAGGTCATATACCATTAAGTTCAATTGCCATATAGGCATACATATAATGCCTTGCACATAGGTGTACAGAAAAAATGTAATGTAAGACATATATTTCCTAATCATCAAAATATATCCCTCTCTTGGCCTTTCTCGAAGAAGGCCCTCCCTTAAACAAAGATGGAGATCTATGAGATGACTTTGGATTGTCTGAGCCCATGCTACAAGTCCTCTTCTGTTGAATACTCACCATTAGATGAGCCTGTAAATACGAACAATATTTTTTTGGTCAAAAATTAATTTATATATGTTTTCAACATGTATTTAAGACCATGCTAGAATGAAAGTATTTACATAAATACACAAAATTACCGCAATTTTCGATCACGCCGAATTTACATCTCATGCTCATATGAGTCATCGAGAGCTCCTGGAGTATGAACAGGGGTACGAAGATGACAAGATGGAGGAGTCCATTCCCTCGAAGTCAAAATGGATGGGGTTGAAGTTCCCTACATATACATAAGATCATAAATCTAACATCGAATTAGTGAAAATATAACTAAGTACATGTATGTACATAATGACAATATTTTAACTAATTTTATCAATATAGAACTATTGTTTTTACCCCGCCACGCCTATGAATCAAATGAACAAGGATGCTACCTATCACAAGTAACTCCTACATATACACAATGAAGGAAATTATTAACATAATTTAATACTTCTATAATGAAAGACATTACTAACATGTAATTTAACATAATATGAATTACATGAGAAATTTAATAAAATTTACATATTGTTTGAATACCTCAGTGAGTTGTTGTGCGTAGATGAAATCGCAACGGCAACACCTTTCTCTACTTGTCGTAGAGATGGTGGGGTGTCTAGTGAAGTCAACATCTTTATCAAACATGTATCACGTGAGTTAGATGGACACACAAGAACATACATATATTTGAAACTTTAAAAGATATATATATATATATATATATATATATATATATATATATATATATATATATGTATGTATGTGAAAATTTTACATAATTAACATTCTAAATTACCTCTGTGAATGTATGTGTATGCATGGTGCTCACCGCCTGTGGTTGGGATGAAGATGCACCTCCCCACACTGTAATAGTAATGCATGTACATGTAAAAATACAATTATTTCAAAAATATAACATATATAAGTAAATCAAGTACTCCAAACTTTTTGTAACACACATAATAAAACATAAAAAATACCTACGAAAGGTGACGCCGATGATTGTAATCCAAATTTCTCACTCAAAAGGACATTTGACATAGTGACATTATCATGTGTACCCCTAACACCAACTCCACCAAAATTAGTACGCATGAAAGTATCGTCCTCCTCGGGCCCCAAACATATGCTACCACATGACGAGAAAAGATGTGGCCTCATGCTAGTACTCCCTAAGGGAATACTCTGTGTACCTCCATAAGCATCTGGCTCAGAAATATCCCTCGTATGTCGAACAAGGGTCGCAGATAGTCTTTGAAGCGCGTGGAGTGTATCAATGTCTACTATCTCCTTCACTGCTTAAGGGACAATCTCAACGTAAGGGGGCTTCTGTGTAGGGAATCTACCTACCGAATAGGTTCATGTTGTGCACCTAGCCAATCTTGTGCAAATCCTTTCCTCTGCCTTAGAAATCTCGTAAATAAAAATAATTTGAGATCTCGTTGAGGATAAACTCGCAATAGAGTTTCCTCAAAAAGTATAGTGGCACCTCGTTGTTATTACAAGGTGGAAAATCAAACACCATCCACCATCGGTCCCAAAAAATATTTTTAATCAAATTATTATTGCACCAATGGATGAGAAATCATTTACATGACAACAAAATAGGAAAATTAGTGCGGGGGTCCGTGAATAAGGTGTATATGAGGTCTTTTGTAATTTATTTTTTCTTTACATCCACATATAACAATTTGTTGGAATAATAAACCATACAACCCTCTCTGTAAGTTGTTCAATGATAAATTTTCCCCATTTCCATGTCAGCTTGAGAAAGTAATGCCTCCAATGTGTTTGCAAGAGAGGTGCGGTGTGGGTTTGTAGATTATGAATCCCTCATTATTTTGAATAAATCCTCAATTTCAATTTTGTTTTCAACTAAGTGGGTTGCTAAATCTTCTTGAGTACCCGGGGATGTTGAGCAATTATGGGAGTGTTGGGAGGGATGATAGGAATAACAGGGTTTGGTTGTGGTTGATTCCCTTAACCTCCAACTGTAATAATAAAAAAATGTATTCAATTCAAATTTTACTCTATAATTATCATATTTCAATGCAATTTTGAGAAAATAATTGTGCCTACCTCTTCTCCGTGGTGCCATCGTCGATTTAGATCTTCCCGGTGATCCAGAAATGATCCTTTGAGCTTGAGATCTAGTTGAATTAAAAACACGAGGGCACAATTAAGCTCTGAAACTTGCATTTGAGGGAGATAAAATGATAGAGGCTCGGGCCTCTTTTTTATTTATAGCAGACATAACGCGTACGCATTATGCTTTGGTAAATCCCAAACCTAAGAATTTAAAACATAATTGTGTTATACTACAATTGGTACGCGTTTTCTTTTTTTTGGGGTTTTGTCCACTTTTTGCCCCCCCAACTTCTTGCACTTACCCATATATTGTGTTGTCGGATGATAGTATATGATGTCAACCAAAAACATATGTATTTTTTTGAAAAATTAGTTTTTGACAATAGCAGTTAAAATGACCGGCTCAATGAGAAATATGTCCTCACAAAATATGGCACGAACAAAAAAAAAATCAAAAAGTGATTTTTATGAAAAAAATATAGATTTCACAAATTGTGTATGGATTTTTTTATTTTTTTTTTTATGTTAGTAGTTAAAATGATTGTCTCAATGATAAATATGTCCTCCCAAAATATGGCACAAGAAAAAAATACCATATATATGTATGTATGTATGTATGTATGTATGTACGCATATTAACAACATCAATACAAAATGCTACTAGACGACATCATAAAGGTGAATATCATGATTTTCTAAATTTGTGGGAATGATGAATTGACCCTAAAATTAACTTGTACCTAGAAAATTTTGGTGACCTGATCCTAATTCCTACCCTAAAAATTCACCAATTTCAAATTTTAAAAACCGGAATATTCGTGAATGAACGAATATTTGCCACTAAAATTTTCACCTGAACTAGATCTTATTTTACTATTGCATGTTGAAAAATTTTTCAAAACACACACATTCACATATAATGGAAATTATTTTTTCTAAATAATATGCATATGTGTGTGCACATTTGTTTGCGTGTGTGCCCAAAGTTCAACAACTTTGATAAACAAAGATGAACTCAAAGTTTCATAATCTAGAATATATAAATGGTATAAAAAATGAACAGAGAGATAAGAGATAGAAACAAAGAGAAAAAGAAATGTTTTCTTATCTATTGAATTTGTCTTCTTTACATCAATTGACTAGCATTAAACCCATTTACAAATTAAAAAACAACCATTTAGAGGTAAGAGGGGGAAAATACCAGAAGTAACTAATTGTTGATTAAGTGACTAATCACCTATTAGTTAGGTCAAGTTTTTGATGACTTCTACTATTAATATTTCTTTTCAAAAATAAAATTCAATGATGAAACATAACAATTAGCTTTTTCATGAACTTGAAGAAGAAATAAAATTAATGTTTGTAAAAAGTCTAAAAATGTAGAACCCATGTGAAATGATAAGGTTTATCTTATCTTAAAAGATAAGCTTACATGTACGAGATAAGATGGATAAGCCCGAAGTTCTATAAATAAAGAGGCCACTATAAATAAAGAGGCCCCCCCTCATTTAGCATAGAAGGAAGTAGTGAAAATATTATATGAAGTGTGTAAAGGAAGCCATCGGTTTAAAGGTGTGTTGAAGAAAGCATTAAGAGGTGTAATTGTAAAGTTTCTCCCATAGTATTGGTGGAAGGCAAGTGAAGTCAATAACACTTGAAGTACCTCATGGGTGAGATTGTAACAATTTTATGTTAATATTATAATTTACTTTGATATTTCAGATTTTTCATCATTCCTTCTTATCATAGTCGATGGTATTCTTGTGTTATGTTTGTTGTTTTGTTTCTAGATTACATCCACCAAACTAAAGGTTGTGCATTAGTAAATAATCATAGCATGAGGAGTTCCTGGTGAAGAATTATCATAGTGCCGGATTGGTGATGACATTTTGGTTCCGTTGCCGGGACCATTCCTCGTTGGTGGATTTTTGGAGAGATATTCCCACTTAGTCAAAAATCGGTTAGAGGGCAACCTTGTTTTTACTTGTGCATAGTAGTTACCATGGTAAATTCATTTTTGTCGTGAATCGTATTTACCACAGTAAAGTCACCTTTACCATGAATAGTATTTACTGCAGTAAAGCCACTTTTTACCGTGAATAGTAGTTACCGCAAAGAATAACTTCACTTTTTACTTGTGAATAATGTTTACCACAAGTAAAGTCGGTTTTACCATGATAAGTCAAGTTTTACCATAGTTTACCGTGGTCATTTCTATTTTATATTATAGTGGTTTCAATTATTTGTGCACATAAGTCTTGTTAATTGTACTTGTGGGTTGGTATTTCATTGTGGTTACTTTTGAAAATGGGGAAGATTCTGTTTTTTAGCCCAATCTAATGAAGATGCTTCCTTTTTCATTCAAGAGTTTAAACGATCTTGTATTTGTAATGGCCTTATAAGAAGGGAACAATAGACTGAATTTTTCCTACCTTTTTGGATAGTTCAGCCCTTAGGTGGTTTGAAACACTAGGTGATAATGTGAAAAACTCATGGGATTTATTAACTGAAAGTTTTCTTGAAGAATTTGGTGAACAACGAGAGATATGCGAGATCTCATGAACGATATTACAAAGCTATCCCAAGGAGAAAAGGAGAAGATAAGGGATTATCATGCTCATGTTCTAGAGCTAAGGAGGAACCTCGATGCCTAGATTCGGAAGGAAGGATTAGCGGATGGGTTAATGAATGGCGTGGATAATCTCATATGTAAGCACTTCATTCTTGTAATGAAGCCGAGAGATCGACAACGAGTGAAGTATGACCGCCCGCTACCATTGAACAAGCAAAGGAGATTGCAAGAAGGCAAGAAGAGAGCATGGAAGAGGAGCCTAAAGAAATTGTTGCTAAAGTAGAGCCTACACCAGCCCCTTTGGTCCAGAATCCACAACCACTCTCGGTGAGCACAAATCTTTCTCCTAGTACATCTACTGAGTATGAAGATTTTCTTAGGAAGATGGGCCAGTTAACTATTAATCTTCTTCAAGGAAAGGAATTTAGTTCTCAGGGAGGAGATAGAGGTCCAAAAAGAAATATTTCTGAAGTTGTATGTTATGGTTGTTATAAAAAGGGTCATTATAAGTATAATTGTCCGATAGAGCTTCTACATCCGGTAAAGGAGATAATGATAAAGGTAAAGCACCTATGAATTCTTTTGTAGTAGATAAGAGTATAAATAATGAAGTAGATGTGTTTGTAACAAAAATAAAGAAAGAAAAAGATAATCAAGATGGAAATGATCCTAAGAAGATGAAAGGAGAAACTAGTAAGAAACATAGGAGAAGAAAGTTGGGTGTGTAGGATGTTCTAATTTCACGGGGCAAGGACCATACTCCATCTTGGAAGATCTATCCAAAAGGCCTGTTAAATATTACATATGGTCAACTCTTGGCTAAGTCTCATTATCCAAAATTCACCCCTCAAGGTAATTTTGATAACATGCATCAAATTATTCATCCCAGCAAGTAGATTGATTCAGGCCCAAAATCATGTTTCTTGAGATCCCTCGGCTTTTTCTAACTCTCCCATCCAAGAAGAAATCCCAATGAGTTAGAAAAAATGGAAAAAATGAAAAATAAGGTTGCGGGATTGTTTTGAGGCATTTCGGATCGAAGGGCTCAGTCGTACCGATTCGGGTTGAATCGAGGTTCGTCGTACCAAGCTTGGGGCCGAAAAAGCAAGAAAATCAGCTAAGTTGGACATTTTGTCCCGGCGGTCTATGAGACAGTTGGGACGTCGAGACGTGAGGGACATGAAAAGCTGAAATGGCCAAAAGTGGAAAAAATCGTCAAGTTTGGTTTTCACGCGGTTTGGGACATCGGGCCAAAAGTACGTGGGAGGCGCGAACCACCGATTCGGCCGAAACAGGGGACTTTCGTCTAGGATAGTTGGGTCAAAACTACGCAAGGGACGCAAAAATATAAAAGAGCCACCAAAAATGGAATCTCGCCACATGTCTTCACCTCAAACAGAGGAACAAGGAAGGCCGATTCGGCCGATGTAGGAGATTTTAAATGCAGGACATCCGGACACAGGTACGTGCGGGACGCGAGGGACGCGAAAGCCAAAGCATCCGAAGGCAAAGAAGAAAAGTCAATGTTTGACCTTTGAAACTTCAAACGGCCATAAATTTTGACTCCGAGCTCTAATTTTCGGCTCCAGTCGATTAATGCTCATCCTGTCAAATGACAAAAAATGCGCTGCGAGACCCAAAATAGCTTGCCCGCACTCGAAGGCAATAACTTTTGTATTTCTCAACGAAATCACACAAAATTGGTAGCGTTGGAATCATGGCTCGAGCCCAATGTACAAAAATAAGAAATTCTAGATTTGATGAGATATTGATTGAGATTTTTAAGAAAATGTGGCCGGATCCGTAATGATGTTTTATTTTGGTGGTTGGGAGTGCAATTAAGAGGCATGGTCATCATTCTTTCTGCTGCAGCACACGGGGACAGTATGGGAGCCTTTTTCAAGTAATATATAATCATTTTACTCCATTTAATGCCTCTTACAGGTGGTTGAAGGACAGATTTTGGGATTTCTATTTTCCCTTCTCTTTCCCTTCTCATTTTTCTATAAATTGGAGTGTTGGGCTCATTGTAAGAGGAGGTAGCTTTTGTAGAAAAGCTCTTCCAAAATTGCTTTGTGAAGTAGATGTGTTACAGGCCCTTATTTTGGACTCTTTGCATGGTGATCCAGGCCCTTATCTTGTAATAGATTGAACTGTACATATCATGAAGTAATAAAATATAAGTTTGTGGATATATCATCCCCTGCTATGTTTTCTTACATTCTTCTTGCCCTTTAACCTTGATTACAAGAATATTGTGTCTATTATTATGTTCATGCAGGATTCCATTATCATTATGTATGTTTGAAATATTGTTGTGAATGTGTTTTACTAGATTATGGAGAAGCTGTCATCACCTCTTCTAGTGTGCACTTTGCTTCTGTATTTCACACATTTGAAGACTATTCTCACACCCTCCTTTTCTGGTGTATCACCGCTTTAGTGTAGGCTTTCATTTTATGCATTCTCTCTCCCTAGTCCCTTGGAAATTTAGATTAGAATAGTTATTTTCCCCTGCATTAGAGTAGATTGTGGCAGGTAGTTTAGGAGCAAGAACCAACTTTCTCTGGAGGTCTATCTCAAGTAGTAAGTCCTACAACTTGGAGATAGTACCCATGTTATCCAATCACACCGTAAGTTCAAGTATATGCACTTGTATAAGAAGAGGGGGTGCTGTGATTCATGATAACAATGTCTTCTCGAGAAGAGGCCGGAGGAGCTGCGAAGTGGACTCAATGCTTGAAGAAGGAAGGAGGTTGAGGTCCCTGTTTTGGAGGTAGAGGCGGATCCCTATGCTCCACAAGCTGAGGTATTATGTAATGGTATTTCAATTCATGATGTCTTAGTTGATGGAGGTGTTGCAGTTAATGTAATGACCGAGTCTGTAATGAATATGTTGGGTTTAAAAATTGATCACCCTTCAACACTTCTATTAAGGTCATTAAATAAGGGAAAACTAAACCAGAAGGTGTAGTTTCAAATGTGGAAATATCTGTTATGGGTGTTGTATGTGTGGTAGACTTTCAGGTGATGAAAAATGGTACTGTTGCGTACCCAATGTTGCTAGGAAGACCATGGCTAAGGAGAGTTCATGCAAGAAACTACTAGAATGAAGGCTTCATGACACTTGGATGTGGTAGAGAGAGGGTGAAGATAAATGTGATCCCTCGGCATCATAAGGTAGAACCTGTGGATTCAAGTGATGAAACTGATGATTGGACATCCTTTGATTACTCTAGTACTAGTGAAGTGGACACTAAAGATGAAGAAAGTGAGGTTGATGTTTCAGTGATGGATATCCTTCCAGATCCACCAAATCATGACCCCATAAAATTATTTGAATAAGTTGATGATCGTCTCCAACAAATAAATATTGGTGATGCTATGATGGAGAGTGAGAAGAAATCCTACCTCCAGCTCTTTCGAAGGTACATACACATATTCACTTTTGATTACAAGGAGCTCTCATTAAGTAAGTTGGGTAGAACATTCTATTGAGTGGTAGATGGTGTTAAGCCTATAAAGCAAATGCCATATAGAATGAATCCTAATTTTTCCAAGATTGTAAAAGAAGAAATAGATAAGTTGCTTGATGCAGGATTCATATTTGTTGTGGAGAATTTAGAATGGGTTTCTCCCATTGTGATCTCAATAAAAAAGAATGGGAAGCTACGCATTTGTGTTGATTACAAGAAGCTCAATAAGGCAACAAAGAAGGATCATTACCCTCTTCCATTCTCAGATCAGATCTTGGATGAAGTAGTTGGCCAGGAGTGTTATAGTTTTGCTGATGGATATAGTGGATACAACCAAGTCCATATAGCGGAGAAAGATCAGCTGAAGACCATGTTCACCACTCCTTGGGGAACGTTTGCTTATAGAGTTATGCCTTTTGGGTTGTGTAATGCTCCAACAACGTTCTAGCATTTGATGAATAGAGTGTTTGAACCCTACATTAGGAACTTCATCAGAGTATTTCTAGATGATTTTTGCATCTATGGGAGCAAGGTGGACCACCTGCACTAGATGGAGATAACATTTCAAAGGTTAGATGAAGCACAAGCCTCACTAAACCATACAAAGTGTGTCTTTGGATGTTCTAAAGGTGTTTTGTTAGGGCATGTTGTATCTAAAGATGGTATTGGTATCTGATCCTAATAAAGTTTCAAAATACAAAGAGTTACCATTTCTTATGAATAGAAGTAAGTTAAGATCATTTTTAGGCCATGTGGGTTCTATAGAAGGTTCATCAAGAATTTCTCAAAGATTGCACAGCCACTAACCCAGTTCTTGAAGAAGGATGTTACTTATGAACTAGGAAATAAGGCGCATGAAGGTTTTGGACAATCAAGGAAACCACAGGTGTCTTCACCTGTTTTAAAGAATTGATTGAAGCAAGCCATTCATTGTGTACACTGATGCCTCAGATGTAGCACTAGGAAGTACTTTGAGCCAAAAGGATGAAAATGGGAATGAACATCCAGTTTACTTTGGGAGCAGACAAATGAGCAGTGCTGAGGTAAATTATATTGTAACTGAAAAATAGGCTCTAGCTATCATTTTTGCTGTAAAGAAGTTTAGAAATTACTTGCTAGGGTAGAAATTTATAGTTGTAATGTGAGATCATCGAGGATGTAAAATATATTGTCAATAAGCCTAACCCATCGGGGAGGATAGCAAGATGGATAATTTTTCTACAAGAGTTTGAATTTGATATCATAGATAGGCCGGGAAAGAAGCATGTCAATTCGGATGTACTCTCTCGAGCCTATGATGGTTTAGGATCATCTTGTGATGATGATGATTTCCCGATGTAGCATTGTTATCCCTTGACATAATCCCTAGTGAATACATAAATATTTGGAATTATCGAATGAATTCAAGTTTCTGATGGTGCCAATGCAAAGACTAAGACAAAGATTACTCAAGCCGATCGTCCATATTATATTTTGCATGGAGTATTATTTCGAATAGAACTTGATGGAACGCATACATCTGAGGGCGGTTGGACGTGATCAAGGGAAGGAGCTGCTAGAAGAATTCCACAATGGTACATGTGGAGGGAACTTCTTTGGACAACTTACAAGCAAGAATGATCTTGGATGCAGTTATCACCGCCCACTCTTTTTAAAGATTGTTATAATTATTGTAAGACATGTGATATTTGTCAAACACATGGTAACCGTAAGACTTCATCACTCCATTATGCCCTATTATTCCACTTGGTCCCTTTGAAAAGTGGGAATAGACATTGTAGGTCCACTTCCAACTACCTCAACCAAAATAAGTATATTGTAGTTGCCACAGTTATTTAACCAAGTGGGTTGAAGCTAGGCCATTAAAAACAACTTCCATGGATGAAGTGGCAAGGTTCATATATGAACGCATTGTCACCCAGATTTGGTTGTCCATTAGAAATTGTAACATATCAAGGAAGCCACTTCATTAATGAGGTGGTAGAAGCCCTAGTCAATAAGTTTTCTATTAAGCATAGGAAGGCAACAACATACAAGCCAAGCACAAATGGACAGGTGGAACGAACAAATTTTGTGTTGTGTCAAATTCTAGCAAAAGATGCAGCCTTGCAGGTACATAAATGGGATAAGAGGATTCATGCAACATTGTGGGCATATAGGGCAACATCAAAGTCAACAACAGGATACTCCCCATTTCAGTTGGCTTATGGCATTGATCCAGTTCTTCCTATTGAGTTTGATATTCCCACAGTCAGAGTTATGGAAAATAAAAGGATGGATGAAAGTGATTCAGTAAAAGAAAGGTTGGTACATCTTCATTTGCTAGAGGAAATGAGGGAAATAGCTAAGGATACAAGCTATAAGAATAAAATGAAGCAGAAGGAATACTTTGATCAAAAGATCCGTTGGTCTCCATTTCATGTGAATGACTTGGTTCTAGTATATGATTCCGAAACAAAAAAAGAAGACAGAAAAATTTCTTCCAAAATGGATGGGGCCCTACAAAATAGCAGTGTGCATGAAAATGGTACATACCGACTGGAGGAATTGGATGGCACTCCCATTACAAAATGGGTCAACCATGACAAGTTGAAGATTTTCCAAGCACCAGAATAGTCTACTCTGAGGATGGAGTAGAAGCTAGGAAGGGGGAAGATGTCGACACTAAAATTTTCCTCCATAATTTCTATTTCATTAATGTATGTATTAGGAATAGGATGTTGTTAAGTATAATTAGTAGTAGCATCCGATAGAAGATAACGGCATTGCCAATATGATGATGCCGCCAATAATGTATAGTACGGTAATAGTCAAAAGTACAATAGGAATGTTGTGGTAAAAAGTAAATATTTATCGTAAGTGGTCCGGTAATGTTAAAATGTCAAAGTTGGGGTAAGTAGAGAAGTAGGGTCTACATGATTAGGAATTAGAAATATTATATTGGTAATAAGGACAAGGAGTGAGGTCATAAATATTTTGTGTATTTTATTTGTAAAAAGTCTAAAAATGTGGAACCCATGTGAAATGATAAGGTTTATCTTATCTTAAAAGATAAGCTTACATGTACAGATAAGAGTTAAGGTATGGAATATGATTCGTCAGAGTGGATTTCTTATCCTATCTTATAGATAATATGGATAAGCCTGGAAGTTCTATAAATAAAGAGGCCACCCCCCTCATTTAGCATAAAAGGAAGTAGTGAGAAATATTGTATGAAGTGTGTAAAGGAAGCCATCGGTTTAATGGTGTGTTGAAGAAGCCATTAAGAGGTGTAATTGTAAATTTTCTCCCATAGTATTGGTGGTAGGCAAGTGAAGTCAATAACACTTGAGGTACCTCATGGGTGAGATTGTAACAATTTTATGTAAATATTATAATTTACTTTGATATTTCAGATTTGTCATCATTCCTTCTTATCATAGTCGATGGTATTCTTGTGTTATGTTTGTTGTTTTGTTTCAGATTACATCCACCAAACTAAAGGTGTGCATTAGTAAATAATCATAGCATGAGGATTTCTGGTGAAGAATTATCATAGTGCCGGATTGGTGATGACAGGACTTTAAGTTTCAACATTTACATGCGTGACTTTTTCACTAAAACCGATATTTCTGATTTATTTGGCACAATTGTGTTGGCATTGGTCATCCAATTGTTATCGGTGAATCACAACACCCATATGTTTACACAAGTTCATATACTTGAGCTCACGGTGTGATTGGATAAAATGGTTTGGGTAAAAGCACAATAAAATGTCTCACTTTTTGGTATGGTTTGTACCTTAGTAAACATGAATTTTCAGTTTAATTGATTTTCTAAAGGTAATAGCCACAAAACCGTACACATTCATGAAATTTCACAAACTAACGAAATGTTTTGTTTAGAGTGTAGAATACATGTATATTTAAAAAAAAAATACCTGCAAAAATATAGTCTTTTTCTTAATTTTATTCATATGTTGTTTCTTATGTTATTAAAGAGGAATGATTGTCCCCCGATGGTTTTTTAAAATGAAAACTTATCTTTTCACTATGAAATTTTAGATATATGTTCAAGATTATAATTTTGACGTCTTTGTCAAATTTTCATTTTTTTACCTATATTTTTTTAATTAATTATTTAGTAACTATATTTTAAAATAAATGGCATCCATATTTCAATGACAATAACTTTTAATGTTTATATCAAAATTATTATTTTTTCACAGGTAAGAAGAAGAATTCAACAAATACTAAGTATATTTTTTTCAATTTTTTTTGATATATTCTACTATTTTTCAAATTTGGTTGATTGTGTACTATTGATTGTCCTAAAATACCATATGTTAGTAAAAATTAAAAAATAAATAGCAAAATAAATTTTTAAAAATGAAAATTACATTTTTAGAAAGCCATAAAAAGATGAATTTTGTGTTAAAATTTTGTAAGTTAAATATTTAGTTTACCCTAATTACGTGGCTCTGAGTGGCGATTTTGGCTCACAATTACCCCCAAAAGGATTTGGGCCAAATGTGCCACTCAGGACATGTCATCGCTCCCACTCGAGAGGGTTCGCGTAAATAGGGGTTCGCGTGGACACCGTTTGGGTGAATGTGGTTCTCATGAAACCCCCATTCATGTGTTGGTCGTCAAATAGGACTTATTAGAGAGCAATGCAGAGGGACGAAAAGTCCCTCCTCTTTAATGGGAGAGGTTCCCTTATTCTAAAACGAACTTATTTACAAATATACGAACATTATTTTATGGTTAAACTTGGATATTACGAAAGTGCTTTTCACCGGGATCATCACTACGCAAGGACGAGGAAAATAATAAGAAGATGAGCAGAATAGCAACATTCAGAATTATAGATAGCAGAATAATTCTTCGTGTATGCGAAGCTTCAAAAGATTTAAGACAAGATCATTTGAATGAGATTAAATTTAAAGACACAAAGTTCCATAAATAACCTTCTTCGGATTTATTAGTCAAGGACACAAAGTTCCTTCTTGGTTGTACAAGATCGTATTTGCAAAACTGGCGCAAGATGCAATCGAGAGAGACCAAACGAGTTAAGAACAAAATGATCTTCACATATTAAAGGAAAACACAGAGACAACAAGAATCGAGATAGACAAAGAACGGAAAGCCCTTTTTGTATTGATTTCTTTAAGATCTATTTACACTTTCAGTAAAAATTCCAAGTTCTTCCTCCCTTCAAAATGGCGTGGAAAGGCCATTATATAGCTTACAAGTCGGTTACTCTTTGTAACCGTTTCTTTTAACCAAGAATAGTTAAGTACCGCCAAATGCAATACCTTAACTAATTACAAAGAATACGAAAAGAAAGGAAAGAAGAGGAAAGGAAGGAGAAGGAGACAGGTGGCCGGCTACTGGGAGGGACCCACTGTCTTCAGAATCCGCTGCCTGAACTTCTTCAATGACTCAGCTATATCTCTGCCACGGGGGACAGATGTGTTGGTTGCAGACTGAGTCCAAAATCCCAAGCATTTCTCCATCTCTTTATCAAACTCGACGTGAGTATGATAGTCTTTGTTTGCTTCTTCAATGGCAGATCAAGGGAACAAATTTCCTTTATCTTGTCCTTAGAGATGGAGTCTTCCTTGAAAAGATTATCTTTGACAAAAGCTCAACCGAGCTTTGATTTCTTCAAGTACAAGGGGACGCCGGAGTTTTCATCCCGAAGATGACAATGCATATCTTTGAAAGCAAAGCAATGCTAAATGTCTTGAAAGCTTCTCCCTTTTGCCGCTATTCTTCATTTCTCCTACAGACTTCTTCCAGGACTCGATTTTCCATTCTACACTGTAGACCCGGATTTTGATAGATTATCTTTCGCATCATCGAAAATCTTATTCGCCAAGAAGATGTTCTCATCTCTCTGTCCCATGAGGCGAAGGTCTACAATGCAACCGCCCCGAGTTTAATCTCCTTATCCATAACCTCAATGGTAGAGGATAGCTTCACAAATTGTCTACCTTTCCATGTAGCTTAAAAGCTTCGTCCGATGAAGTTTAGCCCGAACAAGCATGTCATCCACCATGGCTTCGATAGCTCTACCATAGATAGAATACTTGTGCATATCTTTTATACTTTGCACTTCATCTTGGCTTAGTATTACAGGAGGAGGTAGAGCAGTCAAAGGGGTGGGATCCAAAACTTTGTCCTTAGATAGAAGAGACTTGATGAAACCTGTAAGAACTCGGGCTTGCTCTTCCAAATTCGATAGTTTGCTGTCCCTTTTCCACTCTCCCAATAACTCTTGTGACTGTTTCCTGGAGGTTATGGATCTCGCCTTCAGGGGTAGATTCTCCCATTGGGATTCTTAGTAGCTCCAAGTCAGATACTTGCAAGTCCTGTTCTGATTTGTCCATTGCAGGCTTGGCAATCTCCAGGAATTGCTGACCTCGAGTATCAGATACTATTCTGGAGGTGGTTCTTGCTTTCTTGGCACGGGAAGGCGTGGTGCCCAACATGGCTGCAACAGCATCAAAATTCGGTCCCAAGTTTTGGGAGGATGGTTTTCTCTTCCTTTTGTCAACCAAGGGTTGCACCCATGCAAAAGAGGAAGAAGAATCTGCAGGAGAAGCAAGGGGACCAAGAGACAGGGAGCTCATGACACTCAGGGTCTGTGCAGCTGTTGACTCAAGCTGGGATGTGGAAGGAGCACTGGAGACAATGGCAGTAGAAGAATCAATAGCACTTGGAAGTTCAGTGCTCTGGACCTCCTTGTCTTTATCTGTTGGGTCCTCAGGAACATTTGTAGGAGTGGGCCTCTCACTTTCTTCACTTTCACTGAGGATGATGATGTTCTCTGGTCCGATAGGCAATTCTGCCTGTTTCTCCTGAAGATCTCTTTCCACCGGTTCCTTCTTTACTTCCTTGAGCTTCTTCTTATATACAGTGGATGGAGAAGGAGTAGATTCCATAGTCCCCGAGTGCTTGAGGCGGGAGGGGTTTTCTTTGGTGTTTCGGACCTTGAACCGGTGCTTCTCTTATTGGTGTCGATTCATCCTTGGAGGAGGATTCTCCCGAGTGCCTCCCGAATTCTTGACCTTCTTATTGAACCAAACCTTAGTCCCGACTAAGACCGGGAGCAAGGATTTCAGCCAAATCATCCCTCTCTTTTCTGCTCCAATCCGTGTCCTCCGTAGAGGGTGTGCTTGATCACATTTTCATACTCATATGAGTATAGCTCAATTATCATCTTCGAGGCCTTCAGAACTTGGTACAGCACTGAGTTCTTGAATCAATCAAGGAGAACCTGCCATAATGCCTTCTTCTCGGCCTCAAAGTCGTTTTTGATTAGCCCAAAGAGTCTTCTCGCATCTCGCCACATGGTGATAGGCTATCTTGATATTCTGTTTCAATAAACTTCTTCAAGTCAAAGCGAGGTTCTTGGCTTGAAGAAATGAATGGTGATAGGGACCAAAGTTCTTTCGATATTCTCGGCATCCAGGGCTGTTTTACATGTGTAGTTTCCCGGAGAGATGGGAAAGTGCAAGCCGAAATCTTCTTGTCCTGCAAGTTCTCAGGCAACTTGTCCAGCTTGCCTACATATTTCGATCAAGGCCATCTTGTCATTGCAGAACATGGGAAGCCGCAGAGGAGTATTCTCATAACCAAGAAGCCTGATGTATGAGAACTTCCTGAATTGGATGAAGTAGGCCCCATACCGTGATATCAAGTTCATGGCTTCATCTGAAAACCTCCTGGCGGTGTCACCCTCGAGCAATCGGACCACGTACATAGTGAAAGCATCATTAACCCTTCTGAAATTGCGGTTGCTGGTATCCAAGGTAAACTGCGGGCAATAGGCATACACTGGGTTGCCTTTGTGGGCGTCTATATATGAGAATCCAAACCATTGCCTTGATCTTGCTAGAGTATACATCAGATATGAAGTCATGAAAAACTTCTTTGTTTGCGCAGTGACGTTGCTGATAGCTGCTCCATCAGATTCATGCTGATGATCTCAGCCCAGTTGATGTTTTGTGTACCCTCGCACACCATACTGATGAGCGGGCACATCCAGAAATGGAACTCGCTGGTGGAAGGCAAACCCATGACCCGAGCCAAGTATTATGAAATCTGACAGTTCTTCGTTGAAGTCTGCTCGGATGAGGGTTTTGGTGAGGCGGGAAGCTCCCTTCTTAGGGTTTTTTAGCCAGGACTTCGCCACTCGTGCTCTGTACTTGTCACTGTCTTGATCGAACATGGCTTGCGCTTGGGCTTGGGAAACAACTATGGCATTGTCCAATTCCGGGATCCTCAGAGCGGCAGCAATGGCGGCAGCGTCTAGCTTGGCGATGAGCTCCCCATGTACGTTTGTCAATTCACTTGAGGCGGGGTCGAAGTGAGCTCCGCATGCAAGCACTGTATCAGCACACTGTACTGAAATTGGGAATCCTCCAGCGTACGCCAAACCACTGTCATGAATTGTCTGAGCCATCGGTGAGGGATTTGCATCTTCCATCCTTGCCCAAAAATCGCTGAAATCGAGATGTCGGGCCTCGCTATCTCCAATGTTGCTTACAGCAGACTCGAGTGGAGAAATCTGTTCTTGTCCTTGAAATTTGATCTTCATGTCGATAGTTTCAGGGGAACAAGGTTGCAAACTAGACTTGGAATGGAATTACAGAAGCGGAGGAACGTGCGCAAGTTTGTAAGCGGCAAGGGTTTGAGCAAAGGATAATAAGGAGATGTGATAAAATGCAAAGGGGAAATGTTCATTATATAGCCGTTTGGGAGCGGAGTGAATTCAATGCGCATTTAATTACGCAACCACCAATTTGAAAACGTCTAAGTATGGATGACACTAGGTACGCTTGGGACATGTGAGACGCGAATGCGCGAAACACGCGGCTCGGGCGGAATGGAGAGAGAATGCACAAAAGCTTTTGGAACAATTGGGACGAAAATGCGCGAGGTACGCGGTTCGGGCATTTCGGCCGAAATTGGAACAGCGGGCCCGTTTGGACTTGGGACTTTTGTGACAGAAAGTTCCGGAGTACGCGGTTTGACCGGCTCGGCCGAAAATGAAGCGGGGCGCATTTTTTCGGTTTGGGACAAAGAATTTTGAAGTACGCGACTAGGAAGCTTCGGCCGAAAAAGAGAAAGCTCGTACTTTTGACTTTGGGATATTTGGGACAAAAAGGTGCGAAGTACGCGGTTCGGGTGGTTCGGCCGAAATTGGAATGACTTGCACAAAAGTTTCGGGACACTTGGAACAAAAACTTCCGACGGGCCCGAAGATAGGACAATTTCGGGGATTTCGGCCGATCGGGGAACAACTTGCACTTTGGAACTTGGGACAGTCGGGACAAAAATGTCCGACAGGCCCGAAATACATGCGAGAAAGGCCCAATACTTGGATTTCTTCAATTCTATGACTTAGGTACCTCAGAGAAAAGCATTTAGACTCAAAATTTTCAAAATTTGCTCTTGTTAGAGAGGGGAATTTTGAGCAGACAACAGCTGGCTCCTTCTGGGGATGACTTGACATAAATTCACTGAATGAAACAAGGCAAGAACTTAGACAAACTTGGTGTAGCAGACCAGTGCCTTATCCATTGGGCAAAAGGAGTCAAGGACAAACCAATACAAGGGCAACACACACAACAACAGAAGGGAAACACACCAAAAGCAGAAAAGCAGAAACACTGTACATAATATACAAAGGAACTCCCTAGTCACCTAGGACTTGAACAACTTCAAATACTGCCCACTATAAGGAAGTGGGAGGGGGGAACCATCCATGTAATCAAGATAGAAAGAGTTCTTACCAGCAAAGTGTCTTATCTTGAAAGGTCCAAGCCACAGAGAATCAAATTTTCCATGGCTACCACGAGGTTCATGTCTTTTGTCCCACAACAGCACGGTATCACCAACTTGGAACTCTCTGCTCCTAGCTTTCTTATCAAACAGAATCTTCACCTTCTGCTGGTGGGCAGATATTCTGTCAGCAACCTCCAATCTATCCTCGTTCAGTTTGTGCAGGTACATGATCCTTTTGTCCAGAGCATCACTGAAACTAGTGTCTTCAATGGCCTTCATCAGGTGCAAGGCTGGTAGTTCCACATCACACCGCACCGAGCCTCTACTCCATACACTACTTGAAAGGGGGACATTCCAATGGCTCTTTTAGGTGTGATCCTATCTGCCCAAAGAGCATCATAAAGCTTCTTATGCCAGTTTCGCTGAGATTCGTTGACCAACTTCCTTATGATAGTCACCAGATTCTTGTTGGTAGATTCTGCTTGTCCATTTCCCTGGGGATAATAATCTGAAGAATGAGCCAGAGAGATGCCATACCCGTAGCGTAAATCCATTATCTCGGTTGAGGAGAAGTTTGAGGCATTATTCACATTACAATCTTGTTAGGTACTCCATACCTAACCAAGATGTTCTCTTTGATGAAGTTGCATACTACTTCAGAAGTGGTGCTCTTGACTGGAATAGCTTCCACCCATTTGGTGAAGTAGTCAGTAGCAGTTAGCACATGAGTGTGTCCAGCGCTAGAAACAGGGTTGAGTGCACCAACGAAGTCCAGACCCCATTGTTGAAATGGTTCCTCAATCACAACTAGCTTGAGAGGCAAAGAAGCCAATTTAGGTCTTCCCACGAAAGTCTGACAGGCCTCACATTTATCCACCCACTTGGATGCATCTTTGAACAAGGAAGGCCAATAATACCCTCCACGGAGTATCTTATGAGTCAGTGGATCATGTTGATGAATAGTGCCCTCCACATGCCTCGATCATGAAAAGCTGAGAGCAACTTTCTCTGTTGTTCCTTGTCTACACACTTCAGAAATCTCCCGTCCAAACCACGCTTGAACAAGGCATTTTCCCACAATACATATTGTGCTGATCTCAATTTAACAGTCCTCTTTTCTTTAGTAGTTAAATGAGAGGGGCATTCCCGTAGGTGAGAAAATGGGCGATGTCAGCATACCATTCATCAACCGAACTCAGAATGCAATGAAGAGGAAGGTCAGCTTTCTTCTCCAATAACTCATGTTGGGCTCCTTCAGCAATGAGCTCGCAAAGACCTTTTCCCCGAACCAGCTTGGTTGGCTTGATATCAAGGTCATACTCCTGGACCTTAGCTACCCAGTTTCCCCTCTTGGATCCAAATTCTTGTTGCGTGAGAATTGACTTTACAGTCGTATCTGGGACCAGCACCATAGAGTGAGAGTTGAGGATATAGAAACGGAACTGCTTGACAGCTTTGACTACTGCAAAGGCATGCTTCTCCATCATGGTGTACTTTAGCTCATGGTTCTTCAGGATATAGCTCATGAAGGCAATTGGTAGCTCATGTTTATCAGAATCTTCCTGGGTTAAGACAGCAGCCAGAGTACTATCTGTAGCGTAGCAATAGATAATGAAATCCTTGCTGAAATCAGGGCAGGCCAAAACTGGAGTTTTAGCAATAGCTTTCTTGATACCCTCAAAGGATTCCTTTCCTTCAGAAGACCAACCAAATGCTTGCTTTCCTTTCATCATCTCGAGAAATATTCAAAGTTAATTCAAAAATCGGGGATGAATCTTCTTAGAAAATTGATCTTACCGAAAAAGAATGCACGCCCTTTTACTAGTAGGGAGAGGAATCATTGGGATGGTTTGAACTCGTTCAGATCAATCTTGATGCCATCCTTTGAGACAATGTGTCCTAATAGCTTTCCCTCCGTAAATGTAAGACATGATTTTTAGGATTCAGGGAGATTCCATGCTCTCTACATCTCTGCAGAACTGTTTCCAGGTGATCGAAATGATCTGCTCTTGTCTTTGAAAACACTGTCAGGTCATCAAGGTATATGACAATACATTTCCCTTTCAAGCTCCCAAAAGCCAGATCCATAGCTCTCTGGAAAGTGGCACCGGCATTAATCAGCCCAAAAGGCATTCTCTTGTACGCGAAGGTACCCCAAGGAGTTGTGAAGGCTGTCTTATGTTGATCAGCAGTATCAACCTCTACCTGATTGTATCCAGAAAAACCATCAAGCATAGATAACATCTCAGAGCCTGTTACCGCTTGCAAAATCTGATCCATCATAGGCAGAGGGTAGTTATCTTTCGAGAGGCCTGGATTCAGGTTCCTGAAATCAACACAGATGCGGATCTCACCATTCTTCTTCCTAACAGGTACAATGTTTGCAATCCAAGTCGAATGGTGAATGGGAAAGATGATTTTAGCCTTCAGCAGTTTCTGAATCTCCAAATATGGTGTCACCATCTTCGGGTTTGTCTTGCCTCTCGCTTACGCTTGAAAGGCTTGATTCCTGGCTTGAGAGGGATAGAGTGCTACATTTATTTTGGCTTGAAGGCTTTTAGATCTTCGTAAGAATAAGCAAGCACATCCTTATATTTCCTTAGAAGGTCAATTGCTCTTCTCCTTTCATCTGATGTGCAACACTTCCCGATATTTACCAGCTTCGGGCCATCAGAACTCCCAATATCAATCTTATCATACTCGGCTGATTGCTGAGGTCCAGTGGAAGCTTTAGATCTCACGTATCTGTCATGTTTATCAAACAACTCCTCCAAACTCACCAAACCTTTGGGAATCTTATTTCCTTTGAGCTTAATGCACCCTTCCCGATCGCTTTCTTCTCCTTGGGTGACGGCTTGGTCTTGAAGACATGCTCTCACGAGGCGAGTTGTCACTTCCTTCAAATACGCTTGT
Source organism: Taxus wallichiana var. yunnanensis (assembly GCA_018340775.1). NCBI lineage: Eukaryota > Viridiplantae > Streptophyta > Pinopsida > Cupressales > Taxaceae > Taxus > Taxus wallichiana. Next base: position 821,252,011 of record CM031238.1, read on the forward strand.
TCAAAATTGCCCTTGAGCTCCAGGAAGGAAAGAAAATGCTGGTCGTCGTTGAAGACTTGCCAGTTATTAGTATTGTCAGGGACACTAGGTCGGTGGACCATCTCAATAGTGAACTTATCCTGAGAGAATTCAGGATGAGGAATCAACAGTGACCCTGAGACAGCCAGTGAATCAGCTCTGCTGTTCTTTTCTCTGGGAATTGCTTCAATGGAGAAGGCATCAAGGAATTCAATTGAATCCCAAACCTGATTCCGATAATGCTTCAGCCTCCCGTTCTTTACCTGAAACAGGCTTCTGACTTGCTTCACAATCAGCTCTGCATCACCACGAGCCAAAAGATTTTTAACACCTCGTTCTTTGGCCACTTGCAGTCCAAGGATGAGAGCCTCATACTCTGCTGTGTTGTTAGTGTTCTCGAACTGCAATTTAAATGAAAAGGGGTGCGAGTAGCCTTGAGTGATATTAGCGAGAACACCAACTCCGAGAGCTACCAAGGAACAATCGCCATCGAATTCTAAAATCCAGACACCATTGGGATCTTTAGGTGATATTTTGCAGGGTCGGATTTCATCAGGGGATAAAATCATGTAATTACCATGGCCCCTGTCCTCATAGAGTATTTGTGCCTTGGGATCATCTGTCTTCTGCACAATGTACTCGGACTGCTTCTCAGGTAGTAGCTTCTTCATTTGTCCATTGACAGGTATGAGAGCGTGTGACCAATCCATTTGAATCTCTCCACCCACATCTTTACGAAGTTTCGCTAGAACATTCCATAGGAAGGAGGAATGTCAGCTACTAGTATGGTAGCCAAGACTTTCTTTTCAGGTAAAGCAGCAAAAGCCACTTGTGCATCTTTAATCCTTCCCACCAAAGGTACTTCCTTACTTTCCATGGAGTAGCAAGATCCATAAGTACGAGTAAGGGTCAGGCCTAAAGCATGAGCTACTTTAGCGGGCATCACATTATCTGAGGCTCCGGAATCTATGACACGCCATCGAGCCTGGCCAGCTATAAGGAGTGTTACATAGAAAGGCTTGATTTTGTCACCAGGCGAGGTGACAGCAGCTACTAGACTAGGCTGTGGTGCAGAAGGAGGTGTGGGCAAAAGGCCTTTGGAGGTGGTCTTGGAATGGGAATTCACAAATTGGATCATCTTGGCAAAAGCTTTTGGATGGGTTTGGTAATATTCAGCCTCTGAAATTTGAACTTTGGTCCTTTTTAGATGATCTACAATGTCAAAGGATCCAGAGGTGGATGGGCCATCATCATTTGGGATTCTAGGCTTATCAACTTTAGGAGAAAAGGAAGAAGAAGAAACTTTGGGAGCAGTGTTGACAGTACTTACCTTTGGTGCAGATGAGGTAGGGATAGGAGATCCTCTTCTGGCAATTACAGGAATGGTTGCAGGTTGCTCTTTGGACTTCTTCAGGGGTTGCGTCACCTTTTCCCTCTGATGTGTCTGTTCCCGAGTCATGACAGCGAAGGATTCGCTGTTCATATCTGCTACCACTTCATCATAGTCATCTGCATCATCAATGCCTTCAGTGGTAAAGAAATTGACTCGAGATCCCTCGGGTTCTTCTGTCTCATCATCGAATTCCTCCAGGAACTCCTCACGAGCTTCATCGTCCACGTCATCATCTGGCTCTTCAACTTCACAGGTTGCGTTCACAGGAACTTTGACAGGAGGTCCTTCAAGTGCTAGTCTTGTGTGAGGAGCAGGCAAACGGTTTCTGGGTTGAAAATTTCTTCTCGGAACATCTGCATACGGTGCATGCTGAGCTAATTGTTTCTTTATAGCTACTAGATCATTTGCAAGTTTCTGGACTAATGGATCAGTATTGGGTCCAGAGGTGGAAGAGGAAGAAGCAGCAGATTTAGATTTGGGAGGATCTCTCTTCAACTTCCCTGACATGATTAGGTCATCCTCGACACTAACAGCCAGTTCTTGATCCAGAATTAACGTTCCAAGATTAGCCCTTCTTAGAGCATAACTGACTTTAGGCGTTTGGGCATTCAAAAAGAAACATTTTTGGATTTGATCAACCGGTCGAGTATTCACAGGAATTTTGTTGATCAGTCTGTTGAATCGTGCCACAAATTCTCTCATGGGTTCCGATGGATCTTTCTTTATTTGAGAAATCTGGGCAAGCAGTGCATGCACATCTTCTGCCGGCTTGAAACGGCTTTCGAACTGAGTTCTCATGGTATTCCAACATGATGGCACCAAATGGAAGGTGATAGAACCATCAAGAAAGATTGTCTTGTAACGTCTCGACGAACAGGTCTTTTACCGAGACGCCTTCATGTTCAACCCCAAGACTCCACACGCAACTATGAAGGCTGTAATATGTTCATCGGGTGCACTTTGCCGCGCCTTTGAATTTGGGGAAGTTCTTTCCGTTACCTCTAGGTAACTCATGCAAAGGCTGAGTGAGGGCCAGGGGCCCGACACGTTGACCCCATGGTAATTGTGCCATTCTTCTTGGAAATACGGCTTGGAGGGGAACTTTAACACCAGCAAGGATCAGAGCTCGCAGATTAGGGCTGGCTGGCTGTGTAGGACTTTTATCTCGAACAGGCGGAGTGCTCGTCGAACGAGTTCTTCTATATGAAGGGAAAGGAAAACCCTGTTGTTCCAAAAGCTGAAACTGAGGATCTTCAATGCCAAGGGTCCTTCTCCCTCGAGTGAAACGCGGAGTCGCCAGATCAAAGGATGATCGAAAAATTATAGTACTGGAATGCGATTTTCCCCAGCGGAGTCGCCAAAAACTGTTGGTCGTCAAATAGGACTTTTTAGAGAGCAACAGACAGGGGACGAAAAGTCCCTCCTCTTTAATGGGAGAGGTTCCCTTATTCTGAAACGAACTTATTTACAAATATACAGAACATTATTTTATGGTTAAACTTGGATATTACGAAAGTGCTTTTCACCAGGATCATCAGCTACGCAAGGACTGAGGAAAAAGAATAAGAAGATGAGCAGAACAGCAACATTCAGAATTATAGATAGCAGAATAATTCTTCGTGTATGCGAAGCTTCAAAAGATTTAAGACAAGATCATTTGAATGAGATTAAATTTAAAGACACAAAGTTCCATAAATAACCTTCTTCGGATTTATTAGTCAAGGACACAAAGTTCCTTCTTGGTTGTACAAGATCGCTGTATTTGCAAAACTGGACAGTATGCAATCAGAGAGACCAAACGAGTTAAGAACAAAATGATCTTCACAATATTAAAGGAAAACACAGAGACAACAAGAATCAGATAGACAAAGAACGGAAAGCCCTTTTTGTATTGATTTCTTTTAAGATCTATTTACACTTTCAGCAAATATCCAAGTTCTTCCTTCCCTTTAAAATGGCGTGGAAAGGCCATTATATAGCTTACAAGTCGGTTACTCTTCGTAACCGTTTCTTTTAACTAAGAATAGTTAAGTACCGCCAATTGCAATACCTTAACTAATTACAAAGAATACGAAAAGAAAGGAAAGAAGAGGAAGGAAGGAGAAGGAGACAGGTGGCCGGCTACTGGGAGGGACCCACTGTCTTCAGAATCCGCTGCCTGAACTTCTTCAATGACTCAGCTATATCTCTGCCACGAGGGACTGATGTGTTAGTTGCAGACTGAGTCCAAAATCCCGGCATTTCTCCATCTCTTTATCAAACTCGACGTGAGTATGATAGTCTTTGTTTGCTTCTTTAATGGCAATGATCAAGGGAACAAATTTCCTTTATCTTGTCCTTAGAGATGGAGTCTTCCTTGAAAAGATTATCTTTGACAAAATCTCTGAACTGAGCTTTGATTTCTTGCAAGGACAAGGGAACGCTAGAGTTTTCATCCTGAAGATGACAATGCATATCTTTGAAAGCAAAGAACATGCTAAGCGTCTTGAAAGCTTCTCCTTTTGCCAGGCTATTCTTCATTTCTCCTACAGCCTTCTTCCAGACTCGATTTTCCATTCTACACTGTAGACCCAGGATTTTGATAGATTATCTTTGGCATCATCGAAAATCTTATTTGCCAGTAAGATGTTCTCATCTGTCTGTCCCATGAGGCGAAGGTCTACAATGCAACTGCCCCAGAGTTTAAGCTCCTTATCCATAACCTCAATGGTAGAGGATAGCTTCTGTTGCAAATTGTCTACCTTTCCATGTAGCTTAAAAGCTTCGTCGATGAAGTTTAGCCCGGCAACAAGCATGTCATCCACCATGGCTTCGATAGCTCTACCATAGACAGAATACTTGTGCATATCTTTTATACTTTGCACTTCATCTTGGCTTAGTATTACAGGAGGAGGTAGAGCAGTCAAAGGGGTGGGATCCAAAACTTTGTCCTTAGATAGAAGAGACTTGATGAAACCTCGTAAGAACTCGGGCTTGCTCTTCCAAATTGCTCGATAGTTTGCTTTGTCCCTTTTCCACTCTCCCAATAACTCTTGTGATCAAGTTTCGGAGGTTATGGATCTCGCCTTCGGGGGTAGATTCTCCCATTGGGATTCTCGGTAGCTCCAAGTCGATACTTGCAAGTCCTGTTTCGATTTGTCCATTGCGCAGCTTGCAATCTCCGTGAATTGCTGACCTCGAGTATCAGATACTATTCTAGAGGTGGTTCTTGCTTTCTTGGCACGGGAAGGCGTGGTGCCCAACATGGCATGCAACAAAGATCAAAATTCGGTCCCAAGTTTTGGGAGGATGGTTTTCTCTTTCTTTTGTCAACCAAGGGTTGAACCCATGCAAAAGAGGAAGAAGAATCTGCAGGGAGAAGCAAGGGGACCAAGAGACAGGGAGCTCATGACACTCGTGGTCCAGGCACTTTGTGACTCAAGCTGGGATGTGGAAGGAGCACTGGAGACAATGGCAGTAGAAGAATCAATAGCACCTGGAAGTTCAGTGCTCTGGACCTCCTTGTCTTTATCTGTTGGGTCCTCAGGAACATTTGTAGGAGTTGGCCTCTCACTTTCTTCACTTTCACTGAGGATGATGATGTTCTCTGGTCCGATAGGCAATTCTGCCTGTTTCTCCTGAAGATCTCTTTCCACCGGTTCCTTCTTTACTTCCTTGAGCTTCTTCTTATATACCTGAGTGGATGGAGAAGGAGTAGATTCCACAGGTCCCTGAGCTGCTGAGGCAGGAGGGGTTTTCTTTGGTGTTTCGGACCTTGGAACTGGTGCTTCTCTTATTGGTGTCGATTCATCCTTGGAGGAGGATTCTCCCGAGTGCCTCCTGAATTCTCGGACCTTCTTATTGAACCAAACCTTAGTCCTGACTAAGACTGGAGCAAGGATTTCAGCCAAATCATCCCTCTCTTTTCTGTTCCAATCCAGGTCCTCCAGAGGGGTGTGCTTGATCACATTTTCATACTCATATGAGTATAGCTCAGAATTATCATCTTCGAGGCCTTCAGGAACTTGGTACAGACCGAGTTCTTGAATCAATTGTAAGGAGAACCTGCCATAATGCCTTCTTCTGGCCTCAAAGTCGTTTGCACAGTCAGCCCAGTAGTCTTCTGCATCTGCCACATGGTGATAGGCTATCTTGATATTCTGTTCAATAAACTTCTTCAAGTCAAAGCAGGTTCTTGGCTTGAAGAAATGAACGGTGATAGGGACCAAAGTTCTTTCGATATTCTGGGCATCCAGGGCTGTTTTACATGTGTAGTTTCCCAGAGAGATGGGAAAGTGCAAGCCAGAAATCTTCTTGTCCCTGCAAGTTCTGTGCAACTTGTCCAGTTGCCTGCATATTTCGATCAAGGCCATCTTGTCATTGCAGAACATGGGAAGCCGCAGAGGAGTATTCTCATAACCAGCAAGCCTGATGTATGAGAACTTCCTGAATTGGATGAAGTAGGCCCCATACCATGATATCAAGTTCATGGCTTCATCCAAAACCTCTCCCATGGTGTCACCCTCGAGCAATCGGACCACGTGCATAGTGAAAGCATCATTAACCCTTCAAATTGCGGTTGCTTGGTATCCAAGGTAAATCATGCGGGCAATAGGCATACACTGGGGGTTGCCTTTGTGGGCGTCATATATGAGAATCCAAACCATTGCCTTGATGTTTGCTAGAGTATACATCGATATGAAGTCATGAAAACTTCTTTGTTTGCAGCACGTTGGATAGCTGCTCCGCCAGATTCATGCTGATGATCTCAGACCAGTTGATATTTTGTGTACCCTCGCACACCATACTGATGAGCGGGCACATCCAGAAATGGAACTCGCTGGTGGAAGGCAAACCCATGACCCGAGCCAGCAGTATTATGAAATCTGACAGTTCTTCGTTGAAGTCTGCTCGGATGAGGGTTTTGGTGAGGCGGGAAGCTCCCTTCTTAGGGTTTTTTAGCCAGGACTTCGCCACTCGTGCTCTGTACTTGTCACTGTCTTGATCGAACATGGCTTGCGCTTGGGCTTGGGAAACAACTATGGCATTGTCCAATTCCGGGATCCTCAGAGCGGCAGCAATGGCGGCAGCGTCTAGCTTGGCGATGAGCTCCCCATGTACGTTTGTCAATTCACTTGAGGCGGGGTCGAAGTGAGCTCCGCATGCAAGCACTGTATCAGCACACTGTACTGAAATTGGGAATCCTCCAGCGTACGCCAAACCACTGTCATGAATTGTCTGAGCCATCGGTGAGGGATTTGCATCTTCCATCCTTGCCCAAAAATCGCTGAAATCGAGATGTCGGCTTCGCTTATCTCCAATGTTGCTTACAAAGAGACTCGAGTGGAGAAATCTGCTCTTGTCCTTGAAATTTGATCTTCATGTCGATAGTTTCGGGAACAAGGTTGCAAACTAGACTTGGAATGGAATTACGAAGCGGAGGAACGTGCGCAAGTTTGTAAGCGCAAGGGTTTGAGCAAAGGATAACAAGGAGATGTGAGAAAATGCAAAGGGGAAATGTTCATTATATAGCCGTTTGGGGAGTGGAGTGAATTCAATGCGCATTTAATTACGCAACCACCAATTTGAAAAACGTCTAAGTATGGATGACACTAGGCACGCTTGGGATATGTGAGACGCGAATGCGCGAAACACGCGGCTCGGGCGAAATGGAGAGAGAATGCACAAAAGCTTTTGGAACAATTGGGACGAAAATACGCGAGGTACGCGGCTCGGGCATTTCGGCCGAAATTAGAACAATGGGCCCGCTTTAGACTTGGGACTTTTGTGACAAAAGTTCCGAGTACGCAGCTTGACTGCAGACGGCCGAAAAGTAAGCGGGGCGCATTTTTTCGGTTTGGGACAAAGAATTTTGAAGTACGCGACTAGGAAGCTTCGACCGAAAAAGAGAAAGCTCGTACTTTTGACTTTGGGATATTTGGGACAAAAAGGTGCGAAGTACGCGGTTCGGGTGGTTCGGCCGAAATTGGAATGACTTGCACAAAAGCTTTCGGGACACTTGGAACAAAAACTTCCGACGGGCCCGAAGATAGGACAATTTCGGGAATTTCGGCCGGTCGGGGAACAACTCGCACTTTGGAACTTGGGACAGTCGGGACAAAAATGTCCGACAGGCCCGAAATACATGCGAGAAAGGCCCAATACTTGGACTTCTTCAATTCTATGACTTAGGTACCTCAGAGAAAAGACACTTAGACTCAAAATTTTCAAAATTTGCTCTTGTTAGAGAGGGGAATTTTGAGCAGACAACAATGTGAACCCCTCCGTACCACCAAAGCGCCGCCAAAACGTCTCCTTCTAGATTTAATGATTCGCAATTGCGTCTCCCCTTCTAAATTTAATGTTTTACAAGTTACTTATTTAATATTGTTCGCTTTTTATGTTTTAAATTTAGTTTTTTACATATTTTTTGTGTTTTAAACTAAGTGTGTTTTTTTTAAATTGTTTTTAACCAAAAATATGTAATATTAAATTAGAAAATTTGTTTTACATATTAAATATAAATTCTATTAAAATTAGAAAAGTTGTTTTAAAGTTTTTTTATTATTGGCAAATAGTTTTTTGAAAGGGACTATACCCTTGAGAACAAAAGAGGGCCTAGAAGCCAGAATAGGAAAGAGAACCAGAACAAAAAGGATCAAAATCCAGATGGGACAATGAAGCCCAAAGTAGCCAAAGAGCAAGCTACCACAACAAAATCAAAATAGAGAAAAACTATAGAAAAGCAGCAAAACGACAACAAAAAAACAACAATAATTACACAGAAGTGCAGCAAAAGCACCCCCAATTACTTCTTGGCAGATTTTTCGATGCTGGATTTGATAGTCTGCCAAGATTTGAACATCCCCAAGGTTGTCATGTGGGCAGAGTCCGTGAACATTCAAATTTTGAGCAATGGTCCTTTTGCTTTCCTTATCGCCCCCATAGGGTAGCTGGAACCCCGCTGAGATTGGAGACACTTCGGACATGCTTGCTCAATGAACTCCTCAATAGCAGTAAAAATGGCCATGTTATAATCATGGCGAGTCTTGGCCTTCCCTAAATGGGAGTCTAAGGAGTTCAACTTCTTGTAAATATCTTCAAGCTGGCTATTATCCATAGCCACCTCCTCTTCCTTCTTCCTCTTACCTTTTTGTTTTTCCATGTTTTTAACCTCTTCCCTCAACAACTTCATGTCAGCTTCTAAGGCCTCAACATTTTTGTGGAGCTCTCCATATGTGCTTCTTGAGCACTAGCACTGCTAATATGAAGGAGGTTATGGGCAGTTTCAATCTCCTAAGGACCCTTCCCCACAACAGGGGCATCAAGATTCAGTCTTCTAGAGGACCTCGCAGTACTGCCGTGCGGGCGAAGTGGAAGCAAAGGGGGTGGGGGCAGAGGTGGGGGGAATGGGAGATGGATTCGGGAAGGCCGGGAGAGGGGTGACAGCAGCAATGGTGGGGACAGAATGTGGAGAGATGGGGCTGGCGGCCGCAAAAACGGGAAGAGGGGGAACATAACCAGGGGAGGAAGGGAGGCCAGGAGACCAAAGAAGACATAATTTATGCAGCAAGAAAATTAGCCCCAGTGCAAAGGAACAACATGAGCATGCTTTTAAAACTCCAAAATGGAGTGCTCAAGAGAGCTAAGCAGATAATGGGGGAAACATACCGTGTGATTCCTACTGAAGTGATTGAGGAAGACTAGATGCTTAGCAGGCACAGTGATGAATCTCCCTTCCAAAGAAATGAAACACACCATCATGTGGGTAACCTCATCATAGGGTGAGGGGATCAAATTGACAAGCAGGCCCGCCATGACAAAGACCAGCTTCTCAGTTCCTTCAACAAATCTCCTCTCCTCAGCTTCTTTGTCAACCCTTTTATTAAAAAAATGGTAACCGTTCATGCCAAGGCCAGTCGCTTTAGCTATCAGCTCCTCATTGATCGCAATCTTCTGGCCCCCATACTCAATAGTGTGATCCTTCCAATCTTTTGCAAAAAGCACTAAAATACTTTGATCATGGCCTTGAACCTTCTCCATAAAGTTGATGATGCCTCCTGGCTTAGAATATTCCAAATCTCCACATTATCCCTCCAATCCGGATCCGCGCTGGGCTCAATTTGGCAAGGAGGGCCCCCATTGTCACCGTGCTTAATTGCTTGCAAAAATATTAGAAACCTTAAGAGTGCTAATACCAGTCTGCCTTTTGCTATTATTATTCACGCAGTGAAAATGCTGATGAGAATAGCCATTTCTTTTCCCACGAATAGCCGCGTGACTGCTGATTTGAACCTGTGGAAGTTCGCATGTGGGAACTACGGCCCTTATGCCAGCCCGCTCCCTATCATCATTAACATTATTTCTTTCTTGGGGATCCGTAGAGACTTGCGGCCATATTGTATAGAGCACATTGCTACCCGCATGCACGACTTTCCTTTCAATATAAATCCACTTGAACTTTCCATTATTCTTCATACAAACTTGATTGTTCGACAAGAAATGTATAAGATTAGTTTTAAAGTCAGCACGTGTGGGAGCTTTATTAGTACTAATCCACTCCCAATGATCATATCCCAAATCTTGAATTTTCATGTTTATAGATATCCGCTTGAATGCTACTTTGAAGTTGTTTAGGAATGTTATTATTATCCCAAACAATGTGGTTAACATTAATGCCATAATTTGCCAATGCATCTGCTACACTTGTTACCCTCCTAGTAAGTATGTATGATCCTGATGTTAGTGAATGTTTGGCAGATACTTATGGACTCTGAGATAAAATCCTTGATGTTCCAACTTGGAGGTGAGCACTGATTAAGGTGATTAATGATATTCAGGGAGTCCCCTTCAAGAATGAGGTTTTGGATATTATGATTCTGGGAAATTCTCAGGCCCCATAAAGCAGATAATGCTTCAAAAAATGATTGGTTTGAATTCCCATTTTTCTAGCATACGCAGCAATCAGATTACCTTTATGATCCCGGATCACTCCTCCCCCTACCACAGTCCTAGGGTTACCCTTAGAGGCCCCATCAAAGTTCAACTTATACCAGTTAAAATCAGGAGGATGCCATTTAATCAAAGATCTATCAATACTATTACTGGGATTGCTACTGGCTATTGACAGCTCCAATCTGCCAGTTGGATAAGACATACTCTTCATTTTTTGGATAACTCTTATTCTTGGGGGGTTTAAATCTAGCTATATTCTCTTTGATATCATTAGAAATTTTACCAATACTAAGCTTATAATTCTGATTCTTATTTCTAAAAATAATATCATTTCTATCTTTCCATATCCTCCAAATGATATGAGGGATAACCAGCTTCTAGATCCTTCTGACAACACAATACCTATAGGGTGGGTTCCATTGAGTCCATAGCTGATTGAAATCCTTCAAAGATCACCCATAGAGCTTCAAATTTAGAGAGGGCAAAACTCCATATTCTGGTAGCATAATCACAATGGATAAACAAATGAATGATATCCTCGAGTCTTTTTACAAAGATGACATCTATTAGGCATTATAAAACCTCTTCTCATCAGGTTGTCAGTGGTAAGAATCTTGCCTCTGATAGCTAGCCAAAGGAAGAAATTTATTTTAGGAGTTAATTCAGCCATCCAAATCCTATTCCAATTGAACTCAGATTGACTACTATCGAAGAAAGTGTTATATCCAATTTTGACAGAATAGTCCCCATCAATGGAATTATGCCAGACCAGCTCATCCTTAGTATCTAGTTGACTTAAGGGAATAAGATCTAACTGAACTTGAAGGGAGGAAATAATTTGTACCAGATCATCTTGCTCCACTGATAGTTTTTTCCATTTCTTTCTATTGCCATTTCCCTCAATATAATCCTTGATTTTAATGCCATATTTGTTTACAAGACTATCCTTAACAATCCCAAAACTATCCATAAGATTTCCATTAAACCAGTTATCCTCCCAAAAATTTATATCCCAACCATCACCCACTTTCCATTTACTGCCCTGCTTAATGAAATTTCTGCTCTTAACCAGATTGTTCCAAAAAATGGAACCATAGGGGAGGTGCTCATCTTATAGGAAAGAATAGACAGTTTGTTGATTTAGGTATTTAGCTTTGATTAAATCAATCCAGGGTTGTTTCTCTGTAAGCATTCTCCAACCCATTTTCGCAATGAGACCTCATTCATTTTCCCGATGTCTTTTATACCCAATCCTCCCATAGATTTCGGGTACAAACCTTATCCCAAGCAACCAAGTGAAATTTAAACTTCTCTTCCATTCCCGCCGCATAAGAATTTTTCCTCAATCCTCTCAATCTTTTCTCCGAAGGAAGAGGGGATCTTAAAGAGTGACATGATATAAGTGGGTAGATTTTGGAGAGTGATTTTAATGAGCAAGCACTTACTAAAGACTAGACAAAATGGCTCCTTTCCAACTAGCCATTTTTTTTTGAAATCTCTCCAATAGCTCATCCCACACCTTTCTAGAGACTTTTTTAGTGCCGAGAGGAAGACCCAAGTAAGTGGTTGGAAGCGCACTTATTTTACAACCCAGAATTTTAGCAATTTTAAGATGTCTTTCTTCAGGAGTGTTGAAGAAGAAAATGGAGCTTTTATCATAATTGATCTCTTGCCCAGAAGTAGATTCGTAGAGCTGCAGAATAGCCTTGGTAGCCTTAGCTTCAATGACTGAAGCCAAAAGAAGGAGGATAGTATCATCCACAAATTGTTGATGGGAGACAGCTTGGCTAATGGAAGTGGGCTTTGAGCCTTTTAAAAGAATGTCATTGACTACTTTACCAATTGTTCTACTAAGGCTATCAGCCATAAGAATGAAGAGCAGGGGGGAGATGGGGTCCCCTTGCCTAATCCCTCTGTTTCTAGTGAAAAAATCCACAGGATCACCATTAACCACCACTGAGAATCTGACCGTAGAGATACAAGCCTTAATATTTTTTCTAAATTTGTCCGGAAAACCAAATTTAGTTAAGACTTTGTCGAGAAAAACCCAAGAAACCTTGTCAAAGGCTTTATTCATATCAAGCTTAAGAGCCATATTTTCTTTTTTATTATTCTCCATAGAATGAATGGTCTCATGAACCATAATCACTCCATCTTGAATAATCCTGCCTTTGATGAACCCACTCTGCTGCCTAGAGATTAAATCATTCATAATGAGTTGGAGCCTTGTAGAAATTATTTTGGTGAAAATCCTGTAGATAACATTCACAAGGCTAATGGGCCTGAAGTCTTTGAAGTCTTTAGCATCCATTTTTTTGGGGGCCAGCACAATGTGAGTGTTGTTCAGCTCTTTCAAAAGATTTCCAGTTCTGTAGAATTCATTCACCACTCTGAGAAGATCATCCAAACAAATTTCCCAAAATTTCTGAAAAAAATTAATGGAGAAACCATCCGGTCCTAGAGCCTTGTCACCTTCTAAAGTAAATACAACCTTTTGTAGCTCTTCAAGCGTGACAAGCTTTGGTGACATTTCTAAATCTCTGTTCCTCAATTTTTCCTTGGGGAATAGCCTCCAACATAAAATAAATAGCCTCAGCATTGATGATATTCCTCTCCTTAAGAAGTTTTTTATAGAAATCAAGTGCTTCTTCCTTGATGCTAATGGGATCTTTTATAGTATTTCTGTTACTTTTAGCCACTTCCATGATCCTATTACAAGCTTTGTGCTTCAGCATGGTCATATGAAAGAACTTCATGTTCCTATCTCCCTCTTTAAGCCAGATAGCTCTAGATTTAAGTCTCCATAAAGATTCTTCTCTGCTGCAAATCGTATGCAACTCAGAAAGAATATTCTTTTCATTAGTTTGGTCTTCAATAGATCTCCCCATTGTATCCATTTTAATTTCCAAATCCTGGAGCTTTTGTTTTAACTTCTTTTTATTATCAAACACATTGCCAAAAACTCTTTTATTCCAGATTTTAACTTCCTTTTTAACATTCTTGAGCTTTTGAATCAATCTAAATTGTGCAGTGCCTTCACCATTCCATCCCCACCATTCTTTTATCTTGTCGTAGATGTTTTCATGCTCCATCCACATCTTTTCAAATTTGAATGAGCTTCGATGGGTTTAGTCCAATTGAGAAGATTTAAAGCAATCAGATTGTGATCCGATCTAACTCGGGCAAGGAGGAGAGGTGAAATTCTTGACTAATAATCCACTTCCAAATCGTGCCCTATCCAATCTTACCTCGGATAAGATCTTTTCCCAACCTTCTATTATTCCAAGTGTATTTGTTCCCATGGAGATCCACATCTAAACTATTATGTTCAGCAATAAAATCAGCAAAATCCTCCATACCTGTAGAAAAGCTGGAGATTCCTCCATACTTTTCACCTGGGTTAAGAGGGGAGTTAAAATCACCCATTATAAGCCAGTTAGCTGTACTATATTGGTTTCTAAAGGTTTTAAGATCAGCCCAAAGTTTTCTTCTCCCACTCACTGTATTAGGGGCATATATGTTAAAAAGTATCCATTCATCATTATTCTCAATAGCAAGAAATTTGATTGCAAGATGATTAGTGCTAGCATTAAGAACCATACCAATACAATGCCTTTTATCCCAAAGAGTAACCAGTCCTCCGCAGAGGCCCCCGAGAGTCTACAGCATGCCATTTCAGAATTTTCCTTAAAACTCTTTTTATTAGTTTCAAGGATCTTAGCTTTCATCTTAGTTTCCTACAAAATCAAAACACTAGGACTACTAGAATCCCATAACTCCTTGATGATTCTCTCGCATGGAGTTTCCATTTATACCTCTGGATGTTCCAAGAAATAATCTTCATTTTGAATGATTGGGAGTTGGGATTTCCTGATTGTTCAATTGACTTTGAATGCCATCTACAATGTCTCTCTCAGTTCTCTTAGACCTAAGAGCCTTTTTTTGAGGGCCTTCCTCTTTTAGAACTACCTCCAAAGTCTACTAGTCTTCTTGCAAAGATCTAGTAGTTCGGATGTTGAGGCATCCCATTGTCCTTTTTATTTTCTTATCACTATAAAGTGATTATGGGATCATTTCAAATCCTTTCATTCTCTTTTTATTTTTTTAAATGACCTTTGTGAATCCATAATTTAGATCCTCATCCACTTTGATAGCATAACTTCTCCCTCTTCATGCTCCTTCTGATTCTTGTCAATTGAGAGTGGATCAACTGTTCTGATGTTGTAGCAAGTAGGTGAAACTACTGACCTATTGCTAGGAGCAAGGAGGTAAATTTGAAGATAATTTACCATCTCCCCTAGGAGTGTTATTCTGCAAATTTTCTTTGAAATCCATACTTCCTTGTCCGATATTTCCTCAATGCAGCCCAGAGGTTTAACTATCTCAGCTTCCTTTTTGTTCTCGATATTGATCATTTGGGACTATATTAATCTTCATAGATCCTTCTTGCTCGTTCACCACCATGGACACCTTTATAGGATTTTCCAAGTCCTCTTTGCTAGGTGCAGCAAGCAAAGCTGCTACTGGGGTTTTAGGATGCCAGACCAAATGCTTCCTTATTTGAGTTCTAAAACCCCTTTTTTTTTTTTCTATTGTAGTCCAACTCCGTCTAACTAGGGGCTTTGTCATCAGAGTGAAGAGCCCTGCATTCCTTATTCAAGACAGAGCTATCCACAGGTTGTTCAGCTTCCACTGTCACCTTCTTGGGATAGCTTTTGGTGGAGTGTCCTATGCGATGACAATGCTTACATCTCAAATGAAAAGTTTCAAACTCAATCTTTTGAGTCCACACCCCATACCTAGATTTCAAAATGATGTATTCCGGTAATTCCTGCTCCATTTCAGAAGAAATGTAGAATCAAGCAAAAGCAAGTCTAGATCTGTTTCTCGTGGGCCCATCCAGCTGATAGAGCACCTAAGGACTTAACAATGTTAAGCAGAATTTCATCATCCCAAAAATGCAATGGTAGCCCAGGGAGTCTACACCAGATTGGAATGGTGTTTATATTTTCAGTGTTAGGGTCAAATCCAGGATACCATTTTTTCAAAAAGAGGCCCATATTACCCAGCCACCATGGTCCTCCCAGAAGCACCGATTCCAAATCAACTTGCTGATTAAATTTTTCCAGAAAAAAACCCCGTGGCATGATGGTAATACTCAAATCCCCCTTAGGTTTCCACTTTCTCAGAGCCCATTTTCTAATAAAATCAATATTAGGTCTAGAGCCAAGAAACTTACCAACAAGGGAGAGATTCACTTTTCTCAAAGCCCTATCAACACAGCCATCTGGGACCAATAGGTAGGTGGCACCTTCACTGTCCTTTTCCCACTTGAACTGACCTTTTTGAGGAGAATGCGGACCCACTTTGATGTTAGGGCTTTGGAGAATCTTATTCCAAGCCAGAGGTGTGGATCCCAACATTTCCACCTTTTCATTTTGCAGATTTACAACCGTCTGATTTTGGTCAGAGATCAGCCTTTCCTCAGCAAATTTAGGCTTAATGCACAAACATTCTGCAGCAGCGAACTATAGAAACTTCTCTCCGAAATTTCCTCCATTGCTCTATAAATAAGGTATTTTAAAGTTATAGAAAACTAAAATTAAAAATAACCTAATTTCTACTGAGATTTGTATATAAATAGAGTTGCATGCACATATAGTTTTGTATTGAGTTTACTCTTAGACATTCAGATCTATCACGATTTATGTGTGCGGGTGAAAATTATTGAAGTGGATGAATCATGGGAAATGCAAAGAATGAGAAACAAAATATACCGAGGAAGAGAATGCAGAGAATAATGCTAGAAGATCTGTTCGTAGGAGGGCACAAAGAGAGAGAGAGAAGACACAACAAGTGAAAGACAACGCTGCAAAAATTGGTACATATGTATAGAAACCCTTGATAGATCCTAATTTTTTTTTAGTTCTAAGGTTTAAATATGATAATTTATGTTTTTTAGATTGGGTAAAGGAAAGGGTTTTGATAGGATCCCATGTGTATGTTTATGGACACAGATCATGATGCGCAACATTATGTTGAAGTGATAACAAAAGTTATGGAATTACTTCCCAAAAAAATGTGAAACACTTGGTGAAGATGGATTTGCAAAAATTAAAAGAATTTTCCCAACAAGAACCACTATCACGAAAGAAAACAGCAAAAAGAGTAGAGATAGTATATGGTGCGTTTGTTAATTTGACTACAGTTCTTGAGCTCATTTGTTGGTTACATTCTTGAATCATGTTGATATGAGGGAAACATTAGAATTTTTAGGTGTTGATTTTGGACGAAAAATTCAAAACGTGTAGAAGAAGAATTTGTTGGGAATTTTTTAAAGGAATAAGTTCTTTGGGTACAAAAACTAGGTCTGTTGATAAGAGTATTTCTCGTAGAGCAATATTAACTTCAGTTGTAAGTGAAGATACAACAAAGAATCATCATGTTACCGCCTTTGCCAAGGCATTGGGTTTATCTAGAAAGACGGTTAGTAGGTATGCAAAGAGGAGGAAGACATTGGATGACTCTACTATGGAAGGAAATTGGGCACTAATGTGTAGAAATCCACGTTTTGATAAAATAGAGGATAATATTGTGAAGATAGTTTCTGATTTTTGGACTGAGAGGACTCATCCTTCTCCGAATGTGAGGGATGTTTTAAAACATAGGATAACTCACAATAAATATGATGAACATATAAAACATTGGCTTGAAATAACTCAACATGAGATGTACATAAAGTTTACAGAAGAAAATCCAGATGTTAAGATTGGACAACGAATGTTTGAAAATTTGAAGCCTTGGTATGTGCGAGCTGATAAATTCCTTGACACATTTTGTTATCGCTATCACGTTGAGTTTGATTATCACTATCAGGTACATAAAAATTTATAGATTCAATGTATATATATTTTGAGGTGTGCTTTCATTTATATCTATATATTTAAAAAAATTTAAATATCATTTTTTGAGATGTGATTTAAAATTAATGTATTTCAAAATCTATGTTTTTTTCAAGTGTATAGAAAGTTACGAGAAGAAATTGCCCCACCTACACGTGTCAGTGAATTCATAACTTCAATTATTTGCAACGTATCTGATGATCATGTCAATTATTGTATGACTTGCATCAAAGGTGTCTGTGAAAAGTTTGGGGACTTGAAATTATCTCCAAAACAAATGAAGATTTGGACATTGTTAACTCCAGTTGCTTGCAAGAGATGATATATATAAATTTATGTTTTTAAATTTGGATGTTAGATTTTATTTTGATTTTTATTTTATTGCAAATGAATACATGACAATTTGTCCATGTTATGAATTGATTTTATAGGTTCAAATACATAAAATATTCAACAAGGCTTGGAAAAGATGCAACCAGGTTAGATTTGGTAGAAGAGGAAATCCCCATTGCTACATTCATGCAAAGTTTCTGAAGTTTAATTAGTCACTACATCAAACATTCTCACTATTCAAAGTGGCAAGCTACACAATTAAGACTAATAGGGACACATTCCCTATTGGTTCCATATTGTCCGTGGTTGATTTTGCTTTGAGAATTACTCATTTTTGTCAAAAAGAAATACAAACATAGTATTATCATACTTGACCAAGTTACTATCATGGTTCAAGTATTTTATAGGCATGCACAATTGGATTTGGATGGGGTTGAAAGTACATATGTGAAGTGAATGATCAAGCAGGAGTATCACTTCTATATAATTGATGACAAGGAACATGACACCCACTTTGTGTAACATTGTTTTGGTTTGTTCTTTCAATATCTTCATCAGTGAGGAATACAAATAGATCAACATTTTTTTTGGTCGATGGTTGCGCATCACAATTCAAATCCTCTCACCCTTTCTTTGCACTCAGTCATTATCATCGTCATCACAAAATTCCTCATTTATGGAGTTTTTTTGAGAGTGTTCATGGGAAGGGAGAACATGATGGTGTGGGTGCATGCATCAAACATGCTCTAAAGAAACAAAGCTTTGATTATGAGGGAGATCGATTGATTGATGCCCACACTGTTGTTGAATGGTGTAAGAAAATTTTACGATTCGGTTTCAACCTCACAGGCTTTAACCTCACAAGATTCAACATCACACCTTCAACCCCATAGGGCTTCAACCCCACACGAGTGTTTTGGGAGATAACAGGTACATGCATATTTAAAACATAGATATGTAAATCTTGATGTGATTTATTAAGTGAACTACAAGTTACTAACTTTAAATTTTTTATTCTGATTTTTGTTGTTTGTTTTAAAATTTATTAATCTCTTTTGAGCATGATTAAATGAAGGTATTGATCGAGGACAAAGTATGGATGTGAAAGGATTCCCAATTCTAAGTCTTTACACTCTTTGATGACTATGGATAGTAATAATCTGGATAATCAGATAAAAATATTATTCTTGTTTTTGTTATGAATACATGAACAAATCATATTCGAGTGCAATAGTAAAAAACATGGGTATGTAGGTGAGTGGAAGCAAGTTCCTTTAGTTGTGGATGACACATATGGATCAGATCATGATGATAGTTTTGAAGATGTGCCATTAATTTCAACTAATTATGACCACATATCTAGACTGGTTAAACAAGGTATGTTTTATTTGAAAGGATCAACTATAATTTGATAATTAAATATATATGTATATAATTTATACTATACATCCATCATTGAATGTTTCTTTGCATTTTTTTGTAGGAGATGTATTTGCAGTCATTGCTGAAGAAGCCAATATTGAGAAAGTGGAGTACTACTTGTTGCGTTGGATAGAGGAGAAACAAAGCTAACATGTGAAATAACAGTGAAGTGACAACATTTTTTACTGGCTCGGTTGTAGTGCAGGGAACATACTTACAACAAGTGAAAGCCCTCCAAAGTGGGATTCACTTTGTTGATTACAAACCAGACAAAAAGGTGTATCATTACACCCATCACATAATTGCTATAGGGTTACAATTGCAGCAGGTGAAGACTACAAATAGTAAACGCAAAAAATGGAGACTAGATGTAGAAGACCATGAAAAATTTTTACAAGTCATTGAACAATGAGTAGAGCCACTTGGTATTATATAGAAGGACATGGAATAAATTACTAAACCTTGTTGGTAATAAACTATTAAGCTAGATAGCATTGTATTTTCTACTTGAAGGGACTATGGAGACCACTATACAATAAAGTTGTTTAATACTTGTGATTCTTACTTGTTGTGAGATGGTTTATGGTTTACAAGTATTGTGATATGGTTGTTACATGGAAGTATGTATGGTATAAACATGATTTATGATGTGGATGTATGTTACATTATTATTTATTAAAGAATTCACACTTCTGTTATCTCAAAAACTGTAGAAGGGAACAAGCTATCACTTAGGCACTATCTTTTGTAGATTATTGTATTTCAAAACAGTCTAAAGATATGTGTTTCGGAACAACAATTTGAAAGATGATCAAGACCTAGTGAGGAGGAGAAATTCGTATAAAAAAATGAGGTGCCAAATACATAGAAAAAGCTTCCAAAATGGGCAACACGACATTGGTTTGACAACCATCCCTGTGGATTAAGGGGGGGATGTAACAGTATTGTGCATAATCCTAGGCGTAGGCAATACATGTAATAATAATATTTTATATTATTATTACCTAGATATATTAGAAGCCGAACAGTCATCTTGAAGATGAACTGAACAGTCATTTCATCTTGATAAATATGAACTCTGTATCACATTATTGAGAGAATGAAATTGGGTTTCACTCTCCCATTTCCATTTTATTTTTACAGTCCATTTCCTAGCCTTACGTTTAGGTGGCTTCATCAAACAAATCAGTAAAAAACTGCACATCAGAAAGTGACAAATCTGAAATTGAATTATCAAAAGTCAAACTCTTAGAAGAAATTAATGAGGTCCAAAACTAACAAAAATCATAATCAAATTTTGTCAATGCAAGTCAAAAGTTTAAAGGACAAGTCTAAGTTAATGAAAAGAAATCACAAGATTTCAATAAATGTTTATCTGAAAAAATATACTGAAATCATCCGCCTGCAAAATCATAATGAATCTCTTTTAAATCAAGTTTGAAGTCAACAGAGAAGAGCATGTTATTGACATTGGTTGATAATCAAATTATTATTGATAACAGATAAAAGAAACCCAAAAGAATGTTAATTTTTTATGTTGAAAATGAAAATGAAACTAAACAAAAGTTGAATAACTATACTTTTTATAATTTTTTGAATGACTATTGCAAAGGTGAAAGAAGTCAATCAACATGTACAAATTAAACCTAGAACCAGTCACTAAGAAACTCAAATATAAGGATGAGGACTACATTCTAGTTCCTATCCTTGTACCCACAACTTCCAGTGACTTGTGTTTTGTGCATATAGTTGGTATCAATTGAAATTGCGTGTAAATAAGATTTGTAGTAAAATGATCATTTGATGTATTAAAATGTAATATGAGTTTCAAGAATAATTTTTATTGTTCTCGGCATTTTTTCAATGGATAGAAACTTATACCTTCTTAAGGTATTGGGGTTTAGTGTCTTAGTAA
Source organism: Taxus wallichiana var. yunnanensis (assembly GCA_018340775.1). Taxonomy (NCBI): domain Eukaryota; kingdom Viridiplantae; phylum Streptophyta; class Pinopsida; order Cupressales; family Taxaceae; genus Taxus; species Taxus wallichiana. The sequence goes on from CM031238.1 coordinate 821,272,928, forward strand.
TAGCATGTGCCTATCAATCAAAAACATTTTCCATCTACTCCTTAATGGTGCTTGTTATGGCTGGTCATGATATGTGCAAAATGGTGTTTCTTGAACAAAATTTGTAGATGGGTAGTAGGAACACAACTCACTGGAGACAAAATAATTGATCTCAGCATCATGAGAAATAGTTGGTATTGTTATAGAGGTTCTCCTCTTCTCTATTACTATCACTATACAAGAGTTCTGAATTTTCAATCCACATACTAAAGATGAATCCATTACAGGTACACACATCTGGAGTACTGATCTGTTTTGGAACCATTGAAAAAAAAGTGAAAAATGAGATGAGAATAATTTTTGAGAAAGAGGAATGTCATCCTCATCATTTATGCATGGCAATGTGAATGTGAGAGGAAAGGGCAATTTTCCACCATTGGGTGCTAGTTTAAATGTAAGAAATTCCCAGCAGCAGCCAACTGCGGTGTTTATGTAGATTTTTTATCATAATTTTTCACATTTTCAGCAGCTTGTTTCAACTTTCTTTTTGATTGTGGGAAGCTCGTGTGTGTGCGTTGAAGGCTATTCTGCTGCTATTTGTTTCCATTTTCTTCAAGGCTTCATATTTTGACTTTGAGCTGCTTTTGCAATTATCTAGGTCTCATGGTACTATTGGGAGAAAGCTATGATGAAACCAAAAGTGCCTTTCATTTCCATCTTGATGTTGAATTTAATGATGAGGAACAAGGAGATGTATATGGAACTTTAAATACATTTTTTGTTCTGAAAAACATCAGCCTACCTCTACTACAATGCCCTAGATTTTCTTCTTTAAACATTAAACACACATCCCTACTACTCGAAGACTTCCAACTTACAAGAAATTGATGGACTATTTGTATGCGGGTGAGATAGGCAATGTTGATTCCAAGGCATTTGTTTCTTCTATGAATTTGGAGTGCCATATAATGTTTTGAAATTTTATATGCGTCCTTGGGAACAACTCAGAGGTCATAAATTGTACTATGACTACGCATCATCGTGATGTTGGACTGCCACTCTACTCATTGATATTGAGATGCGATTACGAGGGTCTCTAATCTTGGATGTGCCTCAAATTGGAATTTGCAAGAAATTGACAATAGATAAAACACCTCTCTGTTCTCTTGGAAGAAGATACTCCTATCCTCTCTGCAAGAGCAGCGACCTTAAATTCTCAGTTAGCTAGCCTTCCATGTCAACCTTTTAAAGATAAATCAAATCCAAGTGGAAAACTCAAGCTTAGGTGGGAAATCATTTGCTTCCTCAAGGATTTTTCTTGGTTATTTTTGTTGTTATGGAAGATAAGGAAGCCATTTTACTGGTGATTCTAGGTTTCATTACAACTCCGAACTGTACTTGTTTCATTGGTCATGTGATTTCGACCTTGGATGTTGGTATGCTCTCCAAATTCGCAATGTGGCTTCTGTTTATTTTGTTTACAGGTGAAGTTTTAAAGTCAGTATTTCTGAAGTAATTTGGTAATTATTAGGGGAGTTTTTTGCTTTGACTGCCAAGGCCATTTTTTAGAGAAACCTAGCTGCTTATGCTAGAGCTATTGTCAAATTGGACGTCCACAAACTACCTCCTAAAGCAGTTACTCGTGTCTGGCCTTATAAACACAAAGTTTTAAACATTCCTTTCCATTGTTAAGTATGCCACGAGAAGGGGAATTTGAAGCACTATGGCATTGGAAAGCCTTATGTTACTATGTCAAACACAGATTAAGATGGGACTTCAAAAACCCAAGAAAGTGGCCAAAAGATTGAAGCATATTTGCATGTTGAGCGACAAATGTTTGGAGAAATTCTAGAGTAGTTGGAAATAGAAAAAATTCAGATAATTTTAGGGGGTTGTTTTGCACAAAACATAATGCTTCAAGTTCATCTAGTCAAGCTTTTGAAGAGGAAATTACATGGACAGAGATGCATAGTCTGATTTCACAGACCCTACCATCCTCTAGGAAAAACAATTAATTAGGATGTGAATGGTCACCCTTCATGATCCAAATTAGATCATGAAATAATTTGTAATCTAGTTTGATTGATGTAACTAGATTCCATAGTTTTTATGGCTAATGAAGTGACTTAAGATATGCCCACACTCACTGTCTAAGGAAGAATCGGCTGACACAAAGATGTAGAAGTAGTAAAGAGTCAAGGAAATAGGTATAGGATGGTTTTAAGACAATCCAAGCATCTTGAGGCTCACAACATGTGTGGAACATCCATACATGGTAGGTTCAACTATGTAAGAACACACATAACAGAATTGGTTAGATGAGATTAATGTGTTGGTGAGCGGAACTGGGTTCCTTAGAATCGTGGGCCTTTGGTTCTTTTGATTCATCTTCTTTTTTCTCCATCTACTCACACAATTACTTTCCCTTGGGAGGGCTAGAGAGGGTGATAACTTAGTCTCTAGAAGTGGAGCCTTCCTCGCTCTTGCTTTCCATTTTTCTTTTCTTCTTTGGAGGAGAGTATTGTAAATGTTTGGGCTTGGTATACTCCCTTGCATTGATGGCTACCTGCCTGTCCTACGATAGCTTCTTCTAGGAGCGGTAATTCTTCCACTCCTCTTATGCTGGATAGGGACGTTGTGTGATTCTCCCAATACTTAATGTTGCACATGATCCAAATAGAAGCTGAAGGGATCATAACTCTTCGGGTAGAGTTCAAGCTTGCCAACATCTAGGCTTTCTTTACAAATGAATCTAAGGCCATTGATTGTACTTGGGCAGGTGAAATGTTGTGCTCCTTGTTCTTGAGGAAGTGCCAATGGGCCAATGTGAGCTGCCTTCTGAACTCGAGCACAAACATCACTTTTGTGTTGAAGGCTGACAATTGGTAAGGAGGGACCAATGAGTCAAATATTTTGATGTAGGTGGTTGTCTCCTCTAGTTATCAATTTCCTAGTTTGGGATTGATATCATCCATCTTTGGTTTAATATTCTTGTTGTCAAACAAAGTGCCTTGTATGCCTTTTGTGGATTGGATTGTGTGGCACGAGCCATGACAAATACGAGGAACATGATGGATGGAGTATATGATAAAATTTGGCCAAGAAATTATTTATGGCATCTATGAAGGTACACATGTCCTCAAGATACCTCAAGTTGGGGCATCATTCTCAATGAGGACTTAGTAGACCTAGTTGACTTATGGTTCATCAAACACTTTTGAATAGAGAAACACGTAACACAAGACCAAGTAGCTGATGGATTTTTTGTTGTTCGATAGGATTGGAATTGATTGATCATCTTATCCAATATCTAGTTCACCCTAATGAAGATGATAGCGATTGTGTTCTTACTCTGCATGGAGGACCATAATGTCATCATGTAAGGGTAGATGGCTAAGTCATCAAACCCATGAACTTGACACCACATGGCATGGTGGTCCATGAAGTTTTTTGTTGAAATTTCTCTTTGGTGCTAGCAAGGGCCAATTGGATGGCTTTAGTGGCTTAGCCTAGAAATCTTTCAATGTTCCATATGTGAGCTCAAAAGCATTTTCAAACCTCTTGTTTATTCGCAGCCAAACCATTTGACAAAGAAGTGGAACTCATTTCAGATGCTTTCTTGTCAAGTCGGCTGACATGAAATGTGTCATTGACAACAATGGTGTTTCTATTTGGATCAAATCTTGGCGCACTCCAATTGACAACCTCTGAGATGGGGTAGAATTCTAGAACTATGGTGTGAGCACAACTGGACACCCTCCACTTGAACTGGCATTCTTTATAGTTATGGGATCGGAAATTCCAGTGTGGTCTCTAACTTCACCATGTTTATCATGTACTAAATGTTCTAAGTCTGATTTACATGTAGCACCTTTGAGTGGTTTGGTGATTGTAACCTGATCGCCACTCTTCCTTTTCCCCCCTGGTTTGTGTTCATTTTTCTTACACTCACTTAAGTTTTGGGGGACATTTTCTGCACATAGAAGAAGCTTGTCCATTGCAACTCTTTCGAAGATCTTTCCCTAGAGAAATTGATCGTGGTGACTTATGCCAAGGGACACCCATTTTGTAAGAAACAATCAAGGTCGATACATTGAATGCATGATAGATTATCACTGCCTAGATGTCTTCCATAAACAGTTGTGGGAAGGTGAACCACTACTGGGTGGATTAGGGAGAATCAATGATTCTTTTGACATCAATGTTAATTCAACAGTTCATGCCATTTAACCCTTAGGCCAAATGATCATGCCACCATTAGTTCATGGGAACTAAAATGTTTTTCCTTTTTGGAATGAACCTTAATCGGCAGAAGATACTTTTGTCCAGACAACCACTTTTGTTTCCCTTTAGAGTGACCCAATTTTTACTTGTGTGTTGGCTCTCGGAGGATCCTTTCTTCAGCAGAATTTGTCAGAGTGATATTGAGCTGATGATATGACTTTGGTGGTTCCCTTGGCTATTGCACAAGAGAGATTCAGAACTTTGGATGAGTTTATTGGGCTCAGGATTACTTTCCTGACTCAGAGAAGGGCGAGAAGCGAGATAACAAAAGTGTGAATTCTTTAATATATAATGGCCAAAATGAGCACAGAAAGGACTGTCCCATTTTATTTAAAACCAGAAACATAACTGTCTAAATCATAGTCATTCTGAAGCACACTACATAGGAATAACATGGCCTTTCAAACAAGGCATAAGAATCCTAACTCTCTACAGGAAAATAAGGATGTGCTTTGATTGTGCTTATATACCTATTATGATATCATCAAGAGACAAAAATGAAAGATAAGGGGGTGTCTTATATTCACATCCATAATTGTAAATACACGTGTCTAAGACATATATCAAAATATATTAATAATACACGTGTCTAAGACATATATCAAAATATAATAATAATGTCTAGAATGAGTATGAATATATATACATGTCTAAAATCTCTAAAAGTATGTCTAAAATGTTTGAAATCTATAAAATATCACTGAAGTCTCCTCCATGCACTAGGGCGAGTGCCAGACCCCTCACTACGCTCTGCTGCACCCTGCATGTTAAAAAAAAGGAATATACACGTCATAAACTATATATAGCATGTACCATATATTAAAATATATAAGCAAAAATCTACAACAATTTCTTGATTAATTCAATACATCATATAACTGATATGTACAATTGATTACCTCAGTATCTGTCCCTATGCGGATGTTGGGAGTATCTACGCTACCCGTAGATCTCTGTCCCGTAGATCCCTATGAAACAAAATAAATAAAATGTAAGAAGTTGATAAATAAGTTTTTTGAATAAAGTTCATTAATTTCTAACATTTCAATTTAGATTAAATATTAATTATATTAAAACACATGTATTTATACCTCTGCGGAACACATCTCCAAATGTATGGGATTGTCATCCACGACCTCAACACCAGCAAATATGTCGCCAACTAAGCCAAGTTGACTCAGACCCGAACATCGAGATCCATGTTGTGCTCAGTCAAGAGTTGTGTGTATGTGACACGGGTAGATGGTGTGGGCTATGAAGCTCCACACACTGGAGCAGAAGCCTAAACACAAAAGTACATGTTTAATTTTAATATTAATAAATTGTAAAGTAATGATCAATTAAAATAAATTTTAATTATATTAAAGGTTTAATTTTCACACACCGGAATAACAAAATGTGTTGAACATCAGGTGTGACAATCCCAACAATAGGAAGTCTATCTGTAGCAGTGGCAGTAGTACCCTGACTAGAAGATACACTCCCACTCTACTCTATAAAATCTAAAACCCCCGATAGTGGAATGCTGCAATGCCGAGAATCACCTCATACACACGCAACAAGTCAGCAGCCATGATGCGTCCTAGCCGACGTGCCTGAGCGGGATCTGTAACTAGCTCAAAGTCATCTAGGGAAATCAAAGATGCATGAGCGTATACCTCATTGCGTGCATCACTGCTGCTACTAGCACCTCCACTACTAGTATCACGTCTCTGAAGGTACTGACCCACACGGTCAAAAGAGATCAATTGGGTCTCGCGAGCAATGCCAACAAGACCCTCGATAGCAGCCTCATGTGTAGTCATAACGACAGGTGCTGCGACATCCTGAAGCCCGATAAGAATGGTTGTGGCCTTGGTACAAGCTACCATGCGTCAACAACTACAGAGCTCCCTCCTTTCTATATGCCTCCCTATGGCTAATACGGCCACGCCCCTGCCCCAAATAACTAGGGATGTCTAAATAGTTCACCTTTAGGTTTAAGTGAACCTCAACATGTAGCATCATTATGAAGTATAACGGTAATTGGTCATTATTTGGAAATTGGCCTTGAGAGGCCACAAATCTAGGATAAATCAAAGGGGCACATAAAGGACATGAACATTTGTTTACATAATATGCCCTTATTTTCCATTTGTCTGCATAAAAACTCCAACAAGACCTCTTAACGACTTCCTTATCGGAAAGTCGTGATGTAATCTCATTATAACCTACATCTCCTGAGACACTTGATTTTAGTGAATCCATAAATTTTTTTATTGATTCAGAATCAAATGGATTATATGTTTTCAAACTTGTCTCTATTCTACGAAGATCAACTAGTATTTTTTCGCAATGGGCTTTATACTGCCCAACTGTAGTTGGATTTTCGAGAATAGATTGCAATTTTGCAATCTCTAAATCGGTCCTCTCAAACAAATTAGGAGTTCCAGAAGAAGCCATGACTATAAAAAAAATGAAAGTAAAATTCTAATTAATAGTACTTTTAATTAAAAAAATTCCTAAGATATTCTCCTATATTAATGAAAACAAAATATGAAATTTTCAAGCTTCAATGCAACTAATATAGAAAATAAATTACAAAATCAAATAAATTACATAAATTACAAATCACAATGATAAAAAAATATACCAAGTGATGTTGCAGAGTTCAGAAATGAAAAGTTTGGAATACATTTAGATGATCTTAAAGTCAAAGCAATGTTTCTAGAAGAGAATGTAAGTTTACCTGGGCACAAACCATTGTCAAAGCCTCACATTGAGTGGGATTCACCTTTCCCTGGAACACAATTTTTGTGCATATGATATAGAATTAGCACAATCAAATAGAACACCAATCCAATTTTAAACAACAAAACACATCGGTAAAAGACATGTCTAATGCAACTATATCTCCACATGTACAAGTTGACCACTTATGCATGCTTAAAAATCACAAAAACATTGAAATTATTTGTAATCTATTATTGATGTCATCACAGTGTTTGTATACAAAATCAGGGATAAATCAACTTTACATTTCAAGGAAGTTGTTTATTTCTAGTAATTAAGTAAGAAAATTCCTTAATAATAAATGAATGTTCAGGTATTTTTCATTGCCTTTTATTTTCTTTTAATTGTTCTGCAAGTAAGGTTATGGTAATCATTATTATGATTGCACCTCTATTTTTTAATGTTGGTTACTCCTGATTGAATTGTTGTGCCGGTCTTTACACGTTACAGATAAGGACAATCTATGTCTCTATGGATTGCCATCTGAGCAATGGGAAGTAAATCTTCCTGCAGAAGAGGTGCCTCCTGAGCTACCTGAACCAGCTTTGGGAATTAACTTTGCTATATGGTTATGGTTATGGTTATGCCAACTAGCTTCTTCTTCCGCAAAATGGTCATCTCTTTGCCCTTGTAGCCATCTCAACATTTTCAGGTCCAACAACGGAACCATTGTTACAGCGGTCCCTAAATTTCCTCGTCAAGACATGCTACAGTTGTATTCTACTCACTGGACTCATTTGTGCTATGTCTATTTACAAATTAGTTATGTTATACATTTGACAAAACATGAACTTACAAACTAAAACTATGCATGCGATCTCAACTATGCTTGTTTATAGAAACTATGGACACTAATCAAAACTGCAATGCATAAGAGGCTAGGGAATCAAGACTTCCATTATATAAAACAACAAGATATTGCACTAATCTATTACTGCAAAATCAACCTTCTACGGATGGTTTCTTACACTCTTTCATCTTTCTTCTTACTCTAAGAGCATTACATTTTTCTCTCTCTTATACAAAATGACACAAGATATGACATTGCACAAGCTTTATCATTTGACTGGCCTTGGTCCTCAATGACCTTCCAAGGGTAACATTCCTATCCCAATCATTCAAAAGCTGAAAGACTGTATCTTTTGTTGTATGGTTATGGTGTAGGCCCCAATAGAAACCCTGTTAAGTTATAAATAAAATGTTCCCCTGTGCCCGCAAACAATCTCCTAGGTCCCAACCATCTCGAATCTCTCTTTTTATCTATGCAAAATGATCACTCCTCATCTCTACTTGCACTAATTCTAATGTCCTAATTGAACTGACTCTTTAACTTTCTAACCGGACTAACTTCTGGTACAAAAATAATTTTCTATTCTCTAGGTGTAGGTTCCTGATTAAGATTGCATTTTCTCCCGAACTTAATCACGAAGTCAAAAATAAAGGATAAAAAATTTGAACAACATATAAAGTAAATAGAAAGAAATCCCATTGGGCCAAATTAGCATCCGGCTTAGCCATGAGTCGTGATCTAAAAGCAATATTTACCTTGTGCCTTGTAAGGCTGAACACGAAATTATTGTTAGAAAACTAGTCTAAAATTAGTAAAGAAGCACTTAACCATGGATGCCCTGCATCAGCTTTAAGGAAACAATAATGGAACTTACATTGGATAGATCGAACTTCTAGATCAAACTTTTTTTTCACCCCCTAGAAAAAAACAATTCTAGATACATATAGGGTTCACTTCAATGGTGATAACTGATTTTTTTTTGCAATATATACTACAGTAATGCCAAGAAATTTTCCTGGAGCATAAAATGATGTGCTTTAAGAATAACCTGCCTTCCAGTTGGATTCAGTTTAATGTATTCTGACTTGATCTCGGGTCTTGACATAGTGCAGTGCAAAAGTTCAAATTACTGGCTGAACAGGTAGTTGATTGAATTTGTATTCATTATCATTGAAAAGTGACTCTTATAAATGCTTTTGAAGTGATTTGATTGGTGGGTTATGTTTCTATTTTTCTCACACTTGGCTCACACTCACACTCACTTGAATACCAAGCTTAACCCAACATTTCTGAAAAGAATGGTTTTACCACAATGCTCACGGTTCTTCCTTATTATATAACACTTGTAGTAAGAATGTTTTGGCTTTGCCATAATAAGCACAATTGTACCTTCCAAACGATGAGAAAATGCCATTACCAATAAAGACCTAATGCTGCCATGATGATGACCCAGGTTCATGCCCATAACAATCAACTTACATTGGATACGCAGGCTACTCAAATCAATGTTCTTGATGAATTCGAATCCGGGGTAGCTTGATGTATCATTTTAGGGTAGTTTTTTCTGGTTTCCTATTTTCAAAGCTGTCGTAAACTGAACCTTAGTCGTACGTGAGGAAGGGTGGGTGCAGGGTTTACGACTTGCAGATCGAAATCTTGAGAAGCTCCACAAGAGTGAGCAATGTTGATTTCAGTCAAGGAAAACATATTCAGGTCGCTCTTCCATGTCGGCCATTCTCATGGCTTCTAGATCTATTTATAGCTACGAGAAAGATTCAAATATATATACCAATTCACAAGTTTCTGGCGACTGGAAATCTTTCCTCAATTGGGGAATGGCATTTCCTCAACACTTCGTATCTCAACAAGAGCTGTGTGTTACCTGTAGTCCCAGAAGCCTTTTTCTTTATCCTCATTTGGGTGTCATGTAAACAGCCAGGTATGAATGGCTTTGAATATACAGGGTTTAACACTCGAAGGTGTTAAAAAATTACGAAACATATGATGCATTACCAGCGAGTCTTAACAGAATGCACAGGGTGTTCAAGATCTTTATACCTCTTTTCCATACTTCATGCCTCGATTCAACTGAAAAAGTTCAATGCACCTCATGCAAAAACCCATTGGAAGAAAAATAAGTTTAAGGTATTGAAAAACTTGTGGTTTTGGGTTATTGTTGCATTTAACCATCCACCATGGTACAAATCCTTTTAAATATATTTATATTTGAGTCGATTTTGATACAGACTCACACTTTTTAAACTTGTAAATCAATCTTTGATATGTAAATATGGGCAACGATATCAATATTTATATAACATCGATAGACACCCTTAAGACTGATTCTTGGCCAAAGAGCCCTTCGGTATTTTGGCAGTGCACTCTGCAATCTCGGCTCCAATCAACAATTATGCCACTATTGGGATCTTAGTATGGCATAGGTAGCTGTGAGCTACACAATATACTCATTTTTCCATAAACTAAAAAGATCCTTTATGTTACAATTTGTAGCACATAAAAGAAGCCCTTCAAAAAAATACATTTAACAACTAGGGCAACCAAGAGGACCTTGGAAAAATGTACAGTAACAACCATATGAATTCTTCCTTAGTCGTGGATCAAAGCTAATAGAAATAAAGCTAGATAAAATTAGCTTGAAACTACAGTATAATCGTCCATTGTAAAAAACAAGTTTCTCTGAACCTAGTAAAAGGATACTTTTATTGTCTGATTGGACGTACATAATGGAAGGGTATAAATATTGCCTATTGCCCTCAGAGTTTCTCAAAGAGACCATTTACAAGTAACAAGGATGTAGCATACAAAATGGCCAACCAAGTATTTTCAGAGTTGACCTTCACATTCAATTCATTTCTAGGAGAAAAAATGGGGTTTTACCAAAAAAAAATGAGCCAGGGTTTTGCAAAAAATGGTATTTTAATGGCTACGATTTTGCTAAAAAATGGGTACAATTTTGCTAACATACCTGGGCTCGTCGTTGTTGGGCTTCATCACTTGTGGTGGGCTCACTGGTGTGGTGGGCTCTGGTCGGTCACACAAACTTCACACGAAGGAGGCGGGGGAGGAAAATGATTTCCTCCACAGCGCCTCCACTATATAAATAGGCTGGTTCATGTGAACACCCTTCATGCGAAAGGGGTTTGCGCAAACCAGATGTTCACGTGAACCTGATCAACTGTGACACGCGGCAAGATAACGGCTTGCGTGTCTCTTCATGTGAAACGGGTTCACGTGAACGGTGTGTTTTCACGAACCCACCTTAGATACCACCCATTTACCATCTTTTCTTACATTTTTGAGACAAAAAGTGGGACACAACACTATCATTAACCTGTACTATTCTCTAGTTATGGGACTTGCTACTTTTTCCTCCAGAAAGCTGGTTCTTTCTCCTAAACTACCTGCCACAATCTACTCTAATGTAGGTAAGACTATCTTTCCTAATCTAACTTTCCAAGGGACCAAGGAGAGAGAATGCATGAAAATGAAAGCCTACACTAAAGCGGTGATACACCAGAAAAGGAGGGGTGTGAGAGTAGTCTTCCAATGTGTGAGATACAGAAGCAAAGTGCACACTAGAAGGGGTGATGATAGTTCTCCACAATCTAGAAAAATGCATTCACAACAACATCTCAACATACACAATGATAATGGATCCCTACAAGAGCATAAAAATAGACACAATATTCTTGTAATGAAGGTTGAAAGGGCAAGAAGAGTGCAAACAAACACATCGGGGAAGATGCATCCACAAACTTGTATTTTATTGCTTCATGATATGCACAATTCAATCTATTACAAGATAAGGGCCTGGATCACCATGCAAGGAGTCCACTACAAGGGCCTGTAGCACATTAGCTTCACAAAGCAATTTTGACAGATCTTTTCTACAACTAAAATTCCCTCTTTACAATGAGCCCAACACTCCAATTTATAGAAAAATGAAAAGAGAGAGAGAAGGGGAAAATGGAAATCCTAAAATCTATCCTTCAACCACTTATAAGAGGCATTAAATGGAGTAAAATGATTGTATGTTACTTGGAAAAGGCTCCCCATACTGTCCCAGTCGTTGTAGCAGAGAAAGAATGATGAGCATGCCTCTTAATTGCACTCCCAACTACCAAATAAAATAATGTCATGAACCCGGCCACGTTTTATGAAAAAACCCCATCTATTTCTCATCAAATCTATAATTTATTGATTTTTTTGTGTCAAACTCAAAGCCACGATTCCAACGGTACCAATTTTGTGTGATTTTGTTGAGAAATGCAAAATTTATGGCCTTCTAAGTGCGAGCAGCTATTTTGAGTTTGCTAGGCATTTTCTATCATTTGACGGGAATGAGCATTAACTAACTGGAGTTGAATTTGTTTCATGCTCATTTCAAAAAGTCCAATTTTATGAAAATCGGAGCTCGGAGTCAAAAGTTATGGCCATTTGAAGTTTGGGAGGTCAAACTTTGACTTTTCTCTTTGTTGCGGCTATTTCAAAGAAAATCGGGTTCCGTGTGTCCTAGCTTTCCCGAAATATTCCTCCACATCACCGAATCGGATTCCTTGTCCTGCATGTCCACCATGGACCAGGCCATGGGTCCGTTGACTTCTGCATTCGCCGCATCCCATGGTCCCTTTTGCGGCCTTTTGGCTTTCCGCACCTCGCGCCCCAACGTCCTGACCATCTTGGACACATTTTTCCATGCCACCCAAATGTACTAACTTGTGGAAAATCAGACGATTCCCATCCCACACGTACTCTTGTCCCAGCTGTCCCAGGCCGCGTAGAACAAAAACTTCCACTTTTGCCAATTTTCATTGCCTTTGGCCATTTTGGCTTTGTCGTCCCACACGTCCCTATGTCCCAACTGTCCCACGGACCGCCTGGGACAAAACTGTCTGATTTAGCTGATTCCTTTGTATTTCAACCCCAAACTTGGTACAACAAACCTTGGTACGACCTGCACTAGTACGACCCGTAACCTCCAAACCCGCAATGCATTAAAACAAGCATGCGACTTCATTTTTTGGATTTTTTCAAATTTTACTAACTTGTTGGATTTTTCCTTGAATGGGGAAGTTAGAGAGATACCAAAGGGACCCCAAAACATGATTTTGGGAATTGAATCAATCCTACTTACTCGGGACTAAATAATTTGGTACATGTTATCAAAATTACCTTGAGGGGTGAATTTTGGATAACACCAACTTCCTAGAGAATTTTCCATTTCAGAGCTTATCTCAACATATTGAGCTAGGCCCTTAAAAGCTTCAACTATCACATTTCTCATCTCAAATAGTTCCTTCATCTTATCATCATTTATATTTTCAGTCTTGTATAAATTTTCCTTATTCAATTTGGTGAAGTGTTCTTTGATTGTGTTCACTTAGTTCCACCGAGAAGAGTTTTATTAGAAGATATCACAAAGGGAGCTCTGAGATCATTGAATATTTCAGATTTCAAGGATTCTCCTTTTGGATGATATTCTACAAATCAATTGAATCCTCCTAAAAAAAATCATTCTCCACTCAACACTAAATGAACATGTGTGAGACATATGTTCTTAACATCATCAAATATTTTCTTTTAAAGAATAATTTTCTCATCTTCTAGAGCCATGATGCAAATATCTTGGATTACATCAGCAAAAATATTTGTCTCCTTCTCAATATTCTCAATCTTATTTTTTTATGTGTAGAAATGATGTTATCATAGGTCTTACACCCTTCATCAATGAATTGAAGACCAATGATGAGAATATTTTCAACCTAATATTTAGCATCTTTCCCTTATGTGGTATTTTTATGCACTTCAGTTATTTCCTTCATATAAATATCAGTTGTTATAGCAGAGGCTGGAAGAGAAGCCAAGGGAGTAGGATCCAAGGGAGTAGTTTCAGAAGAGAGGATAGATTTAATGTAGGTGGAAAGGATTTTTACTTGTTCCTTTGTCTTCTCTTGAGTTTATTTACCCTTTTCCACTTTTTCAATCATTTCAAGACAATATTTTTAAGGTTATCAACATCTCCCTCATGGGTAGATTCCCTTAAAGATATCTTTGTAAGCTCAAAATTAGTTGCAAAAAAATCTTATTCACTTTTATCAGCTATGGGTTTGGCAATATACATAAATTGTTAGCCGGAAGTATTAATGAATAGATGAGAAGTTGCCTTATATTTCTCGGGGAGAAATGCCAAGAAGTGTAGCCACAACATCATAATTAGGAACCTCAAATTTTGATTTATTTTTCCTTTTCTTACTATCAATCATGGGTTGAACCGAAGAGAATAAAGTGTTTGAAATTTCACCCAAGGATGTTCCCAAATAATCCATTTCAAGTGCAAGAGGAGGAATATAAGATTGTGATGTGGAGAAACCTACAATAATTGTAGGAGGAGAAGGATAGGGTCTTTGTATAATTAATTTGGGTATAGAAGCACTTGTTTTCCCCAAATCTTGAACTCAAACTTCAACAAACTTTACCTCTTATTCTTCTTTTTCACTTTCCTTATCTTCTTGTTCAGTATCCTCCTTTTCACTTTCCTCATTCTTTTCTTATTCTTCAAGTTTATCCTCTTTCTTCTATTCTTCCTCTTGTTGAATATAATCCATTTTATCACCTTCTTTCTTTGGTTCATCCCTTGGGGTCCGAGCATACACTTTTGTTCTAGATTCTTGTTGAGTAGAGGAAGGAGTTTTCTAAGGAGACACCACATGTTGGGGAGAATTCAACTTAGAAATTTATTTGTGAACCATTTCTTGGTTCTTGGGAGAAAAGGAGTTGTAAGATCATCAAGATTATCTTTATCCTTCCATCACCAATGAATGGTGGGGAGAGGAGAGTATTGGATAGAGTTAACAAATTCAAGTTTCAATAATTCAAATTTTCTTCAATCATGCCTTTTGGTACATTATACACCTTTAAGTCTTGAATCTACTAGAGTATCATTCTCCAATACATCCTCTTTCTTACTTCAAACTCATCATCACAATCAGCCCAATAATATTCAATGGTGTGTACAAGAAGGTATGAGAGACAAATATTATTGTTGATGAAGTTCTTACTATCAAGGGATGCTCTCTTTTAAAATTTATGCATGTGGAAAGAAGACACAATTCTCTCAATGTTTTGTTCATTAATAGAGGACCTGCAAGTATAGTTTCATAGGGATATTGGGAATTTAATTCCAGATACCTTCTTATCTCTACAAGTTCCATGGAGAATATCAAGCTGCCTATTGAGATCAATGAGAATTATCTTGTCATTATAATAAATGGGGAGCTTGTATGGGATTCCATAGAATCCTGTCATTTTGATGTATGAAAATATCTGAAATTAGATGAACATGCTTCCATATATAGCTATCATTTTTTTGGATTCCTAAGAATTTATTTTGGTAACATTTCTTCGAGAAATCTAACCAGTAACATGGTGAAGGAATCAATAACTCTCATATAATGAATTTTTTATTATCAAAGGTCAAGTGGGTATAAAATTCATAGATTGAGAGATTTTTCCTACAACCTTGACTTGAAAACCCAATCTAGATTCTATATTCAACAATAGTATAGATAAAATAGGAGGTCATGTGGAAACATTTGGTTTGATGAACCTAAATAATTTTATTTTTTTATGTTATCATAATTTATCTCTCCCAAATTCATAGTTTGTTTTCCTTCACAAATTATATTGATGAAGATGCACATCCAATATTTAAACTCCTTGGTTGAAGGAATGCCCATCACTCTTTCTAGAAGGGTTATGATGTCAGATATTTCTTCAATAAAGTCATTCTGTAAAAATTATTTGGGATTTTTTAGGGTCCTTTCTTCTTTGTCTTAGGCTAAGACTTTACAATCATTGTCTAGTACTTGTTTATAATTAAATAACACTCCCTTTGAGCTTCAGATAGAGTCAATACTTTGAATTTTCAAAAGTGGGGATACCAAGGGCCATGTTGATATGGTGTGCATCTAATTAGGTAATTAATTGACCTTATGGATCTCTCAATTCCTTAGTTTGAGGTTAAAAGCATGAGGCACAAGTTAGGAAGGTGTCAATACATTTTACTAAAGTAGGGAAACCTCTAGCATGGGCTATGCTACTTGCAAAGAACCCTTTGGGCCAATGGAGATGGTTTTTGTCTCTCATTCTTCTTTAGATTTATATCAAATCCATGTTCTTGACATCACTATCACGAATTTATGGAAAAAGGTTTCCAAAGAAGAAATTGGTTCATATCCTACATATTAGAACTTCATTTTGGTTGGATTAAAGGCACTGATAATGATAAAAATGTTCTTCCTTGGGAAATTGGAAAACAATAGGGAAGGCGGGAAAACAACTAGAAAAATATGAAACAAGAGAAAAAATGGTGAAAAAACTTATTGGTTGGATGAGGAAAAAGGTTCTTTCTCTATAGTCCAAATACACTTGAAATTTTTGAATTTGGCTTGCCAATGAAAACTATTTGGAAAGAAAATGGTTATGGGGTGGAGTGACAATGAAAGACAAAGCTCAAAGCAAGAAAATGCATTAGTGTGAAATGGATGGGAATGGATGAGAAATTTAATTTATGACACCATGTAGAATTCCCTAACCTACTTCAAATTTAAAAATTGATGTTTTGAAGGAAGAAAATAATTGTTCAAGTAGTGCAATTAAAGTCTGATTTTTTGAAAAGGGTTTAATGTGGGAATGTGAGGTTATCGGATAACTTATGGAACTATTGAACTATTCCATTAGTTCCTCATATGGACGATATAGACTATTATTGTTATTTTGACCAATAATTGAGTGAGCTCAATAATCAGCAAACTAGTGGAATGTAATAATTGTTCGACTCATGCCAATGAGTACTGATTTTGTTGTTGTGCTTGATTTTTTGCTTAGAAGGCCAGGTATGGTGGTAAGTTGGGTAACAAAAGGAAACATGGGAATTGTTCAAATAGTGCCAAAAACCTCGACTTCATTGAATATATACACATCATTCCCAAGGAGTGGTTTAATAGGTTAATTAGAGAAATATTCTAACCATGGAACTATTCTAACAATTCCCAAATTAATCAAATTTTCCAATTTGAATAAAGAATTCAGATAACGTGAAAAAAGGGAATAAGTGAAATAAGGGAAGAATTCAACTTGTTCTTTGAACATCCAATTTGAACCCAAATTAAATCAAAAAATGATAAATATTTCTCCGGAAGGACTCAACAGGGGGAAGGGTGACCAAAACATGAAGAATTTATCCATGACTCCAATGTTTCAAAATTTTATTTATCCATGACAACAACTAGATATTTTCAAGGACATGAATTGGATTGAATAGAGTACAAATGAGACATAATTTCAAACTCCAAAATCTCAAGGTTCATTGCACAAGTGTCTTATCCATTTGGAAAAAGAACAAATATGTAGACAAAAGAGAACTCGAATAAGGAAGTATAAAACATATAAATGACAACAAAAGAACAAAACAAAAAGAAGAAAAACAAACACAACTTATGTACAAGGGAAGGACACTCATTTAACACTTATAAAATTTGGAGATATTTCCCATTATATGGTAATGGGAGGGGATTCCCATCCATATAAGCAAGGTAATATGTATTTTCACCATAATAGTGTCAAATCTGGAAAGAACAAAGCTAGAGATAATCAAACTTACCATGGATTCCATGAGGCTCTCTTTAGTTGTATCAAAGAAAGACAAGATCTCCAACTTGAAACTTGTGAGACCTGACCTTCTTTAGCAAAAATTTCCTTGACTTTTTACTAATGATCCAAGATCTATTCTACCATAAGGACTCATACTTCATCAAGCTTCTGCAAATACATGATCCATTTTTCAAATGCATTTATGAACTGATCATTTTCAATAATTTTGGCAAGTTTCAAGGTACATGTAACTCAAGTGTTATAGGAAACTCAACATCTATTCTATATACCAATTGAAAATGAGACATGCCAATTGTTATTTTGGGTACTATATGATCAACCCATAAGGTATCATATAACTTATTGTTCCAATTCCTCTTTGATTCATCAACCAAATTTCTCAAAATAGTCACCAAGTGCTTATTAGTCGAGTCTACTTGTCTATTTCCTTGATGGTAATAATTATAAAAATGAGAAATTGAAATGCCTCACTCATAGTAAATATTCAATTAGTTCGTAAGATGAGAAATTTGGACTGTTGTCTGTGAAAATATTATGAGGTTCTCTAAAACTAACTAATATGTCCTCCTTGATGAAATTGCATATAAATTCAGAAGTTGTTTTTTCATGTGAATTACTTCTACCCACATTGTGAAATAATTTGTTGCTTCCAGAACATCGGTATATCTAGCACTAGAATTTGTATTAAGAGAACTAATAAAATTAAGTTCTCACTACTTAAATGGATCTTCAATCACAACATGTTTCATTGGTAAAGTTTTTAATTTGGGCCTTCCCACAAATGTTTGACATGCCTCACACTTAGATACCCATTTGGTCACATATTATAAAATAGTTGGCTAATACTAACCTCGACAGAGGATATTGTAAGTAGTAGATGGAGAAAAATAGTTCCCACCATAGGCATGATCATGATAAGACTTAAACAACTTGTTTTGTTGTTCTTTATCCACACATCTCATAAAATTTCTATCAATTCCTTTCTAAAAAAGAGTTATCCCAAAATACATACCTTGATTCTTTGAGTTTGACTTCTCTCTTCTCCTTAACATTGAGGTGTGAAGGAAATTTATTGCATGTCATAAAATGAGCAATGTTGGAATACCATTCATCTATGATGTTGATAAAAAAAAATTAGCATTCCCTCAGGTTTTTTATCACTCGAATATTTGCATCCACCTTTTTCTATCAACTAGCATAAACCTCGACCTTGCACAAGCTTGGTTGGTTTTATGTTAATGTCATATTCCTGCACTTTAGTAATCCAATTTCCACTCTTGGAATCAAGTTCTTTTTGTGTCAAAATGGATCTTGACAACTTGATCAGGAATAAAAATGTTAGAGTATGAGTTAAGGATATAAAACCTAAATTGTTATACTAATTTGACAACGACAAAGACATGTTTTTCCATCTAGAATACTTGAGCTCATGTGGTTTCAAAACATAACTCATGAAGGAAATGGGTGCTTTAATTTCCTCATTGTTTTTCTGGACTAGAATTACATAAAGAGTGTGCTTATATGCATAGCAATAGATAATGAAGTCCTTGTCAAAGTCTTGAAAAACAAGAACAAAAGTTTTTAAAATACCTTCATTTATCTCATTAAAGTCTTTCTTTCCCTATAAAATCCAATGGAATGATTGTTTCCCTTTCATCATTTCAACAATATGACAAGTTAATTAAGTAAATTTTGGGATAAATATCCCAAGAAAATTAATTTTATCAAAGGAGTGAACACCTTTTTTGTTGGTTGGAAGAGATATATTTTGAATAACTTGCACTCTATCTGGGTCAATCTTGATCCCATATTTTGAAAAAATGTGACCAAGGAGTTTCCCTTTCATTACCCCAAACATAGACTTTATAGGATTGAGGGAAACACCATCATATTTACACCTTTGCAAAACAAGTTTGAGATGCGGAAAAATGATCCTTCTTATCCTTAGAGAACATCATAAGATCACCAAGATAGATAACAATGCATTTGTTCTTAAAATATCTAAAGGAAAGATCCATTTCTCATTAAAAAGAGGCTCCAACATTGATGAACCCAAAAGGAATTATCTTGAAAGAAAAATTACCCCATGGAGTGGTATTTAGGATATTTTATGTCGATCTCGAACATCAAACCTCAATATGGTTAGAGCCTGAGAAGCCATCAAGAATGGATAACATTTTTGTTATGGTTATTACTTTTATGATATGGTCCATGATGGGAAGAGGGTATTTTATTTCATAGAGGATTGATTTAGATTACGGAAAATCAACAGAAATCCTTATTTCACCATTTTCATTCCTTAGTGGCATGATGTTTACAATTTAAATGGAATGATGAATGAGAAAAATAATTTTTGCATTTAATTTTTTTTAATTTTCTTGATAAATTGTCCCAACAATTTTAGGATTGTATTGTCTTTGTTTTTGTTTGAAAGGTTGAATACCTGGCTTCAAAGGAATGTAGTTTTGCATTTCTTTTGTCTTGAAAGTTTACAAATCTTCATGAGAATATGCCAACAAATAAATATAAATTTTCAAAAGTTTAAAATTTTCTTCTTCTCTTCATCACAGAAACACTTAGCAACATTGACAAATTTGGGATTTTCATCAGTTCATAAATTTATCTTTTCACATTTAGATGTTTGGTTAATGTCTTATGATGCCTTACTTTTGATTAAATGACCATGTTTGTTAAAAAGATATTATAAATTGAGTAGTGATTTTAGTATTTTATTTCCCTTCAATATAATTTAACCATCTTAATAAGGTTCAAATTCAACCCCCTCTTCAGTACTAGATGAAAGTGAATCCTTATACCCATCTTCACTTCCCTCAAAATACAACTGGTTGAAATTATCTTTTAACTCAAGAAAGGAAATGAGGTGTTGATCATCGTTGAAAACTTTCCAGTTCTCTACATTATCAAGAACACTAGGCTTGAAGATCATTTCAATAGTGTATTTGTTTTGATTAAAATATGGATGTGGCACCAATAAATAACCTTAGACTTCTAAGGCTTCGCTATTGATTTACTCTCTCTTGATACAACATTGATTGAAAAAGCTTCAAATAATTCGATTGAGTCCCATACCAGATTCTTGTAATGCTTTAACCTTTCATTTTAACTTGGAAAAGACCCTAACCCGCTTCACTATGAGTTCAACATCACCTTGCTCTTGAATATTATTGATTCCCATTTCTTTTTCTTCTATCAAACCAAGTATAAGAGCTTCATACCTAGTGGTGTTGTTGGTATTTGAGAATTATAGTTTATATGAGAATAAATGTGTTTTATCAGAAGGTGAGATGAGCACTACTCCTACTCCTGAACTAGTATAAGAACAAATACCATCAAAATTAATAATCCAAATGGCATTTGAATCATCTTAAATGACCTTTTTGGAATCCATTCTTGAGTCAAACATAATCATATAATTTACATTACCAATATCTTGATACAAGACTTATGCTCTAGGATTCTCCATTTTATGAACAACCTATTTTGTTTGTCTTTCAATTAGTTTCTTCATTTATCCTTTTAGTGTAATCAAAGAATGAGACTAGTCCATTTGAATTTCCCCTCCCACATCTTGGAAAAATATTTTATTATGAATAATTTCATAAGAACCCAAAATATCAACAACTAAGATGGTAGTTTTGACTCTTTTGTTGGAAAAGCTGTGAAGGCAACCTGGTGATTTAATCTAAATTAAATTAAATATAATTTCATAGTAACTACTATAATGAATTATATACAAATGATAAAATATAGTAATGGATAAGAAACAAGCATGCAATAATATGAAACCCTAAGAAAGAGCCTTACTTTTGATTAAATGACCATGTTTGTTAAAAAGATATTATAAATTGAGTAGTGATTTTTAGTATTTTATTTCCCTTCAATATAATTTAACCATCTTAATAAGGTTCAAATTGATCTTTAGAAGAGAGAGGGTGAATTTTTTGATTTCACACAATTTGAAGATGATCCGGTTAGGAGAATTGTCAAAGTAGCATGTCAGTAGTGTTTTCAAAGATGAATAGAGGTTCTGGGACTCATATATGTGCAGGAAAAAAGTTACCACATAAGGAAAAGAGTGTCCATGTTCCAGTGACTAATCTTGGTGCTAGTGTCTAGTCAAGTGTTCAGTTCTTTCCATTTTCTGTGTAGGAGGAGTTTCATTGTTGGTTTCCTTTTATCGCTCTTGTTTTTCTCCTAGATCATCAATCATACATGTAACCTAGAAAGAGAGATATCTAGTTACACATGCTCATAAACCACATCAAACCCTAACAAATAAGATGTAGAATGTGGAGTCGTATTGACCCCTACAATCACTTGAAGATTAAACTTAGTACTGAGCATTACACTACATTTCAGATTCCATGTATTTCTATTTGAATTTGTATGTAATGATGTCCTTATGCAAGTTGCACAGTAATAGAATGGTATATCTAGGATGTAACAATGTATAGAATGTGTGAGATGTAATAAAATGAACTTCCCCCTCCTATGTCGTGTATGTATAGGTATTGCTGTGATAGATGAATGATTTGAAATGCACCTTGTTCCTTTGAATGCAATCTTAGGTGATGATAGGTATATATATAATTTGAATTTTTATTTAAAAGCTATAACTATAAATATAAAATTTGAATTTTGAATTGAACACTAAAAGGCAAACCAAAAGTTTTTAAAGATGGCCAAAAGATAAAAGAGACCCAAAAGAGTGAGAAAAGGTGAGAGAGAATCAGGAGAACCCAAGAGAGATAGTAATGCATGAGCACTTCTATCTTGACTAGGTGCTAGTGTTTGAGGCCATAAAAGATAAATAAATTCAGTTTTGGTAGGTCTGTAGGGTGTGTAAGGTCAAATAAAGTAGAATAGAAAAAGGAAAAGGCCCAAAAGATGTCAATTATTAGTTTTCTTTCTTAGGAATCATGTATATATTAATATGCTCTAGGACCTAGAAATGTACCCAAGTGCATAGATTTTTGTCTACATTTTTTCTCCACTTTAAAATGTTGAGTGAATACTCGATAGCATAAATTAGATAGAAGATGCATACCTTGTGATCATGTAGAAAAGAGTTTAGTCGATAACGTGTTTAGTGGACAAGTGAAGCGTGAAGTGACTGTAATGTGAAGCATGGAAACTAGGAAGGGGAAGTAGACCCTAGGGGTGGAGTGTATGCATAGTAGTTTGTCTTTAGAGCTTGTGTTTGCTTATGTGAGTTGATTCTTGTTGTACATAAGGACGAACCTACAAAGAAGAGAAAGAGAGTAGTCAAAGTTCCATATATGATAAATTAGAGTAACATGTGTATAAGTAAGTAAAAGTGTGAAAGTATTTAAAAGGAAAGTGTGTACCTATGTATAAGAGTGTAAGAGATAGAGAATTGTCTTGATTTTCTTGGAATTGTTGCTAAATTTGTTACCATGAACAGTGGGGTTTTGGGTAGATATCACGCCAAGAGAAAGTTTTTTTTGGGCGATCATGCCAAAGATGAGTTTTTTTGGGTGATCTCATGCTAAGAAAAGAGTGTTGGGGAGAGAGGTCTAGTTTTTCTCTCCTTCCATGATGCTTCCCAAATAAGTGCCATTGCAAATGGCACATCACTTTATGTAACTGTATGTAACTGAATGTAAACTAAATGTAATTTAATTTCCGTAATTAGAGTCAAGTGACTCCTATTATAGAACTATGTTATGAACTTCTAGAAACTATGTTGCATTGAGAAACTATTTGTTTTGGATCCCGGGACACAAACACCTAGGGGTGACACAAACACCCACCCCTACTATCTGGGATTGGGTGCTAGTGTCTACTTTGCATCTATGATCCAAGTATGTTTTTGGACCACTATGTAACTATGTAACAATGCCAATTATGTACTATACTGATCTGATATCTATCTCTGTATTGTTGTAGGGGTGACTTTCTCACATATATGATGCCCCCCTTGTTTGGGGTGCATTAGAAGAAAATAGGAGAATACATACCAAATGAGAGGATTGGACACTAATATGCATATTTGATATTGGACACCTGCAGGGGCTAAGGGATGTGCATGGTAGTAACCAAGGCACACAAACAATATGAGCTAGTAATAAGTATTAATGCAAACAAAGCTAGCATGTAAAATAAGACAATGTAGAAAACAATATGGGCAATGAAAAACATGTTTCATTCATGGGACATCACTCATAATGTCACAAGACAATCAAGGCCGAAGAGGCCAAAAGAAAACAATGATCAAACAAGACATATAACATAGCCCACAAACAATAACAAACAATAGTAAGCAAGTAGTAAGAAAAAGATGATAGATAACCATGGTTGTATTGATCCTGCAAGGCCAATACTACACATGAATCACTCGTTAGCATGTTAGAGAGATAAATAGTATGTCAAAGAATGTATAGATCAACAAAAATTAAAGTGATAATAATAATTAGTAAAGATTGTAACTATAGGATCTGTGATGTGTAGAGTATGAGAGTAGCAAAGGTAGATTCCCCTAGGAGACTCAATAGGAATGGTAAAGAGCACTGTTAAACACCATGCATCATGTATGAATCTGTGAAAGGTCATGCATTCACCTTAAGATACCAAGTGAACATGTGTATATAGAATAATATAAATGACATACTAAGTACCCAACTAGCATGGAAAACAAAATTTACATGTAAGTAGTATAAGCTAGCCAGAGTAAATGAAACCAAGATGTGTAAATGTGGTGTATATGTGATGGTGTGTTGTGATGTGTGGAATGTGAAAATGAGGAAATCCAAGTTTCCCAGCAATAGATGTGCATGAGATGAGGCTCATTTAGAAACACTCCCTCAACAGTCAAGAATGAACCATAGAACAAGAGTACGTCATTGGGAAATGATAGTAAAATGTATCATAGATGTGAGAGTGTGTAGAAAAGATGTATTGTGAAGCATGAAGCATGAAGTGTATATGATGTGAAGTTCATTTAATAATTGGACCCTCAATAGTAAAGTATGAACCATGGAGCTAGAGTGCATCATTGGGTAAGGATAATATAGGAAGAGTGTTGAAAATAAATGCTAGATAAATGTTAGCGTGAAGTACAGGGCGTGAAATGTAGTAAGTGACTAGGACTAGCAAGTAGATACATCAAATGGTGGTGGAGAGAAGGAGGAATAGTGAAATTCCCCCAAGTGTGCTAGGAATGGAAAGTTATCCGATGATAGTGAAGAGCGAAGGTCCCTTAATTGGTATCCAAGAAAGAGAGGGCATGTGACGATGGTTAATGACCGATGATGTAGGGGAATACCTATGTGCATGTGGAGGAGACTAATGTAATGAATGAGGTGGATAACAGTTAGAGAAATGAGTAACCTGAGGAGGGGACTTAGGCCGGTGAGGTGGACTACTATAGCAATGAGGGCGACGAGATCGTGATGGAGGCCATGTATGAATAGGAGAGGTAGGTGTATGGATGGAGATAGACCAAATCCTTTTAAGAGTACTAAATATCAAAATTGGTGCAAGAATATATTTAAGAGTGCGTTGAGGCAATGGTGTGTGTGGTGGGACACCTTTGATGGTGACAACTTGGTTGTCATAGATGAACTTTAGAATGCACAAAAAAATATAGAAAAATACTTCGTTGATTAATTCTGTAAACATCATATAATTATATAGGGATGCAACTCCTATATTTAAGGAGGTTGTTATAACAAATTACCCCTCTAAATATTCCCAGTGAACTATCTATGTAATATTGTTATAACCACAACAACATTATAAACAACATTACAAACGACCCAAATATCAATATAACCAACCATACTAACAAACTACTAATTTACTAATCACCGTAGCAATAATATAATCACCACATGTGAAAACTATATCCCTAACATTCCCCCTTAGTTTTTACATGGCAGAAAATAACTTTCACACTTCTTCTATAGCCTGTCATCCATGTTTGCTCATGATCTTGGTATAACACTCAAACAAGGTAGAAGAAGGAACAAATTTGACATACGAGGATGGGAACACGGTCGGGGAATCATCTACTTATCAATCACACTCTAGGGAACACATCTGACCTAGGAGTGTGGGAAATCAAGTAGGAACACATCTAAACAACCTTCAATGGTTTTCCAGAGGCTAACCACAAACCTAGGTATGAACAGGAACACATCTAACTATTCAACCTCTTCAAGAATCATGATGTTGTGTTTTTCTGTGCTATCTGTTCTTCACTATGTTATTACATCAGGGAATAATGAAGGAATAGTCACATATACATGAAAAGGAATGACCCTATGTTCTTATTTCTCACACTATATTCAAAATATGAAAAGCACAACTAAAAATAACACACTTCACACACGTGCTACCAAATCCGTGAAGCGGCCCTGTCGTTGACGTTTGACGAGAGGTCGTTGATTGTCCTCCGGCCTCCAATGCCATCGCCGCTGTCCTCCATTGTACATGCTAACTCAAAGAGGTTGTGAACATGAAGGACATTTGTTTGCACATTGACTTTATTCTTTTCTTCCTTCTGCAATGTGAAACACTTTATTTTCCGGATGTTAAGTAACACTGAAAATGCATTCGTAATGCAATTTTTTTTTAAATTTTTTTACAATGACACGACATTTGACAACAACTCACAAATTTGACAAAAACACTTAATGACCACTCAACTTATAACATTTGACTTGATTTTAATAAAAAACAACAATTGACTCAACAAAACTACATTTGTACTTTTGAAGACTCCCATTAAAAATTATGACTACAAACGCAAACTAAACTAAAAGACACAATTATAAATAATTAAACACCTACTAATATTGACACACCACGAGGACAATAAAATGACAATGAGAAATCCGACCAAAAAATTATTTGCTAGAGGAGATTCTCACCGACTTGGCACCTAATATGATAAAAACATGATAGGATACTAAAGACCCTTATGTTTATAAATCCTAGATTGAAGGCTTTAAACATTTCAAAATAGATTTTCAAAACTAACTAAAGCTAATAAAAATCGACTCGCTATTCTAAATACACTATCTATATTAACTTTTCTCATTCCATATTTTTTCATCATTTCTCTCGCAAATATTGTCACCTATTTAATATTTGAAGAAACTCCTGATGTCACCTCACTTTCTCCAAAAATCAGCTCTTCCACAACTCTTCCACCCATACAGACATCTAGATGTGCTAGCATCTGCTTACGAGAAACATTAATTTCATTCTTATCGGGAAGCTGTGAAACCATTCCAAGCGAATTTCCTCTCGACAGAATTATAACTTTGTGTATTATTGCCACAAGTGCATGCCCTCCTTCATGATAGGATGTTAACTTGTTGACTTGAGATAACACTTGGCAATCAAGCATTTTCCGTGTACAAACTAAAGCCCTATCAACAACGGCCGGAAGATTACTAAACATCTCATGCAAATCTATCAACGATGAGTAGAAAGAATGTGCAAAAGAAGGAATTTGATCATTGGGATTACAACCACGTGTTGAATTTGATTTTCCATTTGAAATGGGATGTGATCTCGGCATTCTCCAGGTCAGTGTACGAATAATAATTAAACCATATGGCTTATTATTTTAGTGGGCTTTCTCGAGAATGATATGATGACACTCAGGTGAGTTGGGCGCTACTACTTATCAGGACGTGGGCGGACTCGATCAAACATGTAAATTGATGCAGAAGAGAATGTAACACAAAAGCCCTGAATTAAGATGCACAAATATAGGCTCGTACGATCCACCACATATGCATATGGAATTGGCAAATCAGATTGCTATACGGAGAAATCACAAAAAAATAGTCTCGCAACTATTCTAATACCAAAACAATAATCTGCTCATCGGTTGGGGAAATTGCAAAGTATGAACAAAGCCCCTCACAGACTCTCACACATATCTCATTACTCTGATACCAAATCTCGAATTTGGTTCCGAATGCACAAAAAATATAGAAAAATACTTTGTTGATTAATTTTGTAGACAACATACAATTATATAGGGATGCAACTCCTATATTTAAGGAGGCTGCTATAAAAAATTACCCCTCTAAATATTCTTGTGAACTATCTATGTAATATTGTTATAACCATAACAATATTACTAAAAAAATTACAAACAACCCAAATATCAATATAACCAGCCAACCATACTAACAAACTACTAATTTACTAATCACCATAGTAATAAT
This sequence comes from Taxus wallichiana var. yunnanensis, assembly GCA_018340775.1. Classification (NCBI taxonomy): domain Eukaryota; kingdom Viridiplantae; phylum Streptophyta; class Pinopsida; order Cupressales; family Taxaceae; genus Taxus; species Taxus wallichiana. The sequence goes on from CM031238.1 coordinate 821,300,675, forward strand.
ATAATCACCACATGTGAACACTATACTCCTAACATGTCATGGATGAAATTAAGACAAAGGTGAAAAAAGGAAGGGATAGATTGGGTGACGCAGAGCCAAGGAATACCTAAGACCATGTCACCGCCCTATATTTCAAATGTAACAAGAAATGAGGTAAGTACGGTAAGGGGCCCGACCATGATAAGAAGGATGACACGACCATAAAAATTAGGAATTAGAAAAGTGATTAATGAGGTTGATAGGTTGATAGCTAGGAGAAGTGCAACAAAACATGCATTAGTGAGGTCCAAGGGATAGACCAAAGTATTATTAATCGTATAGGTATAGACATAAGCATTAATGTGTAGTGAATAAGAGGAAAATGTATTATGGTGGTCATGATCCAAGAATGTGATGGCTGGTGGTGAAATTTCAACGAAACAAAAAGGAAATCAAGCAGACATGATGAAGGAGGACGTATAACATGATATGTATGATTAGCATATGAATAAGTGTCCATTTTATCATGATTTGGTAAAGGGGTCATTAAAGATTTTAAGATTTTTATTATCATTGATTGGTTTTGAAAGAAGTTGGTGCTGGGAGATTGATTGCATTATTATCGATAAGATCTTGATTGATAAGCCTAAGCTTAAAACAACGATCGATAGAGTGGCCATTGCAGCGGGGGTAGTCACAGTGTTTATTTCCATCATAATTACGACCACATGACCAAGAATGATCAAGGTTGAGTGGTGGAGGGAGAGTAATGAGATTGCTTTCAGTGAGTTATGGTAATAGGAAGTGAGGTGCACAAGGAATCTTAGTAAAGGTTCGCTTAGGGGATTGCAATTGAAGCGTGGTAGATGGAGAAACAACATTGATAGTGGGTTGAGCATCACTAGGCTTAGGAGATGGATTGAATGCAGATTTGGATTGGAACTTGCTAGAAGAGGAAGCATATGGATGGTCATAATACTTGAGTTTTCCCATGGATAGCAATTTTGTTTCACACTGTAGACACCAAATTTGTGTCTTACGACCCCTTGTGACCCGCATCTCATCTCGCAACTTAACCTCATCACCTAAACCTTACACAATTATTTATTAATTACCTTGTAATTGATAAATCCACATCACCTTACCTGCCACCTCATTTTGCCACCTCATCATGACCTAGCCCTAACCCTAAACTAACCTAATTAAGACCTATGACTTGGTCTAGACTCACATCCATAACTAATGCCTCCTTACTCACACCCAAAACCGACCTTCTAGTCACTTGACCAAGCCCGCAACTAATCTCTCGGGAGAAAAGTAGGGAAGGTGGACTATTTTACTAAAAATAGCCTACTTTTTCCTTATCGATGCCGGTTCTCTACTTGACCGACCGTGACCGCCGTCGGTTACGTAACCGCCATCGGCTCCTGTAAATGGGCTCCCGAACCAAAATCAAGGGTCGAATGATTTTGAATCAACAGAGATCATTGGGAGAAGAAAAAGCAGTCCAGATCTTCACTTGACCGAGTAGAGAGCGAGTGAAGAAACCGAGAAGCGTTTGCGCCAGAAAGGAGATCAACTTGCATCTTTGTCAAAACCAAGAAGTCACATCTTGCATGTCCTCTGTTATAACATTTCTTATGCTCTTTGAATCACAGTCCTCCTAAATCCGTTCTTTGAATCCACTACCCAACGTGCCATTGCATCTAACTATCATTCTTTTACCTCTCATCATCTCATTTCCTAAATATCATCCATAAACCAGCCTTACAAACACCATAGCTACCAAGAAGGTCCTAGGCCCAACCGACGTCGGTTACCAAAACCGGTATCGGTTACCACTCGACTATAACCGAAACCAGCCTTTCCCCTACCCAGTTCAACAAAGCAATTTAATTGATATCTTATAGTCTTTTGTGTTAATTCATATTAGTAGGGAAACTGACCACCTTCGAAAGGAAGTTTTATATTTCCCGGCCCAAGGCGCTTCCTCATTTATTGTCTAATCAAAATCTTGTGGTCTTGTGTTCTTATTTGCAGGTAGTCCTTCCAAGACAAAAGGAGTTCTTCGCAGTCGGCTGATCTTTCTCTACGATGACGCGCACACCATCTCGACATTCTACAAGTATTCCTCCTAGCCCCTAACCTTATCTGTTTCTAAAAGGAACGAAACATTCCGAGTGAAACATTTTGGCATGCCTGGTGGGACCCATTTTGGGTTTCTTTCTTTCTTACTTGCTTTCATATAGGGAGCATACCTGCTATTTTCTTCTTCTAAAGATATTCATAAGGTTTTGTATTATTTTGGTAAAAGAACTTGCTTTGTTTTTGCATCTTGCATTAGTGAAAGTCATCTCTTTTGCTTCATCGAATATCATTTTCGATTTGGGTTTAAAACACGTGCATTGCATTCCTGCTTGTTGTTTTTCAATTCTAGTGAACGTAGATTAAGTAACAGGTCGTACACGTGGGGGTGATATCCACGGTATTGACAGGAAATTAATCTTACATTCACTGCACAACACATACCGAATCACTTCACAATTAACACAACAGCTCAAACATCCCTTTTTTTTCCGCGGTATTCCTCCGCCCGATTGAGGTAACCTTATAAGCCAAAACAAACTTGACATTTCCCCTAGGTCTTGTTGTTTAGGATTCTGACAGCATTCTACGTCTAAAGGCATAAGCCCACAATAATTAAAATTAACCCTAGGGTTAGTCTCTGGATTTGAGTGTGCATCTTGCTTGTTTTCAGTTCTGTTTTCTTTGTCATATTTTGTCTTCTGTGATCAATAATTTGACAAATATACTAAACGTTGTTAAAAATCAAATTAGCAGCCTTTTATATCTTGTTAACCTAGACTTCTTACACCGACATCGGTTACCTGACCGACGTCGGCTATAGTATAACCGACATCGGATACTAGACCGATATCGGTTACTGTCTTCTACAACCCCTGACAAACCAACAACCTGCCAATTTCACCATTCTAAGGCTGTTTCTGTTCCGGATAGATTGAAACCCTACTGTGAACACCTGTCCATGGTTGTTATCACTCGAAAGCAAGCCGCCGCCATGGTTTCACATGCTTGCTCTGTTTCTTTACCTGAATCACCCCCTTCACATTCTGTGGGGAATCCTACAGACACCAGTGAGATCCCCCAAATTCCTGTAGGAGACAAGGACTTTGCCAAATTTCTGGATGCTAATCCTAGCGCTGTACAATACTATTTGTCTCATGCCCCTGACCGTACGCCTGATGGTCAGCTCTTTGTTGGCATGCCTATTAGTATAGCTGCTCATTTAGCCCCCACTCCGCCTGATAACACCGCCTTGCTTCCGGCACCTTTAGCCCCATCTCCCAATCCGACAGCTTCAGAGGTTCATACGACTCAGATTGGCTTTTCTTTGGCTAATCTTGGACCCCACATATCATTACCACCGACTGCCCCTACCTCATCTCTCTTGCAGACTACTCCATTCATGACTTGCTCTCTGCCACCTATCCACACGAGCTTTCCTTCTCAAGCTCCGCCTACCTTTTCATTCCCATACACGTATCCAGTAACCTCAACACCTTATATGGGACATCCCTATTCTGTCGCCTCAACATATTCATCCTCCATACCTTATCAACACTTAACCCCACCATTGTCCAGTGGAGGCCCTTGGCCCAATTTGCCTCCGTTTGCCACAACCGCACCATCATCTCATCCAACCACAGATTTCATCAAACAAATGATGGACAAAATGCAAAATCTGGAGGCTTCTGTGTCGGGAAGTCGTAGCGCCTTGACATATGAGAAAGTTTGTCGGGAGCCCATTCACCCTTCTGTTCCCCTTCACTCATATCCTCCTCAATGGGAACTACCGAAATTTACTCATTTTAATAGTAAAGAGGATCCTCAACAGCACTTGCGATCATTTAGACATGCTTGTTATTTGATTTCCCATGATGATGCCTTGCTACTCCGCACATTTCCCATGTCCTTATCAGGACCCGCCTTGGAGTGGTACAGTGCTTTAACCCAGCACTCAATCTTCTCTTTTAACCAACTAGCCCAATCTTTCTTGGATCACTTCTCCATTAACATTGCTAAGAAAGTATCCATCACCGACCTTTATGCCATCCGACAATTCGAAGACGAATCTATCGCAGATTTCGTCGGACGATGGCGCGGCCTTATCAACCAACTTACATATGCCTTGCCTCAGGCTGAACTTATCGAACTTTTCACATGGGCATGTGCTAAGCACATTTCTCCTACTCTTCAAATTCAAACTTTCCGCACATTTGATGAGGCCTTTACCATGGCTCGGAAACTAGAAATTCGAGCCTTAGAAGAAGAGAAATTGCGGTTGCGCAACAAAAACCCCAATTTCTGAACTCCTGATTCTACCAATAAACCAAATACCACCACTCCTCACGCGTCCACTTCTTCTAAATCAAAAGGAGCTGTCCACGCGGTGATGGTTAAATCTCAAACACCGTCTAATGCCCCACCAAAAACCACCTATAAGTACAAAGCCGAGCCCATCAACTACACTCCCTTGGGAGAAACATATGGTGTGATATTGGAAAAATTGCTCAAAGCAGGAGCCATTACATTACCTCCTGTTAAACCTCATTCCGGGTTTGATTCCACTCGCGCTATACCTGCCTGGTACAAAGAAAATGACTTCTGTAACTTCCACCGCGTGAAGGGACATAGTCATGAGAACTGCAAGATGTTGAAAAACATAGTGCAGGAAATGGTTGACGCAGGGGATATAACCCTCGATAATCCTAATGCCCCTGCCAACCGAAATTTGAAAATCTTCAACAAACCATTCCCGAATCACTCTCCCAACAGTAACACAAACCAGGATATCTTAGCCGAGGAGAGTGTTCATGAGATCCATGCAGTCTTTGATACCCAGCCCAAAGCCTCTATTAAGAAAATTTTGAATCAAGCCTCTTCACTAACACAGGAGCCCGAACCTCCTTTACCACCATCGAACCAAAGCGAAATCATTCCTTTACCCATAAGGGAGTTAACTGCCCAGACTTCTCTTCCCATCGATGAGTCTTCTTATACCACATCCCTACAAGATTGCGAACGGATGTTATCTAACCTATCTATTTCCCAGATTTCCCCTTCTACCCCTCTTGCTGCACAAGAGGGAGATACGCCACTCCTTTTGACATCCTTAGACGAGGAATCTCTTGCACCGACATCACCAAATTCTTTAACCATGACGGATCCTCTCGAACATGCCCTCTTACCTATTAGTTCTTCATCGCCTAAATCTTTTCAACGACCGGTTGACCTCTTGACATCTATTGATACAAAGGCCTCGTTTACCCCCTATCACACCCACAGTGGACCGGAATCACAACCCACCTTTCTTCCGTACAAAAGTTCACATTCACACGTGAGGACTGTCATTCCATAGAAGATAGACAGGCCCTATGGGAACGTTTGAGTATGCCATATTCTACTCAAATGCAAATGACCGATCCTGAGACCTCCACCATATACCCGAAGTGTTTACAGAAGCTTAAAATTCCCATGTTCTCACCTTCACCCCCCTCACCTCTACCAAATGCCTCGTCCACTTCTATTAACTTAGCCAAATCTTCCCCTACGCTTGGGACCTTACCCATACCCAGTCTAACACACCGGCCTAAGCGACTAGATTTGTCCAAGAATAAAGCCGCCCCACCATTTAGGAGATACACTCAACCCGTGCCTCTATCACAATCAAAACCATCATCGTCATACCTACCTTCCATATTGGGACCTCATCCTTCCACCTTGCACCAATATATCATACCTCCTGCGTTTTCTTCAAAACGATCTACGCCTTCTGCACCCATACAGGGATCAAAGGGTATATCAACATTATCACTCCGCGTATCCTGTCCACCTATCAACCCTAAACAAATTCCATCATCAAAAGATTTGTTTTCGGTCACTCCTATTTCCCCGTGGTTGTTTTCTGATACCACACCATCTGTGGCCTCATCATCCAATATAGCTTCTGCGCCAAAGAAACCACGTTTAGTGAAAAACACGTATCAACACCCCTCGGTTAAACCACCACCCATACGAACTAACCACGCCCAAACATTACCAAAACCCGCGCAATCAATACCCTCATCCTCTTCTGATTTTGACCCACTCAAAGGATCTTACGCCAAAATCCTTGCTATGTTAGTAGAGAATGCGACCATTTCCCTACCCCCACTTAGACCTTATGACCCGTCTAAACCTCGACCTATAGGTTATGATGAGTCTAAGATCTGCGCTTATCACCGCACACCAGGACATGATGTGGAGGGATGCAAAGCTTTAAAAACCATCCTTCGTCAGTCACCTCTCCTAGATAGAAAGGTTAAGAAAGACAACTTACGAAGGGAGAGACCTTTAGCTTCAATTCCCTCTCCTATACCATCTATCCCCGCCTCACCACGATCTATCATTATTACAACCCCACCTCTTGAAGACCATAATTTATCCCAACCATCTTCCTCATCTCAGGTTTACGAGATTAATATGATTAGTGTTGCTACTCGAGCGCAGAAAAACAACGAGAAAGCGAAAGAAAGCACACCTGCGTCCTCTCTTTCTCCGTCTAGCATCCCGATTGCACCACCACCCAAAGTGGTTATTCGTGGACCCGCTTACCCCATCTCTAATGGAGTTGCCCATCGAGCCATGATCAAATAGCTTCACCAATCACCCGTCAAAATGACACTATATGATCTCATTCAGACTTCTGAATCTCATCGACAAGCTCTCGTTGAAATTCTTCAGGGGATCGAGGTCTTACCTAATGAAACCCTGCCCGTTGCCTCCATTCTAACACCCAATCACGTTGCCTCTCTCACCAAACAACCCACCACCCCAACCACTTCTGTCTCTGTACCACAAGCTGCTGCAGTCAGTTTCTCTGAAGATGAAATTATCGATTTTGGTACAGAAGATCCTGACCCTGCCCTGTTCATCTCAGCTTACGTCCGGGACATTCGTGTACGTCATGTTATGATTGACGGGGGTGCTAGCCTAAACATCATCTCTTCAAAAGCTTTTCAACAAATGAATATCCCTTCTAGCTACATGTGTGCCAACCCCATCATGTTGCGGTCATTCAATGATGCTATTACCTCTACCTTAGGCACCGTGATCCTCAACATTCGGGTAGGACCACATACTTTACCCGAACTCTTCTATGTCCTTGAGGGAGAGTTCCAATATAATATATTGCTGGGTCGTCCTTGGATCCGGCCATGGGATTCGTTCCCTCAACATTACATAGATACATAAAATTTGAGTACGAGGGGAAGTCCTACACCGTAAAAGCTGATCCTCCCCCCTTTAAAACCTGCAATATGTTATACCACCCTAACGATGTGCTTATACCAATCAAGACACCCATACATTCAACCCAACCATCCTCTTCAAATGTACCTCAACCATCCACCTCAACCGCGCCTACGCCTTCAACTGATGAAACCACCATCGCAAAAACCACTTCCCTTCCCGCAGCTAACATCCCAACCTCCGACCCCTTAGTAGATGTTTTTCAACGCCTTACGCTGGGGGAGTACCGCCTATATAACGTTAGTTCTTTCCCTACCCCGCAGGAGTACGGACAATTACATGCACATCCCACCTACGACCGTCGCGTGGGGGAGGTAATCTCTTACGGACCACCCCATTGCCGCACCAACCTAACATATGGGGGTGTTGACGCATCCTCCATTACCCCTGAACCTCCTCTTGGTGTGGTTCCCTTCCAATCCAATTTTCAATACTTGACAAATCGTCGTTTCGCCCTCACCTTCTTGACTCGCTGTGCTTGGAAAGGCTTTGGTTTTGGTCTTTACGAACAAGGCCGACATACACTCATTCCCGTGACTACCCGCAAACACAATGATCGCAGTGGTCTCGGTTTTCCTGAAACACCTACACAGGAGACACCTCGTGTCAGCTGTATTCTGGAAGAAGATGACGTCACCCCTACCAAACCATCATCACCCACTTTGCCATCATCACCCACAGAATCTATAGACCCTGAATCTATCCCTCCTAACTTTTTTTTTTCATAAATGCTATCTTCATAGGTCCTCTCACTTATCAACACGATAATGAGGACCCCTCTTCTATCCCCCTTCTATATCCAGACATGATCAAAGAGGACTCGCCTTTAATTAACGTTGTTGAGTGCCAGGATGATGACTCCATCCTCACTTACCTTGGCGCGGATGACTCTTATATTCAACGAGCCTTACCATCTGAAACCCAAACCATGCTGAACGAATCTACAATAGAAATCAACATCCACACGGAGGAGGATCCTCACATTGTGAAGATCGGACAATCCCTTAACGCATCAGAACAAGTCGCCTTTACTACTTTCCTCCGTGCTCGCAACCAAGCTTTCACTTGGTCCTACGCTGACATGCCAGGAATTGATCCTGACATTGCTGTCCATAACATTACACTGAAACCCGATTCCAAACCAGTCAAACAAAAACTGAGAAAAATGCATCCACGCATTGCCCTCTTGGTCAAAGAAGAGCTTCAACGACTTCTTTCTGTTTCCTTCATCTTGCCTATTGACTATCCTCAATGGATTTCTAACATCGTACCTATCACTAAAGCGACGGGGGGACTTCGGATATGCATGGATTTCTAGGATCTTAACCTCGCTTGCCCTAAGGATGACTTCCCCCTACCTAGCATTGACCAACTTGTTGATCTCACTGCAGGCCATGAGATGCTCTCTCTCATGGATGGCTTTTCAGGATACAACCAAATTTTGGTTGCCCCTACCGATCAACACAAAACTGCCTTCATAACTCCTTGGGGAACCTTCTGTTACCGTGTAATGCCATTCGGCCTTAAGAATGCTGGTGCCACCTATCAACAGGCTATGACCTACATTTTTCATGACATTATGCACACTATCCTTGAAGATTACGTCGACGATCTTCTTGGCAAGTCTAAACATCGCAGTGAACATCTCGATGTTTTAACCATTATTTTTGACCGCCTACTACAATATTCATCTGTCTTCAACCAAAAAATGTGTCTTTGGTGTCCTTTCGGGAAAACTTCTTGGCTTTATCGTCTCTTTACGTGCATTGAGGTCGACCCATCTAAAGTCAAAGCTATTCTCGAAATGCCCCCACCTACCAATCTCAAACAATTGTGTAGTTTATAAGGTAAGCTCCAATCTATCCGACGTTTCATCTCCCAAATCTTGGATCGATGTCAACCTTTCCATCACCTCCTTAAGAAGGACATTGATTTTTAATGGAGTGAAGAGTGCCACCAAGCCTTTGAAGCTCTCAAAACTTATCTCTTGCAGCCACCCGTGCTTATCCCACCTCAAGACGACCGCCCTTTCTACCTTTACCTTTCCGCCACTGACCACACTGTAGGGGCCATGCTTGCACATCGTGACTCTGAGAATCAAGAACAAGCCGTTTATTATATAAGTCGTACTTTGGTGGACTATGAGACTAGGTATACACATGTAGAAAAGTTGTGCCTAGCCCTATCATTCGTGGCTACCAAGCTCCGACACTACCTTCTGAATCACAAAACTTTCGTCATCACCAACACAGACCCCATCCATTACATGTATGCCAAACCTCATCTAAACCAACGCATCGCCCGATGGCTCATGCTCCTCGCCGACCTCGACCTTGAGTTCGTCCACCAGAAATCAATCAAAGGACAAACCATCGTAGACCAACTTGCGGAAGCCCCTTTACCTGGAGAACAATTTACCAATTTTACATTCCCCGACGAACTCATCGCCACTCTTTCACTCAAGGAGGAGTCGTATCCAATGACTCTCTTCTTGATGGATCCAAATGCCAACACGTGGAGGAGCTGGCGTTTTCTCGTTCCTCTTGACGCCGAGCCTATGCCTCTTTCATTCCGACTCGATTTCCCTTGCACTAATAATACAGCGGAATACGAGGCCCTTGTTCTGGGTCTCCAGGTTGCGCTGCACTTAGGTATCAAATCTATCAATATTTTTGGTGACTCTCAATTGGTAGTCAATCAAGTTATGGGCATCTACCAATGCAAAAATGAGGAACTTCAAAAGTACAAATACTACGTGGACTCACTTCTAGCCTTATTTACTCACTATTCTATCCAAACCATTCCCCGCTCCACTAACAAATTTGCGGATACTATGGCTTGCTTAGCCTCGCAAATTCCAGCTTCATCAACTGACTCTGAATTATTCGTCGTGGTCCAACAAATTTTTGCCCCATCCTACTCAACCCTGGTTGTTTGTACGATAAATACTGTGTCTACTAATTCACAGGATACCTGGTACCACCAATTTCACGACTACCTTACCTCTCTGTTCTCCCATCGACCTTACTAGTACTTGGTAAACGTGCTTTTCTTAAACGTGTTTCTCGTTATGTAGTTATGGGGGGACTCCTTTATAAACGTGGCTTTGATGGCATCCTCCTTCGATGTCTCACCGGCGCGGAGGTCACCCATACCATCCAACAGGTCCATGACGGTATTTGTGGTGGACATTTTAGTGGCCTTGCATGGTGGTGAGCGAATCCTTCGCCTAGGTTATTATTGGCCTACTCTCAATAACATTTCGCTACGAATATGTTAAGCGTTGTGTTATGTGTCAACAACATGCTAACCTTCAACATACTCCTAGCCACCCGCGCGCCAGTCGCTCGAGATCTTTGGCCCTTCTCACAATGGGGTTTTGGTGAGATTCACCCTCTTCTTCAACGTCACCGATGGATTATCACAGCAACCGAATATTACACAAAATGGGTGGAGGCTATTCCACTCATTTCAACTAAAAAAGAAAAAATTGTAGAGTTCATTAACCACCACATTATCTGTCGTTTTGGTGTTCCTCATCGCCTGATTACAGATAATGGAAAATCTTTCAAAAATAGGTTGTTGCAAGACCTTTGTGACAACTTTGGTATCAAACTCAGCTTCTCATCACCCTACTATCCACAAGCCAATGGTCAGGCTGAATCTTCTAATAAAACCCTAACCAAAATCCTCATGAAAGTTGTCAATGAATCCGGAAGAAATTGGCACGATCACATTCCCTTTGCCCTTTGGGCTTATCGTACTAGCATTCGTACCTCTACTAATGCCACACCTTTTTCTTTGGTATACGGTACCGAGGCTGTTTTGCCTCTCGAAATACAAATACCCTCCCTTAGAATATCTCTTCAGGATATTCTCACCAACGATGATTTCCGCCAAGAGCGGTTAGCCCAATTGGAGCTCCTTGACGAACGTCGTCTTACAGCTCTTGATCACCTTCAAATCTATCAAAAACGCATCAAACATGCTTATGATAAGTGACTTCATGAGCGTACCTTTAAGGTTGGTGATCTTGTCCTCAAAGAGAATCAACATGTCACCAAACTAGAAAAGAGCAAACGTGGAAAATTTGCTCCCAATTGGATTGGGCCTTATATAATCACTCACACCTATGGATCAGGCACTTATCGTTTAGCTTCGCTTAATGGTAAACCTGAGCCTGAACCCCTTAATGCCTTGCATCTTCGACCATTCTACTGTTGAATTTAGTGTTATATCACTTCTTATCTACCTGCCGCTCGTCCCTTGAGCTCACATACCACCACATGCACTTCGTTTCCTACACCTCATAATAAAAATCAAGCTCACATAGTTTGATTCTCACCTCACCTAAACGATGCCTTCCCCTTTTTAGTCTAGTCCATGACTTCAAAGTATTAAAATAAGCCGTATTCTTATGGGATTTTCTTGAGTCAAACTTCCTACCAAACTAGATGCTTCACGCCAAAAGAACATCTAGCTATCTAAATTATATATAGACTGTTCCCTCGAAGGACAGCTATATGCCAAATTATTGCTTTATTCTATATAGACTTTGCTCCCTCGAAGGACACTATACACACGATCGGCCTTTATCGATCGCTTCTCACATTGATCAGCTTCGTGAAGACCTCAAGAATAGCACAATCAATATCCCTTGTAGACTTCCCGCATCGATCAGTCTATATTCAGTAAAATAAAAGCCTCATTCAAAAAGAACTTTTTGGGTCATGGACTTGTCTATTTAGGGTAGGTTCTCTTTCGTCAGAACACTCACTTTGTAATAAGTTCTCTGTACCTCAGCTATATCATCCACCTCACCTCACCATTTGTTTCAACTCAAGGGACGTAACGTACACCCGATATATTGTGATCATACAACTCTTTTCACCTATGGACTTCTTGTCTATGCACGGTACCTAGGGCTTCAAGCTCGTTCTACGTTTTGTGGTTTGTTTAGCTCTTTTCACCTACGGAGCACTCTTTCCACTTTGCCTCACATCTAGGATTGTGTGTTGATCTTAATCAGGACATGGTTCCCTACCACTTGGGTAGGCTAACTTTCGCTTCCCTTATACCTTTTACAACATCACCAATTCATTTCCGACACCAACAACCTTACCTTACCAATATTAATATCAATATTCTTACCAATCAACCAATTGCCTAAACCGTACCAAATTGCCTGAATTCGCCTCTCCCTGATCCTAAGGGAGAACTACATCGGTCTGAGGCCCCTCCTTGCTTTGTGCAAAGGGCTATGTAGGCAACACTTCGGAGACATGGGGTCTCCCAAGGTTAGCTCGACCATCCCCTACCATAACCTATCATGTGTGGTAAATATAAATATTTTTGTGTATTTCTATTTAATCACATTCCTCTTTATCCTTTTTCAAAACACCGAAAGTCGAAACGAAAACATTCTTATTATTATAACTCAAATCAACATACATATCTCGTTTTATTTAGATGTTAAACAAATACATCTTCTCTATCATCGACACATAGGTCGGTACTCTTATTTATTCTTATACCTTGCTAACATTTATTTAGACCCTCACGCCTCATCCCGAACTAGGCGATGATCGTGATCGTCGACCCCTCTCGCCAGGCCTCTCTGTCCTCAATGGTACCACGGCTATTGGTACCGCCCACTGATCTGCCAATCTCTCCTGTAACATATGAATACGCCCTCTCGCATGGAGGACTCCAGCCTCTAGTCTCTCCACCCATGACTCTGCAACCACTAACAATCCTCTTGTCTCATTCACCTGCGTTTGGAGCTGCTGAACCAAACGCTGCAGACGATCCCTCTCTGCTGTAATCACCGCTATGTCAGGACGATCACGTACACCTCACAGTTCTGCTACCCACCATAATCTATAGGCCTCTGTCGTTCCTGCATCCATTACCTGCGATCACTGCTACCTCTTCGGCCCTTACGGAGGTGTTGGGCCGGGAGGTGAGAATACTGCCTCTGCATCGATCCTCATATAGGGTCTATAAGCCTAGGGTATATCCTGCACAAATCTAAATTGTCGCCGCACGCGATCTAGAGGAATCCTCTCATACTCACCTGGCCTGTGCCCTGCGATCCACCTCAATCGCTCTACACCCCTCAACTCCTCAGCTATATTCTCTGTTACCATATAGTTCCCGTAAGGCCGCCAACAGATATCCGCAATCGTCACCCTCTCCCATACCTACCTATAATACTCAATGTCACCCGTCACAGCCTGGGATCTTGCCTCTTGTTCTGTTTGGACCCATCGTCTGAATCCCAACCTCTGTACTCCGGTCTCTCCTGACTGGATGGGTCGGCCTATTGGTCGCACACAAACAATGTGCTCATAGGCCCAACAGTGTAATAAGTATGAACAATCCAGTGTCGTTCTGTGATTTCGCCTACAAGCCCATAAACCCCTGTATAGCTCCGCCAAATATGCAGGTGCCCATGCAAACATCACGTTCCTTTCTATCATCTCCCAAATAACACACATCAATGCCTTTGGAAATCTTCCCCCTTCTGCCCTCGGTAATGCATAATACCCTACCACTATCATTAATATTACTGCTAACCTTGTCTCCTCAGGATGTGCTGCATACATTATCCCATACGTAAATGACAAACCTCGCTGTGTTAAATCTCGTGCGTATGGACCAAATACTGTTGTTATCGCTCCCCGTGCCGTGCTAGGTAATGCCTGATATACTGGTTTTCCTGTAATTGGGAGTCTCAAAATACGGAACACATCTTCCAATGTTACTGTCATTTCCCCTGTTGGCAGATAGAAGGTATTTGTCTCAGGATTCCATCTCTCAATCAATGCCTGTAACATAGCATGGTTACGTGCAATTCGTGAATAATAGCGGATTCCACTTAACCCCAAATGATTTATCAATGTCCATTCAGCTGGCGTTACATCCGCTCGGATTCGTGACAACAGCGCTGGTACACTATCATTCATCCTCAACCCTGCCTCTGCCTGCATACATCCAAATAACAAAAAACCATTCAATTCCTCCAATCCCCCTGGGTTTTTTCTCAAATTCTGGAAATTCCTACAGCAACCGGTATCGTTTACAGCTAACCGGTACCGGTTGAGTAACCGATACCGGTTATCCCTAACCGATATCGGTCCCTGTTACTTTCATACACCTTGCCTAAACAACCACCTACGACAATAAATTGCTCGTTTATTCCTCTCTGTATACACAGACATACCCAAAACCCTTGATTCCCTACCACGTAACACTCACCTCATTTATAACCCTTGTTATCATCTTTTCTTTCTCATATCTACCCACTTACTCTCCCTCAGCTTATTCCCAAAACATGCAGTAGTCAAATTACAAACAAAACGTTACCTCTTGGGTTGCAGTAGCTTGAGGTGGCCCTTGTCTTCCCTCTTGTCCCTGCCTGCTGGATGTTTCTCCTCGTCCTGCCATTATCACCACCTTTTTCAAACCTGCCTTTCTGTCTTCTGAATCTCAGATCACAATCACTTTCCCTGTCTCTTTACTCCTAATCACTCAAATCTCTCATGCAATTACATGTCTCAGTCGTCAAAAAGCGTCGCGTTCGTGTATTTAACTCTTGCATGGCTCTAAAAATAAGAACTTAAGTTGCCACCCTAGCTTTTCTATTTTTAGAAAAGCTCATAACTAAATAACCGGTATCGGTCATGCGACCGATATCGGTCTAGCAGCTACCGACATCGGTTCGCTAACCGATATCGGTTATAGACCTATCTTTTTACAACATGGTTCTTTTTCTTCATTTTTTACCTAATTTTTTGTCGCGCCCGCCCTTTTTCCTGCATAACAACACCATTATCCATATTTCTCCATCCACCACACATATCATTACAATGTCCATAACATCATCTATTTTACAAAAACAAACAAACCATCAACTAAGTCACATCTACACAAAACCAAAAACTCATCATTTGGATCCAACTCATCAGATACATATATAACAATGTCACAAAACCAGCCCACAACATGCAACATTTCATCATATAACATGTCATCCATATATACGTGCAAAAACAAAAACATCAACATCATCCATATATCAACATGTCAATTAAACTCATCATATATTCTATACCACAAACCATTGACGAAATACTTAAAAACATTTTCAACACTGCATATGGATCAAAACATCATCTATATATATATATATATATATATATATATATATATATACAAGTTTTCAAATATACACTGTGCCCTACATCGGGGCCTCTGTGATCTCATAATCCAACAAAGCCGGCACGCAGGCCGCAATAACTATCAATAATCTCGACTCGGCTCGCAGGCCGGTCCCTCATATCAAAAATATACTCGGCTCGCAGGCCGGTACCAACTGTACAACCCGTACTCGGCTCGCAGGCCGGTATACAATAAATGAATGAATGAATAAATGAGTAATATGTAGGCACGCAGGCCTCTATAAACATAACCGGTTCGCAGACCGGTGCCCATATCCAATATACAAATACAAAAACAATGCAGGGATCCCTCAGCTCTCCCCACCGCCCTCGGCACCTCTCCCTGCTGGTCCCTGTGGCGCCTCTCGCCTCCTGCCTGTAACAGACACGCCGGCTGTGGCTGCACCTCCCTGCGATCTCTGACTACGCGAGGTCTCCGCTCGGTGTGCCGCATATGGCTGATACTCAGCTCCGGTACTATCAAGAACATCCTGATAGTACCGGGCCTCCGCTCTCGCCTCCATGTATCTATCCTGTGCCACACCGCTTGTCACTGGGGCTGGTCCCTGGACTCCTACTACCAGCGCACTTCCTGTGCTCGCTTGGTGGTGCTGTGGTTCTTCTGCAAATCTTCTTGCTGTCACTTGTACTGCGCACCTGTGGCTGTGGTTGTCTTCTTTGGTGGTGGTCTTTGCCGCGTGCTCATACTCGAGCTCAAGGCTAGCCCCCTGTAAGACCCCTATCGTGCTGCTGTGCACAGCAGCAAGCTCCCCTCGTAATAACCGCACTGCCCCTGAGCTGATCTCTCTCTGCCGTCACCACTGCTAAGTCTGGCCGTGTGGGGCATCTACCCTCGCCGCTCTCTCGACCACCCACCAAACCACCGTATGCTCCCGCACCCAACATCATCTACGCCATCATCTCGCCGGCCTCTCGCAACCCAATCTGGATCCAAGGGCAGTGGTGCGGGCGGTGGGCCTCTACATCATCCCTCCTGTACTGAGGGAAGGGAGCTGGCTCGTCCTGTCGTAGCCCCATCTGCCTGCGTACCCTCTCTAGGGGTATCCTCTCGTACTCTCCCGGCCTCCGTCCTGCTATCCAGAATGTGTACTGGATCAGACGCAACTGTAAACGGGCTCCTCCGCGAGGGTGATGACCTCTGTAAGGTCTCCATATGATGTCTACCGCTGTCAGGCCCTCTAATAAATGTCTATAATACGCCACATCTCGCCCTGCAAGAACGCTCGTGGCTGCCCCACGACCCCCAACCACCTCTGAAAGCCATATCTGTATATGACCTGTGGCCCTGGCTGCTGGGGTAACCCTACTGGCCTGATGCATATGATGTGCTCATATGCCCAACAATGCAGCAAAAATGTCGAACAGATACCGAATCACCTCATCCGGCGATAACCCCGAGAGCTCTTCAGATAAATTGCGCACCGAGATACACTAGTGCCCACACATAGCACGTATGCTCCTCAATCATCTCAAGCAACACCCCCATCAACGCCCGTGGAAAGCGGCCTCCCTCTGAGTCCGGGAGGGCGAAGCAAGTGATCCCAATCATCATCAGCAGAGTCGTGTCTCGTGTCGATGCGCACGGTACATGTCACCATACCCAATGCTCGCACTGTGATAGGTAAGTAGTCGCGACTGCATCTCCAAAAACCTGTAATATGTTGTCCATGGCAGTCTCTGAATCTACCTGAAGACTGCCTCTCCTCGATAGGTAGTCGAAGGATGCGATACACATCCTCCAACGTGATAGTCATCTCCCCAGTCGGGAGATGGAACACATTGGTCGCCGGATCCCATCTCTCGATGAGGGCGACCATCAGGCTGTGATCTCTCTCTATCGCTCTGTACCTCTGGACTCCGCCGAGTCCCACCTTGCGCATGATCACCCAATGAGCCGCAGATACGTGTGGCCGCATCCGCACCAACAACGGGGGCATCCTATCCCGCATCGTCAACTGCTGACGTGCCTGTAAAACCAACCCACATCCTTAGACCTACTCTTTATCACAACATCTACTTTACCCTCTAAACCCCCTTTTATCCCCCCAACCACACCCCAACTCTATACCACCCCCCTCTAGCAACCTACCTTCAACCACCCCACCCAAAACCCACCCAGCCCAAAACCAAACCCACCCCACCCAAAACAAACCAACCCAAAACCCAAAACCCACCCAACCCAAAACCAAACCCACCCAGCCCAAAACCAAACCCACCCCACCCAAAACAAACCAACCCAAAACCCAAAACCCACCCAGCCCAAAACCAAACCCACCCCACCCAAAACAAAACAAACCCACACAAACCCCCATAAACCCCGGACCGGTACCGGTCCCAAACAACCGACCACGGCCCTCTTCCCACCGACGCCGGTCAACCACCGACCGACGCCGGTCACCCACACAGAACCCAGCCCCTAAAATTTTGCGACCGATGCCGGTCGCTTAGCGACCGACATCGGTCACTGTCATTTCCCGGAGCCGAACCCCGCGCCCCCCCACCCACATTTTTGCATTTTTCTACTTATCTACCCACCCAAACACCCTAAAAACCTACCCACCCAGCCGCCTTGCCCTATTTTACCCATCTATCCTCTTCGTTTTTCAAATTACGTCCATTTATTCATTATTTCCTAAAACATGTAAATTCCTACCCAAACCCCCAATTTAGCTTAATACCATTCAAATGCACAAAATAAAGAATTTCGAACCTACCCGAACGACGACACGTCGTCGTGGTGGGATGGGTGGTGGTGGTCCAGCTGGTCCAGCCCCTCCTGCTCCTCCTGCCTGTGCCATAGCTCCAATTCTGATCTGCTGGGTCCCCGGCCAATCAACTGCTGCCTCCTCCTCACTCGGGCCCGCAAACAACTCACTCCTCCAGCAAAATAGCTCCACCTCACTCAATAAACCTCCAATCTCAACTCTCCACGTCAGACAAGTCAATTTGGTTTTCAAAATAACAAAGTGACAATGACAAGCCGTATTTTTCTTTTTATAGGTTTTTCGCCCTTAACCGATATCGGTTTCATGTTGCCCTAATGAACCGGTATCGGTCCCTTAACCGATATCGGTCACGTAGAATCGACATCGGTTTTTTCTTCCAACTTTCCCCCAATTTTTTGCCCTTATTTACCATTTGCCCCTTTTTAACCACATATCGCCTATATCCACCTTTGCTGAACACCATTTGTTTACAAACCGGCCCGACCCAAGGCCTCGCCCTAACAAACCGGCCCGACCCAAGGCCTCACCCTAACAAACCGGCCCGACCCAAGGCCTCGCCCTAACAAACCGGCCCGACCCAAGGCCTCGCCCTACCCTACCGGCCCGACCCAAGGCCTCGCCCTACCCTACCGGCCCGACCCAAGGCCTCGCCCTAACAAACCGGCCCGACCCAAGGCCTCGCCCTAACAAACCGGCCCGACCCAAGGCCTCGCCCTACCCTACCGGCCCGACCCAAGGCCTCGCCCTACCCTACCAGCCCGACCCAAGGCCTCGCCCTAACAAACCGGCCCGACCCAAGGCCTCGCCTAACAAACCGGCCCGACCCAAGGCCTCGCCCTACCCTACCGGCCCGACCCAAGGCCTCGCCCTAACAAACCGGCCCGACCCAAGGCCTCGCCCTAACCAACCCGCCCGCCCCAAGGCCTCGCCCTACCCATTTGGCCCGACCCAAGGCTGCAACCCAACAACTCGGCCCGACCCACGGCCGTATCACTCCAATACCTTACCCAAAATCAAAACCATCCACTTTTATCCACCCATCCTGTAGTTTTTTGTTCAATCGAGCTCACCTGTTCATGTTTTAGCATGATTAGGGTCCTTGACTTGATCTGTCGACCAACTTTGCTCAGACCTAGACCGTGACGTTTATCTCAACCAAACCAACCATTTGGTACTGCCGGACATGCCTAAACGTTCCTGTACCTTACCTGTTATATACCCTGGAGCTACTTCCTATGCCTTGGATACCAGGATTATATCACCCTTGTTTGGATAAACTATCGACCTTTGCCTATGCACTGCTGGTTTGCTCGTCAAATCATGTACCCTAGTCGTACTATTGCATTTTACCATGCGTCTGCTTCCTTGGACCTACCCCACCATCTTACCATCCCCTCTACCCCATTTACCCTTTATCAACCCTATCCCTGATTTCCCGTTCACTCAATCTGTGATAGATTTGAGGGGGATTACCTATACCCTTAATAGGGAAACCACTTCATATTATTGTCCATGCAACTTTACAAAACAAGCTACACGACAATAAGGGGCTAATGTAGACACCAAATTTGTGTCTTACGACCCCTTGTGACCCGCATCTCATCTCGCAACTTAACCTCATCACCTAAACCTTACACAATTATTTATTAATTACCTTGTAATTGATAAATCCACATCACCTTACCTGCCACCTCATTTTGCCACCTCATCATGACCTAGCCCTAACCCTAAACTAACCTAATTAAGACCTATGACTTGGTCTAGACTCACATCCATAACTAATGCCTCCTTACTCGCACCCAAAACCGACCTTCTAGCCACTTGACCAAGCCCGCAACTGATCTCTCGGGAGAAAAGCAGGGAAGGTGGGCTATTTTACTAAAAATAGCCTACTTTTTCCTTACCGATCTTGGTTCTACTCGACCGCCGCGCCATTCACGTAACCGCCATCGGCTCCCTGTAAATGGGCTCCCCGAACCAAAATCAAGGGTCGAATGATTTTTGAATCAACAGAGATCATTGGGAGAAGAAAAACAGAGTCCAGATCTTCACTTGACCGAGCAGAGACGAGTGAAGAAACCAGAAGCGTTTGCAGCAAAGGAGATCAACTTGCATCTTTGTCAAAACCAGTAAGTCACATCTTGCATGTCCTCTATTATAACATTTCTTATGCTCTTTGAATCACAGTCCTCCTAAATCCATTTCTGAATCCACTACCCAACGTGCCATTGCATCTAACTATCATTCTTTTACCTCTCATCATCTCATTTCCTAATATCATCCATAAACCAGCCTTACAAACACCATAGCTACCAAGAAGGTCCTAGGCCCAACCGACGTCGGTTACCAGAAACCGGTATCGGTTATCCTGACTATAACCAAAAACCAGCCTTTCCCCTACCCAGTTCAACAAAGTAATTTAATTGATATCTTATAGTCTTTTGTGTTAATTCATATTAGCAGGGAAACTGACCACCTTTGAAAGGAAGTTTTATATTTCCTGGGCCCAAGGCAGTTTCCTCATTTATTGTCTAATCAAAATCTTGTGGTCTTGTGTTCTTATTTGCAGGTAGTCCTTCCAAGACAAAAAGGAGTTCTTCGCAGTCAGCCTGATCTTTCTCTATGGTACGCGCACACCATCTCGACATTCTACAGGTATTCCTCCTAGCCCCTAACCTTATCTATTTCTAAAAGGAACGAAACATTCCGAGTGAAACACACATAATGAGTGTATGGCATAATTGATCGAAAGAAGGAGAGGTCTCAAAGATGACACTCTCTTGGAGATGTGGCAAAAAAATTTAAAGAAATAAGTCTTGTAATTCAGAATCAACAAGTACATTAGTCATTTTAGCAAGGTTATTCTTATAACATAATACATAATCCAAAAATGTTCATTGGATCCTTATTTGATCTTAGCGATTCATGCATAAAATATTTTTGTGCCGATAATGATAGAAAGATGAGAGAGAAATGCATTAGCTAGATGTGTAAAATATGTTACCAAATGGACAAGTAGATCATAAAACCAACACATAACATTATTATATAGGTTTGGGGAAATAATTTGGCCAATAGTGTATGGTCATCAACATAATCGAGACATGCAACATGAAAGGATTGAAGGTGCTCCTGAGGGTCACCATGGTCATTGATGGTGGGAATCTTGGGTGTAACAAAATTAGGAGGTAAAGCGTAAAAGGAAATGCCAGGTGAAAAAGGGCTATGAAGTAGGAGTGAGGATTCTAGAGATGGAGAGGAATGTGAAGTAGCTTGTTGTAATTTGCAAATTTGTCATTTTATATCATGTTATAGATAAGATAAATCATGGGTTCCTAAAGAGGAGACATGACGTGTATGGGAAGTGATAGTGAGGGTAAATTGATTCGTAGGGGTAGGCATAAAAATAGGGAGAATAGATGTAGGTGGAAGGGATGTGGTCACAATAGGAAGTGAAGTATTATTTGAGGTTGGAGGGTTGAGCTCAGCTATGTGGGTGGTTTCCTCACGAGAAGTGATTAAGAAGAGGTCTAGGTCTGTAGGGTGTTCAAAAACATGCACTTGAAGATCATGGAGATCTTCATTGGTAAATGGTTCATAAGTCTCAACCATTGAAAGAGGATAGGGTTCAAATATGGGTTCACCAAATGATTTAATCTAAATTGAATTGAATCTAATTTAAAAGTAACTACTGTAATGAATAATATATAAGTGATAAAGTTCAATAATGGAAAAGAAAAAAGCATGCAATAATATGATACCCTAAGCAAGAGGAAGAGAGAGGGTGACTTAGCTAATTTTGCATAATCTGGATATGACCCGGTAGGAGAAATGTCGAAGCGAATAAAAATAATGTCATCAAAGTTGACTAGAGGTTCTAGGACTCAGAGATGTGTAAGATAGAAGTGCCAACAGAAGGACAAGAACGCTAAGGCACTACTTACTTTTCTCAGCACTAGTGTTTAGTCAGGTGCTCAAGTTCTATCCTTTTATTTGCAGGAGGAACTTTGTTGTTGGTTTCTTGTTGTTTCTCTGGTTTTTATCCTAGATATTTGGTTGTACCTGTAACCTAAAAGAGAGATATCTAGTTGCACATGCCTAAAAACCACATCGAACCCTAAAAAGAAGATGTAGAATGTGGAGTCAGACTGACCCTAGCAGTCATTGGAAGAGTGAACTTAGTACCGATAACTGCACTACATTTCAGAATCCATGTAGTTATGTGTGATTTTTTTGTAATGCTGCCCTAGGATGCCCTTGTGCAATTTGCATAGTGATAGTGGACTAGATCTAGAATGTAGCAATGTATAAAATGTGTGAGATGGAATAAAATGAACTTCCCCCTCCTATGTTGTGTATGTAGAGTGATGTGTCCCTTTTCCCTTGTGTGGATGTGCTAGATGAATGCTTTGAAACACTCCTTGTGCCTTTAAATGCAAGCTTAGGTGATAATAATAGGTAGTGCTTAGTTCTTGGCCCCTTATTTGGGAGCTATAACTATGTGTGTGTGTGTGTGTGTGTGTGTGTGTGTGTGTGTGTGTGTGTGTGTGTGTGTGTGTGTAATTCCCTTGTTTGAATTTTTTTATCGACAACTAAAAGGCCAACCTAGAGTTGTTAAAGATCACCAAAATATAGAAGAGACCTAAAATAGTGAGAAAAGGTGAGAGAGAGAGTCAGGATCGACTACTGCACGGACACACCTGGGTGCTTCTGTCCTAACTAGGCGCTAGTGTCTGAGTCCATAAAAGATAAATAAGTTAAGTTCAGGCAGGGTTGTAGGGTATGTAAGGTCAATAAAAGTATAAGAGATAAAGAAAAAGTCCTAAAAGACATTGTCAATTATTAGTTTTATTTGTTAGGATTCATGTATATATTAGTATGCACTAGGACCTAGAAATGTACACGATTGCATAGATTTTATGTCTATACCTGGACATCTTTTATCCATCCTACTAGAGTTACTTATTTAGTTTCCATGGAATATTTGAGCCAAAATCTTGAAAAAAGTTGAGACCAAGTTCATGAGCCAGCTTTCGCGGGTATAACATTATTAGATGCACCAAAATCAATTATACAATTGCTTAATTTATGTCCTGATATCAACAATGTTACATAGAATGGCTTAATATTTTATGCTTTGGAGAGGGAGTGGAGACTAACAAATTTTATGGAGACAGGGATTTAAGAGTGGGTAAAATAGATTTGGAAGAGGAATTAGTTTAGGATGACTTATTATTAACAAATTTGGTAACTTGAGCGAAGGCTTCAGGACGAGTTTGATAGTATTCTGCTTCATAAATTTAAAATTTAGTTTTCTTAATATGATTAATTATATCGAATGATCTTGAAGAAGAGGCCTCAAAATTAGACACAACAGGAACCTTAGGTTTATCGACTTTGGGAGTTATGTTAAATTTAGATACAGGAGCTGGAGAAAATTTACCTAATTCTTTAGTGGTAGGTACAGGAGATCCTCACTTTACAATCATAGGTGTGACTTTCGGAGATTCTTTTGATTGTTTAACTTCATCACCGAACAATATTATTTTTCTTGCTTAATTGTGCTCTAATCATAACTACATAGTATTCACTATTCATATATTCCAATGTATCCTCGTAATCAATTTCTTATAACTCATAAGTAACAAAGTGGATTCATGAATCTTCATTATCCTCATTAGTTTCTTCAACATATTCTTCTTCAACCTCTTCTACTTATTTTGTAGTCACTTTATCATCTGCTTCCTAGACTTCACAAGTTGCATCAATTGGAGGTTTTAGACAGGGAGATTCAATAGGCAGTTTAGGTTGCGTTGTAGGTAAATGATTCCTAAGTGGAAAATTCTTCATAGGAATGCCTTTATATAGGGTATTCTGAGAGAGTTATTTTTGAGAGAAATCAATTCATTCGATGGTTTCTGAAAAAAATCGTTAGAATTAGTTGGCACTAAGGTTGAAGCTTTGGATCTGGTAGGCTCTTTTTCCAATTTTCCAGAAACAATAAGATCATCTTCTACACTTATAGACAATTCTTGATCAACAACCAAGTTTGGTAATCTAGTTGCTCATAATGCGAAGCTCACATTTTAAGTATTTTACAGTTGGTCGAGTGACACCTGGAATATTATGAACAAGTCTATTAAAATTTTATATGAATTCCCTCATGGGTTCATGTGGTTCCTTCTTCAATTGAAAATTTGTGCTAAGAGAGCATGAAAATCTTATGTTGGCTTGAAACTAGCTTCAAACTTGGTCTTCATTGTATTGTAGATATTAATACTATTTGTCGGTAAATGATAAAACCATTCTAAACCATAATCTTGCAAAGTTCCAACAAAAATCTTGACTGAAGCATCCCCATGGGCAACCCCAAGAACCCCACAGCAACATACAATTATGCCAAATTTTTATCAGGGTGAATTTTACCATATCTTCTAAATTCTGTGAATTTTTTTTTACTCCCTTTAGTTAAATCATGGGGATATTGGGCTAGGGCCAAGGGCCCATTATTCTTCCCCGAGGAACTACTTGAGAAATAATTCTAGGGAAGATAATTCATATAGGAAGAGTGGTTTCAAAAATACCAAGGCTTCAGTTATACTTTCTTGGAAAGGTTGTTTATATTTCCTTTCAGTGGATGGTGTGATCATAGACCATTTTCCTTCTCCTTTATTTCTGGATATAACCTAAAATAATGTTGTTTCCAAAATTGGAAAACAAGATCTTCAACCCATTAAGCTTTGCTAGCTTTTGTGTATTTAGGTGCAAATAGTTTTGAAATTTCTCTTAAACCCTTTGATTCTTATTTGTAGTAAATTATCATATCTAGTGAGCATTACTCAAACAGGAGTTTTGGCTGAAAAATCTATAGGTGAGAAAGAAGTCAATAGTTTAGGGGACAACAATCCCTCCTCTTGATTTGGTGGTTACCTTATTTAGAGAAAAATTGGTCCTTAAATATTTACAAAATGTATACTTTATTAAATCTCTATTGAGGATGCTAGTTGCATTTTTGTAATCACGTAAAGTTAAACATAGAAAAAAATAAGTTAGGATAGAAACAAGCTTGTAAATAGCAGTCTAGAAAAAGGAGGAAAATTAACAATTTCAAATAAGGAGAAACCAGATCTCATTTTACTATTGCATGTTGATAAAGCTTTAGAACACACACATTCACATATAGTGGAAATTATTTGTTCTAAAAAAGATATATAATGACCCAAATTTTAACAAATCTTGATGAACAAAGATGAACTCAAAGTTTGATAATATAGAACATATAAATGGTACAAAAAATGAATAGGGGGATAAGAGAAAGAGATAGAAACATAGGGAAAAAAGAGGTTCTCTTCTTTATTCAAAAATATGTCTTCTTTACATCAATTGACTAACATCCAACCCCTTTACAAATTAAAAAGCATCTGTTTATAGGAAAGAGATGGAAAATAACTACCTCAATTTACTAATTATTAATTAACTAATCACATAATTAGTTAAGTCACCTTTAAAACAAATTTTACATTTATTTATTTTTCAAAAATATAATTCTTTGATGGTTCATAAAAATTATGTTTGTCTAGAACTTTAATAAGGAATAAAATAAATGGAAGAAGATGGGACTTTAAGTTTCAACATTGGCATTCAAAACTTTGCCACTACAACTAATATTTATGATTCCTTCGGCATAATTGTCTTGGAAAGGTTGGTCATCCATCTTCCTATAGAATTTTTCATTTTTGTAATCATCCCACCACACTAAGCTAGAACCTTAAAAGCTTCAACTATCATATTTTTCATCTGACATAGTTCCTCCAACTTATCGTTGTTTAGATTTTAAGTTTTGTATAAATATTCCTTGATCGATTTGGTGAAGTGTTCTTTGATTTTATTCATTGAGTTCCATTGAGAAGTATTAAATAGAACTAAGAACTAGACCTAGGTAGGAAAAACATATTAACAATCCAAAAGAACTCAACTTTATTATTGTAAATAGTTATAGAGAAAAGACCAAAATATTATTGTTGTAAGCTTCATGTTTAACTCATGGGAAGAGTGAGTTAAATAATAAAACAATAAAACAAACATTCCCACAAAATATGGGAAGAAGCCAAACTTGGGGGATGAGGATCTCTCCACAAAATCAGGGTGGAGAGATTCTCTCAACCTCCCAAGTTTGAACATGAGTTTGAATAACTCACTTAAAAACAAAAGGCTAAAAAAATAACATATTTAAATAACTAAATATGCTCCACATGAGCTTATTTAAAGTGTAAATGTAAATTAGTTAATTTACACCAAAACCCTCTCATAAGTGAATGATAGGGAGTAGAAAAGAAGGGGTCCCAACTACTAGGCATGATATGGTACCTGATACAAACCAGAAAGAAAAAAAAAAAGGAAGGACTATACAAGCTCCCCCTAAGGAAAACTTCCTTCACCCCAATATTTTCTCGCAATGCTAGATAATGAGGAGAAGCCAAGGGTTTAGTGAAGATATCTACAAGCTTATCAATAGTAGGCACAAACTCCATCTGAACAAATCCATCCTAGATTAACTGTCGAATGAAGTATATGTGGATATCAATATGTATAATATGCTGATGCTCAACATGATTATGTGTAATTTGAATAGCACTTTGATTATCACACCAAAGAAGGGAAGGAGACTCCTGTGGAAAACCAAACTCACCAAGAATCTAACGAAGCCATATAACCTCTTGACCTTCTATGACAACACCTCGATACTCGGCCTCGGTGGATGATAATGCAATTGTATTTTGTTTCTTACAAGACCATGCAACAAGACCAGAGCCAAGATGAAAAAAGAAACCAAAGGTAGATTTGCGAGTGTCATGACATCCACCCCAATCAAAATCTGTGAAGCCCTCAATACATGAAAAAATATGTGGTGTATAACATATGCCAAAACTCAAAGTCCCCCGAATATAGTGCAAAATACACTTGGCTTCTTTCCAATGAATCTCATGAGGCTCATGTGAAAAGCGAGACATAGGTTAATAGAAAAAGTGATATTAGGATGAGTGTGAGTGAGATACAAAAGACTCCCAACCAACTTTCTATATAAAGTGGCATCTACTAAGTTAGACGTACATGCAACAATCAATTCAATACCTGACTGGAAAGGTGTGGGAGATGGCTTACAATTAGCCATATGAAATCTCTGAAGTAGATTTGTGGCATACTTATTCTAAAAATAGAGATGCCCTCAATAGATTGGTGAACCTAGAGACCAAGAAAATAGTGCAAGAGGCCCATATCTATCATATCAAACTTTTCTTTCAACTTATGTTTAATGTCCTGAATTAGAAAATCTAAACTACCAGTAATGATGAGATCATCAACATACAAGACTAATATCAACAATTCATCATTATTTTTAAAACATAAACAACATGATTAGTCTCACAATGATGGAATCAAACAAACAAAAAAAAAAAGCATCCATTCTCTCATAACAAGCCCGAGGGGATTGCTTGAGACCATAGAGAAAACGACAGAGTCTACAAACCAATGAAGAGTCCTGCACAAAGCCTTGTGGTTGCTCCATGTAAATTTCCTCATGAAGATCACCATGCAAAAAGGCACTCTTTATGTCCATCTGATAAAATGACCATCGATGAGAATCATGAGGGAAAGCACAAGAAAAACATAATCCATCTTGGATACAAAAGAAAAGGTTTTAGATTAATTGACTCCTTCAACCTAAGAGAAGCCCTTAGTAACAAGACGAACCTTATACTTATCAATGGTACCGTTAGCAGCATATTTGGTCTTATAGACCCATTTACACCTCACCAATTTTTTTCCCTTAGGAAGTGGCACCAACTCCCATGTTTGATTCTTTATCAAAGAAGAATACTCATCCTTCATAGTAGCATCCCACTCTAGTTGTCTAGAAGCCTATGAAAAATGAGCAGGATCATTAGAAATAGCTTGGCTCATAAGATCCATACCAGAGTAAGGTCGATGATCTACAAAACTATAAGTATATTCTCTAGTATGTCATTGATCATGTGGATCACCCACCAAATCACCAGCAACATACAAATTAGTCTTCAATCATTTAGGCCTTGGCTGAGGAGGAGGATGGGCAGGGTCAGGAACATGATGAATAATAGGTGGGCCATCAATATTAGTATCATCATATGTGATAGGTATAGGAGGTAAGGATGGAGAAGGAAGAACATCATGAAACAAAGCAGCCTCGGTCTCAACAACACAAACATCCCATCAAAACAATATATCTTTTGTAGTGGGATTGAAAAGATGATATGCCTTCACATGCTCACAATGGCCAACAAAGATGAGTTCTTGTTTTTCTTCTCCATGGATTTCCGTGTATCACCAGGTACAAAATCCCAAAGATTTGCAACCAAAGACCTAGAAATCTGAAATGTAAGGTTTTTCACCCACCAAGCCTATTCAAGAGTAACCAACCCCTACACTACTTTATGTGGCATCTTGTTTTTAATGTGGTATGCATAGTTCACAGCTTCTGCCAAGAACTCTGGTGCTAAGTTTTTGGAATGAATCATGCAATTATCCATTTCCTTGAGTGTTCTATTCTTTCATTCAGAAACTCCATTTTACTGAGGGGTGTAAGGAATAATATATTGGTGCACAATTCCATGATTAGCATAAAAATTAGCAAATTCATTACTTACATTTTCCTCCACATTATCCGTGCAGAGTATTTTAATATAACACCCTGATTGTTTTTCAAAAATAGATTTAAAAACTTTAAATCTATGTAGGACATCACTTTTATATTACAGAAAATACACCCAGTCCTTCTTGTGAGATCATCAATAAATGTCAACACATACTTAGCACCAGAAAATGATCTAGAAGGAAATGACATAATATCACTATGTACCAATTCAAGATGAGCCTTAGCTCGTTTTTCTTGTCCCTTTGGAAAGGGATCTTGATGTTGCTTACCCAACATACAACCTAGGAAAACACCATCATTAGAATTCACCTTCGGAAGATCTGTGACCATATTCTGTGAAGAGAGTTACTGCAGAGATACCTATAATTAATGTTTCCAAACCTCTCATGCCACAATTTTCTCAAAGAATCAACATGAGCAATAAGCAAAGATCCTACAGTATTTTGAAATTTCTCAAACAAATAGAAACGTGAACATGGGTCCACCAATCTTGTAGCAAAAATATCATCATGATCATGTAGTTCCCTGATTACTATGGTGAAAATTCAACAATTCTACCATCACCAAAATTACAGATTTGATATATGGAAAGAAAATTGTTAGAAATATTGGGAACATAGAGAACATCTTGTAAACACCCATTAGGCATATTGACAGTGCGAACCCACAACATCAACGGAGAACAAGTTATGACCAAAATATGTGAAGTGTTGCAATCAGTAACAGAAGTCAACAAATCTTTGGAATGTGTGATATGATGTGAAGCTCTTGAGTCAAAAATCCACTTCTCTCAAAAATGGGAAAAATCTTGTATGGTGATATCTCAATTCCTTATTTTGAGTGACAAAGCATGAGGCACAAGATAGGATGGTGTCAATGCATTGTACTAAAGTAGGAAAACTTATACCGTGGTATAGGCAACTCCCAAGTATCCTTTTGGCCGATGGAGTTGGGTTTTGTATTTCATTCTTGTCCATAATTATGTCAAATCTATGTGCTTGATGTCATTGTCACCAATTTATGGAACCGAAGTTTCCAAGGAATAAATTGGTTTATATCCCACATAGTGGAACTTCATTTTTGTTGGATTGAAGCCACTGATAGGGATAAAAATACTCTTCCCAAGAAAATTGGACAAAAAATGGGAAAGACGAAACTACAACAAGAAAAACTATGAAACATGAGTAAATAGTGGTGAAAATAATTATGGGTTAGATGAAGAAAAAGGTGATTTCTCGAAAGTCCTAACACACTTGAAATTTTGGCCAATGATAAAGATATGGAAAGAAAAATTTTGAGGGTGAAGTGACAATGATAGAGTAGAGCTCGAACCAATAAAATGCAATGGTGTGAAATTGACAAGAGTGGACATGAAATTCCATTTATGACTCCATGTAGAATTCCCTAACCTCCCTTTGAATTGACAAATTGATGTTTCAAAGTAACAAAAGGAATGTTCTAGGAGTGTCATTCAAGTCCAATTTTTTGGAAAAAAGGTAATAAGGCAAGAAATGGGGTTTATTGGGGAACTTATGGAACTGTTAAATTGTTCCATTAGTTCCTCATAGGGATGACATAAATGATTATTGTTTTTTGACTAAGGGTCATGTGAGGTAGATAATCAATGAACTAGTGGAACGTAGGAAATCTTCCACTAGTTCCATCAAACACCAATTTTTCTGTTGCGCTTGTTTTTTTACTTGGATGGTTGGGTAAGGAGGGAAGTTAGGTAACATAAGGAACATGGGAAATGTTCAAATAGTACCAAAAAATGTGACTTCACCAACTATATATGCATTAACCCAATTATTGGTTTAATTGGTGAATTAGAGAACACTTGGAACCATGGAACTATTCTAATAGTTCCCAAATTAACCAATTTTCTCGATTTGAATAAAGAAGTTGAATAAGGTAGAAAAGTGGGGAACAAGTGGACAAACAAAATAGTTCCATTTTTTCCCCAAATAGCTAATTTTCTATATTTGAACATAAATTAGATCTGAAAAAGACTAAATATTTTTTCGAAACGGACTCAACAAAGGGGGAAGGGTGACCAAAACAATAGGAATTTATCCATGAATCCAATTTTTTTGAAATTTTACTAATCCATGACAATAAGTAGACAATCCTCTAAAGGGTCTTTTGATGGAAAGGGCATACACTAGTTAAGAAGCCATGGTGAATATTTTTAGTGGAGGTGAACTGCATCAGTTACCAAAGGATGCTTTCACAGATGATCATCCCAAATCCACCATTTGATTTCTTTCTATTATCACTAGGATGAACTGCGTCAACCAATCCTAAAATTCTTTCATTATTTCTTCCTCCATCACTCTACTTAGTATAATAATGACATTGGCATAGGCCTCATGAAATTCACTCCTTGTCAGGTTATTGGGAATATGGAAAGGATTTCTTTCTTGTTTGAGACAACAACTGAGTGCTAGGTATTACAATTATGAATCAATCCTTGCCCACATTTTTGAATCAAATTTCTTGGTTGTGATGACCATGTTATTGCTAGTGAGAATTTTTAGGCACTAAGAAATGCCTTATGTAGTTAGGACTACGAGGAATGAATTGTCACCCTTGACGATTATTCTGGTGTCAATATCATAATGAGGCATACATGCCAAGATAATATCAGTTATTTGAAATGATAATGTATTTTCTCCTCCCCTGGATAACCCACTTGATAATATCTTCTCCTCCGCAGGCTCACGAGGTCAAAAAAACATTTTGGATTTCAAGTCTTCTAGGTCCATGTGGGTGACATCATTGTCACACACACCAGGGTATTCAGTGATCAGAGTGGAGATTAGTTGTAGAATTGAATAATTAAACTTCATGATGTCAAAAAGAAGTGAGATATGAGGAATGTGAGTTGACACAAGTGACTTGAGGTCTATTTTAAGGATTTCTATTTTTAGCTTCTCTTATTTAGGACAACTATTTTCAACATTCACTTTGTTGATATTTAAGTATCCTCACTTTTACCACATTTCATACTGACATTCACTTTTTCAACATTCTTATTTATCATCATTTAGCTTGACATTCACTTTTTCAATCATAAAAATCCTTACCTCCCTAAGCCTTTTCCTTTGAAATTCACTTTGTTCAAAGTTTGAGCTAGTCCTATCTATATTATACTTTTATTTTCATCTTATCACTCTTAATTGATTCCCTCATGTTATCCTTTTGACATTCAATTTGAAAAATTTTAAGAGATACCTTTCAAATTTTTTATTCTTATACTCCAACATTCACTTTGTCAAGTTTAAAAACTATCAATCAATCATGTCACCTTATAATTTGACATTCACTTTGTCAATTTTAAGTAAATAAATGTCAAGACTCTCAACTTATAATTTGACATTCAATTTTTCAAGTCTAATAACAATTGTGATTTAATTATAAGTCCTAGGTAATTTGATATTAACTTTATCCAAAAAATAAGCACCCTTTTCATCACGCATGTCCATGTTCCCACCCTCTTTAACACAAAATGGTGGGAACAAGACATTTCAGAAGAAAGGATAGAAATAATTTTCACATTAGTTATAATGAAGAGGATGAAGATTGATTACAGGATCAACGACATGATGTCTCCTTAAAAATAAAAGCAAAAGTTGAAGGAATTTTGTGGCAAAATAAAGATTAATTTTTTTGTCTCCTTGAAATGGGAGGAAAATTACCTTCGTATTTTGACGAAAAAATTTAAAAATATAGGAGGTCAACCCAAACTAACTAAGAACATTACACCATAATGAAATAATCATAATGAATCCAAACCAAGTAAAACAAATGATGGTAATAAAGTGAAATATAGTGATTCCTCCTCTGAGCCAAAGCAAGCCTTGATAGACTAAATAAATGAAATGGCCAAACATGTATCTCTCATGGCTTATTAAGTCACTGATGACACAAAATCAAAGACACAAAGACAAACTATGACAATGAATAAAAAAATGAAACAAACAAAGATAAAACCAATCTAAAATTTGATAATATTTTAACTATTTGACAAACCAATTCATCATTCGCTTAAGAATTATAAACTATGAAGGATACAATCTTGGGAATGTAAAAAAAAAGAAAAAACTTAAAATTTTAGGAATTGTGTCCTTACCTATTCAATAAGGAAATATTTTGCTTAACCTTCCCTAAATATTTTCAAGTTCCTCAGTTTGAAAAATACAAGGGAAAACATGACCCTCGAGAACACATCAAAGAATTATTTATGGCTTTCCAAGGTGGCCTATAATGACGTTTATATCTTACATTTTTTTCTGAAAAGATTTTGTGGATAAGCCCTAGATTGGTTCTTACATCTCCTAAAAGGTTCGATCACGACCTTTGCTGACTAATCCCAGAAGTTTGTCAAACACTTCTTCAATTTAGATTCAAAAATTACAATGATGGAATTATGTAATACAAAACAATGAATAAATGAAAACTTCATATAATTTTTATAGTGATGTCAAGGAATCGCAAGTCGATTCCATTTCTCAATTATAGAGAAACAACTGGTCACTATTTTTATACCAAACCATAACAATGAATTGTTCTTTCACATGAAGATGTATTGTCTCAATAGTTTTGAGGGAGTTATTGAGAATTAGACTCAAATTCAAAACACCCTCATTGCAAAACGCTAAATCAAACCTCTTTACAAATAAAAAAAAAGTAACGGTAATAAATAATCAATTGATCTGTAAACTAATACTTTGGAAACATACAAGGCCACACAACTGTTGTTCCTACTTCCAGTTTACTTGAAAATGACAGATTATTGAAACGTAGTGACTAAAACTTAGCACTTAAAACTACTTGCAACAAATAACATGAATAATTCAACACACAACACCAAAATTTTATCCTGGAAACCCCTAGTTTGAGGGAAAACTACTTGTGAAGGGAAATCACTCTTTCTTACCGATTGTATTGGCCATTAAAAATAGTATATATTAAAAGAAGCTAAAGGAAGAAAACAATGTTACTTCCACCCTCTCTACTTGTTTAATCTACTCATTCACCTTGCTTCTACAAATCAATTTCAGCACCAATGGTTTCTTGCTCACTTATCCCATCAATTGTTGATCAATTCCACATGATCTTATTGCATTTATATTTGCTTCCTATGTCCTCCCATGGACTGGAGAATAGAAAGGGTCATACAAGGAAGAGATATTGTCCAACCGCTTCAAATCCATGACTGTTTGTGAATGTATTTTTTGTTTTATATCATGACAGGACTTTCGGTGAACGTAGACATTGATTACGTACGTTTCGGTTCCTACATAGGGGAATTTATGAAATTGATAAGGAAGATACAAAACCACCCTTATGCATAAAGTGAGTTAGTGACAGTTTTGTAACTTGATAGTTTTCTCCTTCTTCTACTTACTTTTCCTTCTGATTCTAGTTTCTTTGATGAAGTCATGTTTTTCTAGATCCCTATGGATCACACATCTCTTAATCAGGAGGCTTCTGGTCCCACAAAATATTAGTGGGGAAGAAGATGAGGAAATAGTTCCCTCACTTTCTCTTTTGAGTACCACCAGGACTACCTTGGATTCTTGCCCTTGAGTCCAACCTGCCAATATACCTATGGACCTCTTCTTCTTTCCTCCACCTTCTACTGCAACATTACATCCTCCTCCAAGTAACCTCGTGAATCCAAGAAGAAATCCTCTATGGAAGGTAGAAACTGACATTCTTCTTCCTCATCAAGCATATATGGCTCATATAGGTGTAAGTTCTCACAATTTACTATTGATTACTTTTGCATGAAGTGTGCCAAATCAAGCCTGAAAGCATTTTCTCCAACCTACTCGAGTATAGTGAAGGGTCCATACTGTAGTGGCTTGAGTTTCCTTGCTTGACCTTGTAGTATTTATTTTCTCAATTAAAACCAAAAATTTTCTTTGACATGAATTTCATGCTCCCTACCATGTTGATCTTGTCTAGCCTTGTACTTGGCGGAGAATTTTCCAATTGTTCTTTTACCTTAAGATGTTTTTTTCTGGATCCTCTCAATGAACTTCGCTACTCTAGTCACTTCTGAATCATATATATCTCCTTCTTCCTATTGTCCAACCACAAATGTCTAGTGGATTAGTAAGTAGTTATCCCAAGAATGTTTCAAAAGGTGACTGCATAGTGGATGTATGTACCACCCTATTGTAGGATAAGTACTCATCCCAAGTTCGTGGATATTTTCTATCATACCCTCTAATCGGTTGTACCAAAGTCCGGTTCACCACCTTTGTTTTCCCATTTGTTTGGGGATGGAAAGTCATGTTTCTCTATAACCTGGTGTCCATCTTGTCCCAAAAGGTAGTCCAAAAATTCCCCAAAACCTAGAATCTGTGTCTAAAACAATAGGCTTTGAGAAACCAAAATGCACACATACATTAGCAAAGAAAAGTTTAGTTGCCTCACATCCTTTTGTTGTCTTTTTACATGCCATAAGAACACACATTTTGCTAAATATATCTACAAAAACATATAGATAATCATGTCCATATTTATAAATAGGTAGTCCTCCTACAAAACCCATAGATATATCCTCCAAGGTCAAGTAGGGATTGGTAAATGCATGTACAAACCTTCCTTCCTTCCTGATTTTAGGCTTTCTTGTATAACAAAGTGTACATCCTCTTATGAATTTGGATACTTCTTATTACATATTGGATGAATATACATACCTTTGCAAGTGGGCTATGGTCTTTCCAACACAAAGATGTCATGATACTTTTGAGGTATGCCCTTCCCTCATCAATATAAGCCTTTCTTCTTTTGGCACACAAACCTTCCCCCATCGATAGAGCAACTCATATTTGAGATAAAAATCATCAATACCTATCTTTTTCAGCCCCTTTGGATTGTAACTGTTGATATGTCACCCCAAAATATTTTTTTGAGCATATGCCTCTTCGTAAGACTCCTTCATGAAGGGATAAAAATGAGAGATAGTGGCCAAAATAGAGATTTTTTCCTGTGTGGGTGGCCTAGACAACATGTCTACCACAAAATTTTTGCTACCTTTCTTGTATTTGATTAAAAAATGTAACCACTGAAGGAACCCCATCCATTTGTAGTTATTTACCTACTGCAATTTAGATTACACTTACAAATATCAGAGAGATTTATGGTCAATGTATAAAATAGTTTCTTTACCAAACAAATAATTTTTCCATTTCTGTATCACCTTAACTAGTGCATACATCTCTTTATCATATACTGAATATCCCTTAACTGCTGAAGTGAAAGTTTTAGAATGATAGAATACTCGTTTGCCTCCCTTTAGCAACACTTCTCCCATAGTGTAATCACCAACATTTGTCTCTAATTCAAAGGGATGCTACAATTTAGGAAGAGAAATTACTGAAGCATGACTAATTTTGTATTTTGATA
The DNA here is from genome assembly GCA_018340775.1 of Taxus wallichiana var. yunnanensis. Taxonomy (NCBI): domain Eukaryota; kingdom Viridiplantae; phylum Streptophyta; class Pinopsida; order Cupressales; family Taxaceae; genus Taxus; species Taxus wallichiana. The sequence continues at coordinate 821,337,109 of CM031238.1, forward strand.
ACTCAAAAGTCTACCCTTGTTCCTTACCCCAGTCAAAATCCTTACTCTTTACAGCCATGGTGTGCAGAGGTTCCGCAATAGTGGTGAAGTTTAGAATGAACTTCCTCATGTATTGTGCTACTCCCACAAAACTACTAGTCACTATGGCTCTCATTGGTGTTGGCCAATTTGTGATGGCTCCCACCTTCCTCAGATCCACTTATATCTCCCCATCTCCAACCACAAACCCAAGATAGAAAGGTGATTGTTTTGAAAATTCACACTTCTTCATGTTGCATAGCAGTTTTTTCTCCTTGAGGACTTGCAAGAATTATTACAAATGTGTTATATGTTCCTCCCATGTGGCACTAAAAATCAAAATATCATCCAAATATATAATGGCATAACTATCTATGAATTCATGTAATACAACATTCATCGATCTCATAAATGTAGCGGGTGTGTTACATAAACTAAAAGGAAGTACCAACCACTCATAAAAACCTTGTTTTGTTTTGAAGGAAGTCTTCCATATATCCTCCTCCTTCATCCTGGCTTAGTGATAACCATACTTAACATCCAAATTTGTGAAGAACGCATGTTGAAGTTGGTCCAAGAGATCATCTATATGTGGGAGAGGATATCTGTTCTTTATTGTAATCTTGTTCAAAACACAATAGTTGATGCACATTCTCCAAGAACCATATTTTTTTGGCACCATCACAATAGATGAACCATATGGCGAGGTGCTTGGGCATATCACCCCTTGGTCTAATATCTCCTGGAGTTGTTTCTTTATCTATGTACTCTCTAGTAACGATTTCCTATACAACCCAATATTTTGTAGAGGGGACTCTGGCAGTAGCCGAATCTCATGCTCTACCTCTCATTTTGTTGGTAGGCCATTGGGAGTTTGGAACACTTCCTAAAAATACTAAATTATTTTATCCAAATCCTTCATCCCTTGGTTAGAAACATCTAAAATTTCTACCTTATCTTGTTTATATTTCAATAAAAGTAAACAAAACTAATTATGATTTTCCTAAATTAGTCTCTTCACTTGGTTAGCACTTACCATGGGAAGTTTTAGCTTATGCTGGTGTGCCCAAATTTTGTAATTGAATCCATCCTTGACCCATTTATATCGGTTCTCCCTTCTCATGAATATAACATCCTTGATATATAATTAAGGAATACCAAAAACAACATAAAATACATCAAGTGGAATTACATCAACTTCGAATACATCTATATATTGAGAATTGATCCCAAACTTGAACTTCAATCTTTTTGTTACTGAAATTTATACACCATTCTTCACCCATCCCAAATGATAAGGACTTGGATGCTCATAAGTTTCAAGACCAAGCTTCTTTACAACTACATCAGAAATCAAATTAGATTGAGAACCAGTATCAACCAAAGCATTTACCTTAGTTCACTTGATCTAGATTTCATTTGAAATAGCTTACTCATTTCTTCTTCTTGTTCTTGGTGTTCCAAGTTATTGGTAGTGCATCCTAAATGCTCGTATACATTCGAATTATCCTCTATCTCTACCTCCCCATATGTTTTTACAACATTCATGCACTTCTTGGAGTCCTTGGTTAGGTTCATTGGTTGCAACTTCCAACATGTAGCATTAGTATGACCATTGATATCACAATTATTTCAAAAATTCCTTTGATTTTTAACAATATTCAAGGTGATAGTGGCATTTTTACCTTTCCATTTACCCTTGTGACTTGTTTTCCCGTACTCTTTCTTTGGCTGATTTGTTGATTGTTTTGTCCTTGACTTTGCTTCTCCTTGATTTTTCTTGTCATCTATGCATCATGATTGCACACATGTTTCATTGAGATCCTTGGGCTTTGTGGAGATGACCTTCCTTTATAGGTGATTATAAATTCATCCCAAGTACTTGCTAATAATATCCTCATCCTCTAATTCCATATTAAGCAATATGGCTTGCCTTCGAAACTCTGTAGTATAATCCTACACACTTTAACCACTAGTTTGTCTAAAATACCGCCATTTAATCATTTGGTCAGACTTATGGCCATTTAATCTTCTTTTCCCAACTAGCTCGATGGGTTTCCAAAAAACCAACACATGTCCTTCCATCTTGAGACCTAAAAATGTGATCCTTTGCACCTCAGTGATATTATGCACACTAAAATAAACCTCCAATTAGTTTAACCATTTATTGAGTAATTCTGCATCTACTTGTCCTTTAAATATTTTAATATCAACTTTAGTTTCAAATTTAAAAGGAGCATGATCAGATTTTATCTTTCCCCTTTCAACTGGAGTTTCCTCTTCATGCTCTTCCACATTTTACTCATCTTGGCTCTTTCATATGTGAAATTTCTTGGCCAAACCTCGAACTACTAAGTCTATGGAATCTTACTTAGCCATTGCTTACCTTTGTTGATCTGAGAGTTCCCTTTGGTGTTGAAACACCCTATCCATAACAATTTCCATCGTCTCAATTCTACTAACCAAGTTCTCTTATTCCATTTGTTATCTAATCCTTTGTTTCCACCATTTCATAGATATCTATAGATCACAAGGTATTACTTCTTCACCTTTAGTCCTTTTCACTATCATACAAATAACATAAGAATGAATACCACAGTCCCTTGGATATATATTGTCATCTTTGATACCAAAATGATCTGTAAAATTATACTTTGGAAACTTCCAAGACCACATAATTGTTGTTCCCACTTCCATTTTACTTGAAAATAACATATTACTGAAAGCTAGTGAATAAAACTTAGTGTTTAGAACTACTTACAAAAAATAACATGAATAATTTGTTATGATCCTCATGTGCAGATTTCACTAACACCTCAAGGTTTTGGTGTAATGGTTCATTACATTTGGTATCAGAGCAACCACTTAGGTTTGAGTCTCAACATGGGTGGCTATGCTGGCATTGCAGTGTTCGCTTGAGGTTCATATAGGCCAGGGCATGGTCCCGTTATATGAGCACAAATCTAGCCTGGGGTTTGGGCTATGGAAGCATGGCCGAATGTTATGATCCTCATGTGTGGATTTCCCTAATGCCTTGAGATTTAGGTGCAACGGTTACATAATTCAACACACAATACCAAAATGTTTATCCTGGAGACCCTTGAGTTGAGGGAAAACCATTCAGGAAGGGAAATTAGTATTTTTTCTAGTATTATACTAGCCAATTCAATAGAATACAGATTAGAAGAATCTGAAGGAAGATGGCAATGTTACTTCCTCCCTCTCTACTTGCTTGCTTTTCTCATACACCTTGCTTCTACAAATCAATTCCAACACTTATGGTTTCTTTCTCACTTATCCCATCAATCGATGATCAATTCCACATGCTCTTCTTGCAATTATAGTTATTTCCTATATCCTCCCGTGCACTGGAGAATATGAAGGGTCATACAAGTAAGAGACAATCTAGATGCTTTAAATCCATGATTTCTCGTGAATGTATAATTTTGTTTTATATCATGATAGGACTGCCAACAAATGTAGACCGGTGGTTATGCAAGTGTTGGGCACATTACACTGCCGTCGAGTCTTGCAGAGGGGAAGTTATGCAACCGCCACTCTATAGAAAGCAATGTTTTGTAACTTGACCATTTTCTCCTTCTTCTTAATATTCATTCTAATTTTTGTTTCTCTAATGAAGTGGTGTTTTTCTAGATCCCTATGGATCATCAATCATCAAGATAAAACAAAATGCATCAATCAAAATCAAAATATTGTTAACGATGGCATAATAGATAATCCCGATATACATAATGTACATAACAATCAAATGAAATAATGTAAATCAAAGCAAGCTATTGTTGTTCCTAGTAAATAAAATACTCCCCCTTGTGATAATAAATGAAGACAATTCACACCATTGGGAGATATCCTTTCAAGAGTCTTATTGTAACTATTGATTGCCAACATGGTCACTTACCCCATCATGAAACTTTTTGAAGAAGGGGAACCAAAACCATAATGGTATAAATCCAACAAATATTGTGACTTTCATCACATTGATGACCACCCTACAGACATATATATGATACTTCACCACTATATTCAAGAGCTCATTAATAGAGGAGACATCACAGTCGAATACCTATCACCCAATAAAACACCCAATAATAATTTAAGGGTGCTTTCAAATCCTTTCCTCAAGCATGGTATGAATGGAAAAACTCCTAAAATGGCGAATCTTCAAATAATGATTATTTCAATTCAATCATTTCATTTATCAAAGATATACCTAATACTATTTCCATGATTAAATTTTAAGCTTATAACTATGCAGTAGCCATGCGACACAAGAAGGTTTGGGTGCTTGCAACGAATCAACCATACACTTCCACAACACCTCCAATGTCCATCAATCATACAACTACAAATAATATGAAGACAAAATCAAGTGCTAAACCGACTAAAGTAGTTAGTGATAACACCCGCACATATCTCCCTCATGGTGTTATTAAAAGAATCACATAACTTCCAAGAAATTCTCACTCATTATCTAAAAGAATCTTGTGTTCCTCATAATCTCAATACTCATCAATTCCAATATCTAATTTTTAACCTTTCACCTAACAAACCTATATTGTCATTTGGTCCTGAAGACCTATTAAATACAAATCTTTAAAATAACTCTTTGTACATTTAAGTATACATTTCAAATTATAAAGTTAAAAGGTTCCTTATTTATAATGAAGCTTCCTTAAACATATTTTCTATGAAAATTATGAGATGTCTTAGCCAAATAGAATAGAGTATGAGACCTAACATTATAACTATTCGTGGTTATGGAAACAACGAATGATATTCCTCTGTAATAATCACCTTGTTTATATAACTGGGCCCATGGATATTGTAAACCCTTTGTCATGTTGTTGATGTCAAGACTTCATATAATATCCTCTTTGGTCAACCTTGGATACATGCAATACAAGTTGTGCATTCCACTTTTCACTAGTACATAAAATTCCCCCATAATGGAAAGGAGTTTGCCTTGCTTGCAGATACCAAACCTTTTAAATATTGTAAACTCCTAGAGGGTAGGTATAACCATGAAAATTACTATGCTTACATGGACATATCTATCGAACCTCATTTCATTCCAATTTTCTGATAATAACATTGACCCTAACACACTTTTCCAATCCCAACCTTGTACATCCAAGTCACCCTCTAAACTAAAATTTTCTCAAAAAGGTCTTGGTGAATATAATCTAGAAAATGCATTTCATGTTCGTAAGCTTTCATCATCTCCACATAGCTACAAATGACCTAATTCTCCCTATTTAAAATAATCTCCATTTTACCACCTTGGAAATAATCTTTGGAGATAATATGGATACTTAGGGGACAAATACATTCATGGATCTAATTGCTCTTGATTGGATGGTTGATCTGCTATGAATTCACAGACTATGACAACGATCATAAAATGATTAAAATAATGAAATGGAAAGGAAGAGGACTCGGCTCAAAATAACAAGGCCATCTTGGACCTGTATTATATGTAGACAAGATTAAACATTATGGTCTAGGTTATGAAAATTTTGAAAAATAGCCCATAATATTTGACATAATGATTAGTGAAGAGGACTCTGACTCCAAACTTGACACCAGTTCCACACATTGCCTCTTCAAAGACCTAGCTAAAACCACCCTCTTCCTTGAACACCTACCCATCCATACTCTGGTTATCATTTACCCATTTATCATTCATCAATACTAGCCAAATCATATCTCCATGGACTTATTTTAGAATGAAGAGGCCATCGAGGAGTTTCTCAGGATTCAAGACCCTATTCCCTTATCATATCAAAAGAATGGATTTGATATAAAAAACCATGCTTCTACCTACTTTGACGAGGTATTTGAGTGCACCATTATTTCAAAGATGAATAAAATTAAAAAATAAGAAAAATAAAAATACAATATCACATATTGAAAACCTCACTAAGGCATTATGCAAGAAACAAAAAATAAGAAAGAAAGGAAAAGCAAAAATAAAAGGACGTATTTCTGGTGAAAACCTTCCTAAGGAACTAAAGAGAGGAATATTAATTATGGATTATAAAATTTGACTTGCATATACTTACAACATCACTTCATGATAATGATACATCAAAATTGCTAGTAGAAGAAACCATCATAATCAACATTGGAACAAGTGACAATCCTAAACTATTACAACTCGGTGCAATTTTTTTAGAAATAGAGATATAAACATTCATAGAACTCCGTACTAAGTTTTAGGATGTATTCACATGGTCCTATAAGGATATGCCATGATTAGATCCTTCCCTCATGGTATAAAATCTTTTGGTTCACGTAGATGCAAAATAATTCAAACAAAATTAAGGAAAATGCATCCTAAGGTTGCATTGTTAGTCAAGGTAGAACTTCAAAATTTTCTCGAAGATGGATTTATAAGGTCTATAGACTACTTTGAGTAGATATCTAACATGGTCCATGTTGTAAATAAGACACTTGGAATCTAGATCTACATTGACTTTTAGGATATTAACAAAACTTTTCCTAAGGATAATTTTCGCTACTCAACATTGACACGATTCTTGACTCTATAGCAAGGCACAAAATGTTAGCCCTAATGGATGGATTTTTGGGTTATAACCAGATTCAGATTTTTGAATACTAGTACAGGACAACATTTACAACACCTTAGGGTACACTTCATTACAAGCTCATGCATTTTGGCCTTAAGAATCAGGGACAACATATGAATGTGAAATGAATATCATTTTCCATGACTTCCTTCATGACATTATGGAGGACTATGTTGATGACATCCTTTCTAATTCCAATAGTAGAATAGATAATCTAGTCATTTTATGACATATATATAAAATATTGAGAGAATATAAGGTGTTCCTTAATCCAAAGAAATGTTTTTTTGTGTTACTTTAAGAAAGCTCTTGGGATTCATAGTCTCACAGAGGAGAATTGAAGTCAACCCTACCAAAGTAAAAGAAATCACGGATATTCCTCCACCACATAACCTATGTTAGCTATACGGTCTCCAAGGAAAGATTTAGTGTATCCGGTGCTTCATATCTCATCTTATAGACAAGTTCCATCATTTTAACCAACTTATGAGAAAGGATTTGATTTTAAATCAACATAGGAATGTCAATATTCTTTCACTAAGTTGAAATAACATCTATCAACTCCGCTAGTGCTAATTTTGCCTATCCAAGAAAATCCTATGCTATTATACACACTTACCATAGAACATGCCATCGGGGCATTGCTTGCACAACACAATGATAAAGGGTAGAAAGAATAGTCTACTATTTGAGTAGGAATCTTATATCCCAAGAAATCCAATATTCTCAAGTTGAAAAAGTTTGTTTGGCAATAACATTCACCTTTAACAAGTTATGACACTACCTGCTAAATCATACAAGTAAAGCTTATTGCTAAGGTAGATCCTTTGAAATATATACTACTAGGACCAGTCCTAATAGGAAAAATATCTAGATGGGTCATGATCCTAAGTGAGTTAGATATAGAATTTTGAGTCAAAAAACTATCAAGGGAAATCTCTAGTAGATCAATTTGTCACAACACCACTATTAGGATTTGAACCCCTTCATTTTGAATTTAGTGATGAATATTTATTGTATGTTCATGTAATTCCTTCCTTGAGATTAGTTTTTGATGGCTCTTGGAAAATTCATGGATTGGTATTGGGCATTTTGTTAAGCACAAAAGACAAAAATGATACCCAAATCATACCACATTGGTTTCTAAAGCAATAAAAATATCATGGAGAATGAAGCCCTAATAACTAGTTTAGGATTTGCAACATCATGGTGGCTTACAAAGATGACAATTTTTGGAGATTCTCTTTTGATAATCAAGAGCGTAAACGAATAATATTAGGTATAAGATGATAAATGTGTCCCTTATAAAATAAAGGTCAACAATCTTTGAAGGTTACTTATGGTTTATTACATTTGAACGAGTTCCCCGTGCACAGAACAAAGTAGTGGATGCCATTATGACTATAGTGTAACTTAATGAATTTGATATAAATAAAACACACAAAAAGATTCTCATTTAAAATCTTTTGGTGCTCGCATACAATCTTCTAGATTCCACCATGGTGTGTGAAATTGTTGATCATGAGAACCCCTAGTATCAAGACATTTATACCTTCATTTAAGATAAAACTTATCCCCCACACATGAATTCCCATTATAAAAAGCCTTATCATAATGTGCTTTGCACTATGCTATCCTTACTGACACCCTATATAGTATAGGCTATGATGGGACTCTCTTAAGATACCTCAATCAAGATGAATCTAATCAAACTACAGTCAAATTTCATGTAGAAATTTTTGGTGTATACCTGAGTGACATGGTCTTAGCTAAAAATATCTTATGTGTGGGTTATTATTGTCCCAATATGGGATAAAAACATGTACCTTTTCAAAAAAATTCCAAGCATGTCAAGTAGAAGGGTAATCTGATTCGGTACCATCGAAGCCAAAACAACCTATCACTTCACCATATCCTTTTTCAAGATGAGGGCTCAACTTATCCAACAAAACAAGTCCCACATTATATGATGATCACACCTTCATAATTACTTTCATTTAATATTTCACCAAGTTGATAGAGGTCATTCCTCTCACCTATGTCACTAGGTCAAATATTGTTAAGCTAATCTTTAACCAAATAATTTTCCACTTTGGGATCCATACCTCTCTTATTGTAGATAAATGTACATATTTCAAAAGTAAAAATGTCAAAGTGCTAGTTAAAAATTCCATATCCACCTAAAATGGGAAACTCAATATTACCCACAGTATTATTGATAAACATGGTCAAAATTAGCACACATAATTGTATCGCGCCCTTTGGGTTTATCGTACTTCAATTATGTACTCTAACTAGAGCCACTCTCTTCTCCCTCTATATGGTTTTGAAACCATATTACCCATAGAATTTGAACTCCCTTCCCTTTGTGTATTCCTCCAACATCTGGTGCATGAATAATATTACCACCAAGTACATCTTATAGAACTAGAGCTCCTAGATGAGAGGCACATCCATGCCTTAAATGACCTAAAAGTATATCAGAATCAGATTTGATGCATATAAAATAAATTGATTAAACCAATAAAGTTTGAGATTAGCGACCTTGTCCTTAAAGAGAATCAAAAAAACACAATAAAATAATGGGAAAAACAAGGAAAGTTCAAACCTAATTGGTCGGCATTGTACATTGTAATTTCTATGTTTGAATTTAGAGAAAACAAACTATCGATGAATATGGAAAAAGATAAAATATCCCATGAATGCGGTTAATCTTAAGAAGTTCTACTCCTGAGTCCTCTAAGAGTAATCCCTAGTATAGGGGGCATGTCAGCACAACCTCTTATTCCTCACCCTCATTCTATTTCACTTATCGTATCCTTGCAAACCACCTTGTGTCATATTTTCCTTCTAGTTAGAATGTGAATCCCATACTTTCCAATCATGTTCTCCCACTTCCATTGTATTTTATCCCTTGGTTTCACTGGGATTTCTCATTTTACCATGTTTGATATGGTTTTAGGACACCTTTCTTGTTTTTTAGGTCATGTATGAAAATAAAAATGTATAAAATAAAAGATAAAAAATCAAAAATCAAAAATCCCCAAAAAACAATATAAAACGATCAAACTTCAAAAACTCAAAACAATCAAAAAATATAAACATTCATAAAATGTTACACAAAATCTCAACAACTGTCAACATATTTAAACAATATCGTCATTTTTCTACAATCCTAATTATCATTCCATATCATCTTACAATTATCATTTTTCTTACCTCTTACATGCATCATGTCCTATTGGCAATATCATCAATAACCCCTTCGTGTATACCCTCACTTGGGGCACATTTGGTTCTCAAGATCTTTCTTGTAATCATCTTTTCCTAGAAAATCTGGCCCAATCCAATTTCAGATCCCACTTCATTGAGATACAATAAGAGTTTCATGAGGAGTTACTTACCTCCTCTCTTTGGTCTGATCCAATCCCCTTGCATGTATCCTTTCATGGGGGCATTCACATTTGTTGTTTCTTCATTGTGGAACACACTAGGAGGATAGTTAAATATTTTTATTAACAATTGTGTTACATTGTTATTGTTATCTATTCACTTAGTAATAGTAATCTTGTTAGCATCTTAGTTTGTATATATAATCTTATTTTGTCTATATTATTGTATTCATACGGGTTTATTTTGCAATCCTTTCATTGTTTTGTAATATATTTTGTGTGTTTTTAATCTTGTTATTCATTCTAAATTTGCAATAATGAATTAAAATTAACACAATCATCATACATCCATAATAAATCAAATAAAATCATCATCTACTTTAATCATTACCAGCATATCAACATTTATAAACAACTACTTCAAATAAAAATTACACATCCTCATCATCTATCATGTCAAATGTCCATATATCACGTGTACATAATAAATAAAGTCCATATCATAAAAAATTGTCCATTCACACTATATCAAAAATGTCATATACATATCAGTGTGCCATTAAGGGCATCAATCTACAAAAATGTTCCTTCATCAAGAGCCATATACAAAAAATAAGTATACAATGCAACATCAAAAGTGAGTCATCCAGGACTCTCTCCTACATTGGGATTGCCTTGTGTCTCTTCAGCATCACTAGGTGGTGGCATCTACACTCATCTAACTGACCTTGACAGCCTCTGTGACTAGGTTGGATAATTTTCTTTCATCTAATAATACCTTGGATCTCTTTGGCCCTCAGCACTTCGCCTCATATAATACTTTATAGTATCCTACCTCCTGTGATGCTGCCATGACATCCTACATTAAATCACTCATACTCCCTGCCTCCACCACATGATGTGTGACATCACTCTCATTTGTCACTTTCCATAACTATAAGACAAGATATCTTCTCTCTTTCACATTATGGTGTAGCTATTGTATCAAGATGTCTCTCCCAACAATCCTCTGATCTAGCTTCCTCTAAAGGGTTTGTATGGTTATAAATGTAATATCTCATTGTACCATAGCATTATCCCTCTCTCTCTTGTAACACGACCATTGATGGTCCAACTAATGATCATGTAATTGGCATATGTACTGTGGTTGTACCTATGTAATTTTATGCCACACATCCTTACCTCTTTCTTTACCCTATCCATCACCACCTCCATCTCCATCTCCTCCTAATCTAGGTGGCCTCGATGGCCATAATTGAACCTATATTGGTGCCTATAACGACACTTTTATCTATATGGCGACCTGAATCTGGACCCTTCCCTGGAACATTTTTAATTACATGCATCTACACCATTAGAATATGCACTAGTACACATAATGGAACATGTGGCTAGATTTCAAACTGTACCAACAACTATACTAGAATCTGTTGTGGCATCTAAGACACATGTACAACCTGTACCTACCAACCATGTCTTTGTACCTATGAACCCTATCCTTGTTTATGTCCCAGCAAATTTTCCTCATCCTAAGCCTCAGCCTATGTTGATAAGATAATACCTGTTAGAGATCACACAAGAAGTCCGTGCAGGAGAGAAGGCCAGGATCAAGGGTGTGAAGGGAAAGGAAGAATACGCGCGCGGGGGGCAAGTTCAACTTTCAGGACTTGGCTGATTTTGAGCATGAAGACCTATTTTTAGAAGATGGCGTCCATAGCACATAAATGAGGCAGAGACATGTGCATCACACATTGTCTATCTTTATAGGATCGGATTGAAGCGTTTTGCATAGAAATGAGCTAAGAATAGGATTGTCACTTCAGTTAATTATAAGAAGTCTATATATAGCACACTTACATGTGTGGCTATGCCTATAAACGATGCATGGCTATTAGTAGCATGCGACCTATTTTTGGAATAGATAAGTAGTGAAGGGAAATTCCCCACCATATATATATGATGTGAATCACATAGTAGTGGAGATCTAGGGATATGCAGAGCGTAAGAGGTAAGCATAAAGAGATATGTGCATATGACTGGATTATTATATCAGATCCATGCATGCATTGGTATAGATTACCATTATTGTAAGGATCTTATGTGTTTATTAATAGATGGAAGATATTGGATGAATCTAAGTGTCATTCCTGTGTGTAATTGAGTAGTGCATGTTCTTGATTCAATCATGATTATTGTTTAAGCTTGTTCTTTCCTAGATCTAAATATGGCATGCATTGTAGAATGATGGATTAGTTATGGATCTATATGTTTCTTCATTCACCATGTTAACATCCTGCTATAGCAACCCTAAAGAGGGACATGGTACCTTTGCGCTTCGGTGAGTGCTTAGTCTAGGTTGAGTGATGTGCCAACGTGTCTAGGGTGTTATCTAGTAAATTCTAGGCTGCATCATTGGTTCCATTGCCGGGACCTCTTTTTCAGTTGTTTTCAGGATGGTTCGCAATGAAGATGTACTGGTTAACTCTAGCAAGTATTGAGGAGTGGATACATGATCTGGAGGAAGAATATGCATGGCGGTTCAACATTGGATCTGAGTTTAACACACGTAGTTGGGTAGAACAAAATCTATATGACAACTTATATGAGAACTTTTTGCCATCTTTCTAGTAGAATTATACGAGTGGTTGATTGCTTATGCATCTAAGTGGAATTGGAGGTATCGCGCACTTGTCTGGACACGGAATAATTTCAAGCCCTTTATGATGGTGATTTGATATGGAATCACACTTTGTGGATACGTGGTTTTATGGTGTTCTAAATAGTTATATTTTGGAATATTCAATTTCAACGTATTCTTTCTTGGAGGTAGCTGAATTCCAGTTTTTACGGTATCCTAGAGGAGCATATCTGCAAGGTATTCCACTGGCAATCAAGATCTTGATGGTAACTTTGAACCTAGAGAGTAAATTGATGGCTAACTAAACCTCACCATGCACGAGGGCAGGAACAAGTTTGGTGAAAGATGGAAGACCTAGCAGTAGAAAGGCAGAGAGAGGAAAGGTGGCTTAAGTATAATGAGGCGTGCAAGAGGGAGATAGAGAAATAATGTACCATTGCAAAAAGTATGGCGTTGAGGAGAGAGATGGATCATGAAGGATTTGAAGCTCATGTAGAAGATGTGGAGCCAGAGCATCAGGAACTCCCCATCTTGTAAAGAATGAAAGAGATCCCGTGTTGGCTTCACACAGAAGTTCACCAACAAAGACTACCTAGGCCAAGTGCATGCATCTTAATCCACCTAGTGACCTAGCCCTTGCGTTTGGTTTTCCAATATCTAGTATGACAAGTAACCAACAAGCTAACTTGGGAAGTAGGAGAGTAGGAGTAAGTTAGGAAGCAAGCACATCAATGGTAGGTCAAACGGCTTCATTATTTGGAGGAACATTTTTAGGCGCATCATCTGCACATAACGTGCGCACGCAGAATGTTAGATTCACCTCTGGAAGTGGAAGTAACTCACAGACTATAGGGGTTCAATATAGTACTACTATTGGAGCACAGGGGAGTACATCTACAAGTCATATTCCAACTACAGGTAGAGGATCGGGAGGATCTGGTGGTTATGGAGGCGGAGGAAACATAGGAGGTTCGGATTAGGTGGTCAAGGCCCACAAAGAACATCAAAATATCTATATCGAGATGTCTCTTTGTCTCCAAGAGTATAGAGGTATAGAGGATGCTACCAAACATGTGTATATGTGTGAAATATTATCGTGTGTGAAAGATATCAAAACTTTTGAGTGTAAGGCAAGTCAATTCGCTACTACCTTGCAGGGATGAGCACAAAATGGTATAGGAAGTTTGACCTGATCAAACTTGCGTGGATTATGTAGCATTGAAGGATGATTTCTTAAAAGAGTTCTATATCCCAAAATTTTAGCAGAAGAGTATCAGTGTGCTCAAAGATATCAAACAGGGCACTACTGAGAGTGTACGTGAGTATGATGCCTACTTTAAGACACTTCTATCTAAGTTGTCTTATGATATTCACACCAACCAACATGCATAATGGTTTTTTGGAGGATTGATTACATTGTTTAGAAGGGTGTTATTGCATAAGACATACACTGATCTACGTGAAGCATTGGAGGCATCCTTATATGCTAACACAGTTGGGAGCATTAACACTAGTGTTAGTCCATTCTTAGAGGTAAATATTGGAGCCATGGAAATGTAGCTAGAAAAATTATCGACAAATTCAGCTCATGAAACACACTCAGGGATTTGGTGTACAGATTGTGAAGTGGAAGGTCACACCAAGGATAGTTTCCCTCATAGATCTATACGTTCATTACTGTTAGACTGTGAAATATATCATTTGAATCATGATTCTAGCCACTGTCCTTTATTACATCGACACAATAATGAAGAATGTATCCTGCTTTTGCAAGATTTACAGGTCCATGACCCATGATACTAAGGATTGTCGATTGATTGGTTAGATCCATGATGCTATAGACATTGGGGTACGATAGACAAGTGTAACGGATAACTCTAAGAACAAGAACGAGCACCAGGATCGGGATCATAATCAACCGTGCTATGACAGGAATGAGGGCCATTTTGAAGGAGGTCATGGAAGAGGATGTGGATATCAAGGTGGATATGGAGGATGAGGCCATGGTGGAGGAAGAAGCGAGTTTCCTCGCGAGAATATGCTATACATGTGGATCCCCTGATCATTATAGGCGCGAATGTCCCTAGAATGTTACATGTTCTTTCTGGAAAGAATCATAGCTATGAGGAGTGCCCAGACTTATATGAGCATCTCAGTAAATAACATAAGTAGGAAAACAAAGGCACATGGATGGTTAGGATCCAGCGCACAGAGGAAAATTAGTGGATGCCCAAGATAACACCAGAACCTGAGGCCTTAACTGTGAAGATTACCACACGTGCTGAAGTGGCACGTGCAAGAGAGGCATCGTACCAAAGCCTACAATCATTAAGGAGGAGGTTCTGCATGCAAGGTACCCAGATCCTACCCATCAGAAGGAAGTCTATCAAGAGACCATGGAGGTCCTCAGAAATCTTCAAGGTGAAATACAATGTTTAAAAGAGTAGTCCAGAAAGATGGAATAGAAGAAAGAAGCAGGGAAGGTCCCCTTTGATATTGATGACATCAGAGAGGTGTGTAAAATGTTGCGCCAGAGAATATTATTCCATTATTAGGGAATTGGTTGAAGGGGAACACTCTGCATGAAAGCACTGAGAATGAATGACAGATCCTACATGTAAATATTCCCCCTGATAGCATTGACTATGATAAAGAGATCACTCTAAATGTTGTTGTAGATGGATGGTTGTTGAGCAATATTTTGATTGATATAGGTGTGGAAGTCAATGTGCTTACTTTAGATGCATGGGTAAAAATGGGGAGACCTCCATTACAACCATCATCTAATGTGTTGTTTATGGAAAATAGGACTAAGGCCACTCCCATAGGAGTTTTGAAGGATGCATCTATAACCATACAAGGGGCCAAATTCACTAGGGATTTTGAGGTATTAATACTTGCAGAAGCAGATAGTTTTCCAACTTTTCTTAGACGCCCTTGGTTTTATGAAAATAATGCTAACTCGAGATTTAATAAGGGGTATATTATCTTTGAGAACAAAGAGGAAAGGGTTGTGATACCTTTGATAGATGGGAATTCTACACCATATGTTGAGCCTCTAAGTGAGGAAGACTTGAACATAATCTATGTACACGTTATTCAGGATCCAGAGGTCAATGAGCCATCAAAGGAAGGCATCATACAGTGGGAGGATTCTCACTCTATTAGTGATACTACGAGTATTTCTTGTGACAATTGGACTCATGGTACATAGGAACTAGTAGGGCATGAGGTAAAAAGCATGGTTGTGCACAAGAATGGACTTCATTCTATTCGACGGATAGGTAACACAGTACCTTGGTATACAGGAGTAGAAGATCTTCATGTATTCTTATAAGCCATGGAGGCACAGTGTATAGACCAGGTTAGGAGAAGAGACATGTTTGCATATATCTTGTGTGGGTCATCAACGCATTGGTGGATAGTTCATAGAGATAATCTTATGGAGTGGAAGGAGATTAGAATTGCCCTATCTACCAGGTTTGTAAGAAGCAATACACCTACGTAGATTTTCACTTATAATGGTGATCAACCTGTTTAGCACCACATTCAATAGTGTGAGATAATTTAGACAATAGGACATAAAGCATTACCACCTTCACTTTGGGTGCATAAATTATATTCCACTCTACAAGGGTGCACACACGCTTGGTATGTATACATAGAACTACATCGAGAGATTGGAAACTAGAAAAAATTTATTACAGAATGATCCAGACCTTTGAATACTTTTCTTTCCAACCTCCAATAGAAGAGGCATTAAAATTTGTCAAGTAGTTAACCATGGGAGATAGTGCAAAGGCAGAGGAAATCATACATGAATTATTTGGTGAGATAGAATTAGGCGTGCATTTTAAATAAGAAGGAGAAGACTCCATATTTCTTGAATTTGTTTGCCTTAAGAAAGAAAAAACAAAGATGGTGTACATCATGGATGATGAGGAAGTTGAAAACATGGATATTGACCATGCACATGGGGTGCGCGAGGTCTTGATAATTCGAGATAAGGATATGCATGCATACCATGAACCAATGAAGATAAAGAAGGTCAATATAAGATCGGAGTTTGAGCTTAAGGTGGCCATAATTGGAGACTACTGGTTAGACTCAGAGGTGACAAAGATTATTGAGTTACTACGGGATTACCAGGACTTATTCCCTTGAGGGTATCATGGCCTTAAAGGCATGTATGAATAACTTGGGGAAATAAAGATAAAACTTAAGGAAGGTGCCTGTCTAGTGAGAAAGAGAGCTTATAGAATGAATCCTAATTTGCGCAAAAAGGTAAAAGAAAAAATTGATACAATGTTGAAGTCTAGAATCATTCGACCTTTGGATGAGTCAGAATGGGTTAGTCCTATGGTGATCAGTATAAAAAAGGATGGTAGAATTCAAATTTTTGTTGATTAAAGGGAGCTAAACACAGCATGTGTCACAGATCCCTTTCCTACACCATTCACTGAGGAAATACTTGAAGGAGTAGTAGGGTGCAAAATCTATTCCTTTACAGATGGGTTTTTCGGGTATCATCAGGTTTGATTTTCCCAAGAGGATCAGGAAAAGACAACTTTTACTACTGAATGGGGAAACTTTTCCTATACTGTGATGCATTTTGGATTGAAAAATGTGCACTGTTGTATTCTCATGCATAGTTGTTTAGGCATTCAAATATTTTATTCACAACTTCTTACAGGTCTACCTTGATGATTGGATAGTATATGGGCTTGTTAAGGATCACTGTGAAAATTTGTGCTTAATGTTTGAATGATGCAGGTAGTTGAGTATCTCTCTGAACATCAATAAGTGCATATTTTCTACACCTTTTGGAATACTATTGGGACACATAATCTACAAGGAAGGATTGTTTGTTGATCTAGCTAAGGTTGTAGTCATTTTAGGGTTGGAAGCACCTACCAGTTAGAGTGAGGTGTGTGGATTTTTAGGTCACATAGGATATTATAGAAAATTCATCAAGGGATATGCAAAAATTTCCACACCTTTGGAGGAGTTACTAAAAGGAAAAGGTACATTCTATTGGGGAGAATTGCAGTAGCGCACATTTGAAACATTGAAAGAGAAACTTACTACTGCGCATATCCTGCATTTTCTTTCCTCAAAAAAAACATTTCATGTACACGTGGATGCCTCTAGTATGGCCATTGGCATAATATTAGCTCAACCTGGAGAAGGTATTTTAGATCATCCTATTTGCTTTGCTAGTAGGAAGCTGACGCCTGCCGAACAAATTATACAACTACAGAGCACGAAGATTTGTCAATGATCTATGCATTACACAAGTTTTGGTAGTATTTGGTAGCTACACCATTTGTATTCTATACAAATCACATGGCATTGAAGTACTTGGTAAACAATCCCATCTTGTAGGGGCGCATATGCAGATGGGTACTCTTATTTCAAGAGTTTGATTTCACAGTTGTGGTAAAGCCAGGGAAAAGTAATTCTAGACCAGACCACCTATCTAGAATTCACTTAGGAGAAGAAGCACAGACATTTGAAGAAACCATGCCAGATGCCTAGTTATATAGGTTATAACGCATGCCAACTGAACTTGATGACATTGTTGTTTTTCTACGGACTGGTATGACACCAGAAGGAATGAAGGCATTGGAAAAGAAACAACTTTCTATACGTACGACATCTTTTATGTTGATCAGTGGTGGCCTATAAAAGTTAGGTAGAGATGAAGTATTACATTGTTGTGTATTAGACCATGAGCATAAGGATATAATGGACGAGGCTCACGGTGGTATTACAGGTGGCCACTATGTAGGTGATGCTACAACACGCAAAATCCTACTTATTGGATTATGGTGGGAGACTTTGTATAAAGACTATAAAGAATATTGTAAGGTGTGTGATCATTGTCAATGCCTAGGAAAACTAGGACAAAGAGATGAAATGCCACTAAGACCTATTATTAGTGCAGAACCATTTGAGAAATGGGCCATTGATTTTATAGGACCTATTTCCCCAGTCGCGGGCATGACTGGATCATGCTATATCATTACTTGCATAGATTATCTCACACGATCGGCAGAAACAACACCTAGGAAGGACTGTACAGAAGCTAGGTTTCTATGGGAGAATGTTCTTATAAGATATGGATGTCCTTTAAGTTTGACAATTGATAGGGGTACACACTTTTTAAATGAGACCATAAGGATCCTATTAGATGAGTTTATGGTTGCCCACCATAATACTACACCTTACCACCCTCAGGAAAATGGAACTGTTGAGGCTTTCAACAAGATTTTGAGCCAAACATTGACAAAAATTTGTGATATTGGAAGAAAGGATTGGGATGATAAAGTTTCAGCTATTCTTTGGGCATATAGAACCACTTATAAGAGATTGAACAAGGCCACACCATTTTAGTTGGTGTTTGGCATCGAAGTCGTTCTTCCTATAGAATTCATGTTACCTTCTTTGCACATTGTGTATGCTAGAGGTCTAGCTGATGAGCACACTTTAGAAGAGCAAATTGAAAATATGATTCAATTGGATGAGCGATGAGCCATAGCACATTGGAGTCAGAAGTAGGAAAAGGCCAGGTAGAAAGCATGACATGATAGAAATATAAAGGATAAGAAGTTGGCAGTTGGACAAATGGTACTTCTTTATGACTCTAAGTTCTTATGCCATCCAAGAAATCTCAAAGTACATTGGTTGGGGCCATATGTCATCACTTACATACTTGAATCAGGTCCTTACTAGTTAGAAGCAATTGATGGAACATAGCTATCCGGTTACTTTAACGGGAGTAGGTTGAAGCCCTACTATAAATAAGTCTTCTTGGTCTTTATAATAAGGTAATATTACCATTTAGATTAGGTTTTAATTATGTATTTCCTTAATTTATTTCCTTCATTATCATTATGCTTTATCAATTTTGTTGTTTTTCTTGTGTAATAAGCGTCCTTCAACGCATGAAGATAGTTACTATGTGAAGAATTTTTATGTGTAGAAGACTGCACATACATTTAGTATGGGGTGGTTGTAGTTATCCAAGTAAAAGACTATGGGAATTGAAAGGTGAAATGGGTGTGCGTTAAGTCAAAATAAGATTGCTTCTCAAAAGTGACTAAGGATGGAGATGAATGAAAGGAAAATATAACGTGAGGTAAACAAAGGCCATGATAACTACCAAGAGAAGGTATAGTGATGAGGTACTCAGGTACAAGGGCACGCATTGAAGAGAAGTATGTGACCAGAGGCTAGGAAGCTGTGCTTGAAGGTTATAGCTGGGGTACAAAGATGTAATACGCGGAACAAACAAATTTGGTCAATGAATGAGAGGATATTTGGTAGGTAAAGAGGCAATAAATGCATCAAAAAATTGAAAAACTATATAAGGATGGGATGCAAATTCATTTTTACCATTATGACTAAGAGTATTTGAGGAAAGAGCTAAGTGCAAAGAGCCGAGTGATCGGGTTAAGGTGTGAAGGGTGTGAAACCAAGCATGACAAACATATCTATGTGAAAATAATCTTGTGTCCCTAGTGGTGAAGGGTTTGAGTGAAGCAAGGTGACAGAGAGGAGTTAGGGCACAAATTTTCCACCTAGGGCATGATTGAATCGAGCTAGGGTTTGATTCAAAAATTATAGAGTTAAAGAGGAGATGATTGTAAGGTAAAAATGGCACCCAAGAAGGCAGCTGCAATAGGAGAAAAAGGAAAGAAGAAGGTGGTCGTCAAGGAGGAAGAGATGGCACCCGAAAGCAATTTTTCATAAATGCAATATCCGGAGTCATCATCAGCTAGGAATGGGATTCACACATCAAAAAGAGAAAAGTAAGCGAATACAGTCACAAGACTTTAGAGAAGAAGAAGGATCTCGATTCCTTGCTCACTACGAGGATGAACAAACGTATGGCGATGACATGCTAGTTTATGATGATGCATGTGAGAAGCTTCTGAAGAAAATTGGGGTCTACCAAATATATGAGCTTCCATATTTCGGGAAGTATGAGCTCTTGTACCATTGGCTCATGAGTAGAGTACATAAGGACTTCTTTTACTTTACACGACGTAGAGTTAGAATCTCATCCATGCTTATCTCAATGGTGATAGGTTTGAAGGCCACATGAGAGGATATAAAGAATGATCTCATAGATAAAGATGCAATCTCAAATACCAGATAGGAGTTGGTGTACCTGAAGGGTCTGTGAGGTATGGATATAGATAAGTTGAAGAACTATCTGGATTTGCAAGCAATAGCACACCTTGTTACAAAGTTGAACAATCAAGAGTGGTGGTCATAGGTAAATACTATGTGGTTACACATTGCACGCAAGATGTCAGAAGGAGTAGTCTACAATATTGCAGGCTACATTGCAGAGAAAATAGTTGAGGAAGCATGCACAGGAGGGAAGATCAGATTTGGGGATGTTCTATTATCACTGGTATTCATGGAAATTGGAGTACCAGACGGGCCAAGGAAAAGGTATGGGAATACCCCATGGAGAATAAGTCACCAACTGAAAGGTTTAGCAAGTACCTATGTAAAGGGTCCATGATAGATGACATCAAGAAAAGGTCGGAGAAATGGTATGATAGGCTCGAGCAAAATTTGAAGAAGAGTGGCACATCCCAAAGGACCTACCATCAGCAGTGGAGAAACAAGTCTAGTTTGTTGTATATCAACATTTACTGCACCGAGCACTTCCCAATGAGAGATGGAGTCTGGTGCCCTTGGTGTCAATTACCGTATGCATTCATTGCAAGGTATTTCTAATCATTTGTTCATAGATTTAAAGACATGCACCAAGTGGTATTCAATTCAAATAAGGTATATTGCGACTACCACACATTGAGGAAGAAGTATGTGTATCTAGGAAGAAGTGCCTATGTCGAGAGGCTCATTTCGGAGGTGTTCAATATTAAGCCAATAAGTCTGGCTATAGCAGATATAGGGGCAACATTAGTGTATCTTCAGCTAAAGCCCAAGATGGAGAACAATAAGTATGTGGAAAATGAATTCTCACTCCCAAGGCAACCTGAAGGGTAAGCACACAATGGAAAACATACCGGCGCAAAGGCCCACAAAAACTATTTTTAAGTAGAGGATGAAGAAGAGGAGCGTGAAGATAGTGGAGGATTAGAGTGTAGAAGAAAGTAACCATATGATAGAGAAGATTCACAATGCATGTGACCACTCCACCTCAAGGACATGACGAAGAGGAAGATACTAGAGGTTAGCGGGGAGCATAGATTTAAGAAAGTATTCAGATGCACAAGGACTCAAGGTGGAACCCCACAAACGGTAAAGAAAATCACCTCATCTCTCTCCACACAAGGAGACAGCTAAGCCAAAGAGGAGAAGAAAGTTGAAGTTGGATGAATAAGAAAAGGAATCAAGGGAGAAAGAGCATGCATCTCCTACCCCACTTGAGAAAGAAGATGAGCCACAGAACGAGGAAGAGAAAAAGATGAAGAGATGAAGGACGGAGAAGAAAGAGAGAAGGAAACCTTTGGATCCATGCATGTGACTACTCAAGATGTAACAGACAGACTCCTAACCTTGAAGCTACAATTCCCAAGGGTCCTAGATTGAAGAGGATGAGTGGGGAACATAGTGCACCACTCATGGGCTATGCAGAGGACACCGGAAAAATCATCCACGCCCGTTTCCAAAGCACTATAGAACAAAAGGATTTATTTGGCTGGGAATTAATGGATGGGGATATGGTGACCATTCACACTAGAAATAAACTCTCATGGTCAATGCACACCCACATGGATGAGCCTAATTTTGATGTATGTGAGGAGTCATGTGTGTCAAGATGAATGAAGAAGACACCTCAAGCTAGGAACATAACAGTTAAACCTACTATTATGTTAGATGAACAAGTTAGCAATGCACTAGTAAAGGTTTCTACTAAGGTTGCAAGAAGAAACATGGACAAGGCCGCAACAATCGAGCACTGTGTGAGGAGTTGAATATGAAGGATGCATTCATAGCATGCCTGACCTAAGAGTAGGAATTAGAGAAAAAGAATGGTGTGTTAATTGGCATGGCAGAGGCCATTGGAGATCATGTGATGAAAGTGTACCCACATCTAAAATCTAAGGTACCAGAACAATTCCCCTTAGTAATGCATTATGTTAGAGCTTTGGTGGACTTGGTATTGGAAGAGGACACAATCAGAATGCCAAAACAAAAGAATCTGAAGAAGAGGTCAAAGGGCTAAGGCTGCAGTAATAAAAAGATTGCATCATACGAAGGCTTACTGCAAGTGCTCCAAGAAGAATTGAAAAAGGTGGATCATGCCTTAAATATATGCATAGCTCCAAAGGCACTGATCAAGGTAAAGACTTTGGAAGAAGATAATGTAGTCTAGAAGGCTATGAAGGATGATACCTTGGGCCGTGTAGAATGGTTAACACTCATAAAGAAAAAGTGTGAGGCCCTAGCAGCAACATAAGAGCCACACAAGGAAATATTAGATGAGCTTGGGAAACTCATCACACAAAAGATGGATGCGCTAGAAGGAAAACATACTGCAATGTCCAGCATTATGTTGGTATTGCAGAATGAAAAAGGTGAAGTTACCCAAGATGAACTGGAGTCTATTATTATGGACATACCAGAGTAGGCAGAGAAAGCATTCACCGAGTGGTAGGCCTTGGAGGCCAAAATAAAGGAGGAGTATCCAGATTTGATCCTTCAAACTGATACAAAGGAGGCTACCTCATAAAACTTCTTTATTCATCTACATTCTTTCTTATTATTTCCATTCAACATTCTTTACTTCAGTTTTGGAGATAACCATTGTCGGGACAACAATGAGATTAGTGTGGGGTAATGTTGATCAAAGAATACTTGTTAGAGATCACACAAGAATTCACGTGGGAGAGAAGGCCAAGATCAAGGGCACAAAGGGATAGGAAGAACATGTGTGCAGAGGGCAAGTTCGACTTTCGGACTTAGCCAATTTTGAGCATGAAGACCTATTTTTAGAAGATGGCGTGCATAGCACATAAATTAGGCAGAGACATGTGCATCACACATTGTCTATCTTTAGAGGATCGGATTGAAGCATTTTGCATGGTGACGAGCCAAGAATAGGATTGTCACTTCAGTTAATTGTAAGAAGTCTATATATAACACACTTACATGTGTGGCTATGCCTATAAACAATGCGTGGCTATTAGTAGCATGCGGCCTATTTTTGGAATAGATAAGCAGTGAAGGGAAATTCCCCAACATATATATATGATGTGAATCACATAGTAGTGGAGATCTAGGGATATGCAGAGTGTAAGAGGTAAGCATAAAGAGATATGTACATATGACTGGATTATTGTATCATATCAATGCATGCATTGGTATAGATTACCATTATTGTAATGAGCTTATGTGTTTATTAATATATGGAAGATATTGGATGAATCTAAGTGTCATTCCTGTGTGTAATTGAGTAGTGCATGTTCTTGATTCAATCATGATTATTGTTTAAGCTTGTTCTTTCCTAGATTTGAATATGGCATGCATTGTAGAATGATGGATTAGCTATGGATCTATATGTTTCTTCATTCACCACGCTAACATCCTGGTATAACAACCCTAAAGAGGGACCTGGTACCTGTACGTGATTTG
This sequence comes from Taxus wallichiana var. yunnanensis, assembly GCA_018340775.1. NCBI lineage: Eukaryota > Viridiplantae > Streptophyta > Pinopsida > Cupressales > Taxaceae > Taxus > Taxus wallichiana. Next base: position 821,361,390 of record CM031238.1, read on the forward strand.
GGTGAGCACTTAGTCTAGACTGAGTGATGTGCCAACACATCTAGGGTGTTATCTGGTGAATTCTAGGTTGTATCAACCTGACCCAGTCTAAACCTAACTAATCTCTTTGGCACACCTATGGATTCCATAAGTGTAACTACTATTGTCGATGCATATGGGATAGTAATAAACCAAGGTATAAGCATCGCATACCATGAATTATACTCAAGAGTAGTCCGTGGATCAATAATTCAATGCTTGGATATCCCATGCCTATGGCATAACTCTGAAGAAGCTTGGCCTCACAAATTGTTCCCCAATATGTGGACCAAGTTCCACTATCTCACTTGCAACATGCGTATATTACTACTCCATGTCAGGTATACCTTGCACTACTTCCAACTACCATCTAATCATATCAACTATGTATATCTATATAATATGGCTACGACTATCGATAATAAAATGATCCACCTTCATTGTGGATAGTTCTATCCTATTTACACCCCACTAGTACAACCGGTATGATCTCCATGGTACCATCCACAACTGTAGGTCTTCAAATTCCTAGATATAAAAAGATATGTCCCACATATATGGCCCATATGGACTCCACCTTTAATCTCCCATCTAAATAATTATAGCTCCCTGATCTATCTATTATGTAAGATGCACACTGATCGTCTAATTGTTATATGGTCTCATGATCATATTCGTAGTAGTGTCATTGGAATCGTGCTCTTATGCCCTCTCGTAGAATATTAGATGTAATTTTGTGTACAAATACACTAAAGTACATTGATCCCATCCAAATACATTCACCTCCATTAAATCTACCACCACACTAATCATACCAATCTGAAAATGAGATCATGTCTTATTAGGAAAATAATAAATGTTAATCAGAGCTATAAGATAGATACCAATATGAAGTCTAGCTATGGTCATATCCTCCATGCACCAATACAAGTGCACCACCATCCCCTCCCTAGGTATATCCTACAAGTAAAAAATTCCAATATATTCCCTCATATTCGTCTCACCTTTGCATCCCACTGCACTAGTCTTCCCTATACTGGTACCCGAAGAAGCCAACACACATCCTCTAAGGTAATCATCATCTCTCTGGTCGGCAGCCTAAAAGTTTTTCTTGTTGTGCCACTGCTCAGCCAATGTAGTAAGTAAACAATGGTCCAATCTAATATCTATAAATTGTACTATATAAGTCATTCTAGTCACCCCCATAATACGATCAAATGTCTCTAGTTTATGCCTATGATTCTCCTCTAAAATGACCACAATCATCCATGGCACTCTCACACATCCAATGGTAACAATCTCTTCTATAAACCATCTATAAAACTTGTTAGATCATCATTATTCTATTCTAACTCTCAAAAAATCTTCTAAAATCACCTAATAACACTAGCGCACCCATTGATACAGTAGCACATGTACTTATATGATAGTGTGTACACTTCAATGGTAACACATTCACATTTCCACGTACACCTTAATGCTAGTGCATTGACATTAACATTCATGCTTCTACTTTACCACTATCGCATTTAACACACTAGCACATTCTCTACTTAATGCACGTTCTCTTACTTACACACTAGCGTGTGCACGTTGATGCTAGCACATTTCATGGGTTATGCTAGCGTAATCAAGTGCATATGTTACCATTAAAAATTATGTTTTGTCCTAGACCTGACTAGCATTAAATGAACCCAACAAATAAGATATTTTCACTATGTATTCTATTACCCTCATCTCGCCTCAACCTGAACTCTTGAACACGGTCTACATGATGTTTCTATTGTGATTGGCAAGCCATCTCTCATCAATCATAGCTCAAATATCACTCAAATAGGATAAGGATTCTAATTATGCAAATGACATATGTCATTTTCTAACCCTCCCTCCCATCTATTTATACCCTTATAACCCTAGTTCTCTTATTTTTGGCCTCCGTGAAAAAAACCACTAATTTATTTTGTTGTTTCTTTGGATGTTTATCCACAACTTCTTCTTTCTTCTATCAAGCGGTTGTCCACTTCTCAGTTGCAATTACCACCCACTTGTGATGGCTCTCCAATCAACTAGTTTGGACTCACTGGGGCATCCAAATGATTCACCAGGGAAACTCCGGAAGTCCCTACCACGTGGTTGTCATTTGGTCCATTCCACCAACACCCTCTTTCCCGAGTCAAACATAAAAAATCTACAAAACTCCAATACTCTATATCTCCAAAACTATCCAAAAAATTGAAAAAATAATAAAAATCCAAAACATTCAAATACTCACAAAATCCAAATTCTTTTTACAGAACATCACAAATTCCAACCAATCAACACATCTCAACCAAATATAACTTTTAACTAGTATCGTAGTGATTGATCTAATCATCTTGTGACTATCATAACTAATCATCTTCTACCTTGCATGTCACTATCCTTTCTTGGGAAATTTTGGCTCTCATTCTCTCCCTTTCATGTCATTATCCTTGTTTGGGGGAAATGACCCTTTTTAATCTTAGATCAATCTTTAATGCGGATCCAAAAAGAGTGTCATGAGGGGTTATTTAATGTTTTTCTTTGGTCTGATCCTATTCCCTTGCATGTCAATATCATTTCTTGAGGGCATTTCAAATTTGTTTACTTATCACTGTGGAATGCTTTAGGGTCATAGTTATTTTTCTTCCTTTAAATTCGTGTTGCATTGTTGCTATTATTTTTGGACTAATTACACATATTTCATTATCTTCTTAGCTCATTTATAGTCATGGGGCATACTTTTACTATGTATATTAGATTTTTTTATTTTTTATCTTTTCTTTTCTTTGGACCAATTACAAGTATTATGTTACCATCTTGGTTCATTTATAACCTTGGTGCATTCATCTACTATCTCGTATTGGGTTTGTTTTACTTTTTTATGTTTTTGTTTACTTTTTGTGTGTTTGTTGTTAGGAAATAAGGGATAAAATATGCGAGAATAATCCCTCACGAATTACAACAATAGAAACTAATATGTAGAAATTATTACAGATCTCAAATAAAATTGCAGAATAAAATAACACAACACAAAGAGATAGTATTTAACGTGGTTCACCCAATTTGGGCTATGTCCACCAAGAATCACTTGCTCAGATTTTATTACAAGCCACCGCTCTCTCAATACGATACCCAGATTCTATTTGGAGCTATGCTCAACAAACTCTACAAATTCACAGCCGAATTCAAAACACATTTGCAATACATTTGCTTGTACCTCTATCATATGCATAAGACCATATAAATAGACAACTGCTTAAGCAGTTTTACAAAACCGTGGGTATCAAAACCATGGGAAAAACCCGTCCCATAAACCTATGGGTCAAAAAACTCGCCCATATGAGAAAATCATGTTTCCCGATATGTCGGGTGCATTTTTCGAGGCCAAAAATTTTACGCCTAATTTTTTTTTTTGGCTGCGCCCTGAACCCTCAAGCTACCGAGGCCTACCGCCCAACCCCGAACCCCGGAAAGGATACATGAAAAGTGTACAGTCTTCAACACTTTCACACATGAAAATAGGCTCCACAACCTAACAATCTCCCACTTGGAGACTAGTTTTCCTTTGAGCAAGCTTCTCAACCCTTCACTAGTTTCTGTGAAGACCAACCAAAGCTGAACACAACTTTAGTTTTTCCCTTGTGACCACCTTGGTCATCATGTTTGCAGGATTTTGATTGGTATGAATCTTCTCCAACTTCAACTTCTCTTCCTCCAAAGTTGTCTTGATGAAATGGTACCTTAATTATATATGCTTTGTCCTAGAGTGGAAAGCAGAGTTCTTAGCTAGGTGTATAGCACTCTGACTATCACTATGCAGCTTACATTCCTCCTGCTTATGCCCCAACTCCTCAAGCAATTTTTGTAACCAAATCATCTCTTTGCTTTCCTCTGTGGCAACAACATACTCAACCTCTGTGGTTGACAAAGCCACCAGCTTCTGTAGTCGTGAAATCTAACTCACTGTTGTCCCACCTACAGTGTAAATATAACTTGTCGTGCTCCTCCTGCTGTCTACATCTCTAGCCATATCTGAATCTACATAACCACGTAAAGTGGTGTTTGATCCACTGTAGCACAAAACTATCCCCATGGTCCCTCTCAAATACCGAAGGATCCACTTTACTGCTTGCCAATGCTCTTTACCTGGATCACTCATAAATCTACTCACAACTCCCACTACATGGGAAATATCAGGCCTAGTGCACACCATAGCATACATCAAACTACCAACTACTGATGAGTAAGGTACCTTGGACATCTAGTTTCTTTCTTGCTCTGTCTTGGGACACTGCTCCTTTGATAACTTGAAGTGGCCTGCCAAAGGAGTCCCAACCGGTTTAGCATCCTGCATATTAAACCTCTCCAAGACCTTCTTAATGTACTCTTCCTGAGATAAAGTCAGCTTTCGTTCCTTCCTATCTCGAGATATCCTCATACCAAGGATTTGTTTGGCTGTACCCAAATCCTTCATAGCAAATGATTCACTTAGCTGCTTCTTGAGTACTTTTATTTCCTGCATGTTTTTACCTGCAACCAGCATGTCATCAACATACAAACACAAGATAATATAACTTCCATCCTCAAATTTCTTTGTATACACACAATGGTCATAATGACATCTGATATAACCTTGCTCCATCATGAAGCTATCAAATTTCTTATACCATTGACGTGGAGCTTGTTTCAGGCCATACAAGCTCTTCTTCAGTTTGCACACCATCTCCTCTTTACCTTTGACTTCATATCCTTCTAGCTGCTGCATATATAGCTCCTCCTCCAAATCGCCATGGAGAAATGTAGTCTTTACATCTAACTATTCTAAGTGCAAGTCTTCTGCTGCCACTATTCCAAGAACAGTTCTGATAGAAGTCATTTTTACTACAGGAGAAAAAATCTCATCAAAATCTATACCTTTTTCTATGCAAACCCCTTGACCACCAACTGGGCCTTGTATCTTTTCTTACCTCCTTCTTCCTCTTTGACTCTAAACACCCAATTATTATGTAATGCTCTTTTTCCTTCGGTAGCTTTACCAAATCCCATGTCTGGTTCTCCATGAGAGCCTGATGCTCCTCATCCATGGCTTGCTCCCACTTCTTCCTGGCATCTACCTGCATTGCTTCATCAAAGCTCTCTGGTTCTCCACTATCAGTGAGTAATAAATAATAAAGAGAAGGAGAAAAACATTCAAGTTCTCTTCTTACCCTAGAAGACCTCCTCAATATAGGAGTTTGGGGTTCCTGTTGAGGGGGTTCCTGTTGAGGGGGTTCCTGAACTAATTCATGTGTCACTTTCCCATCTAGAAGATCCTCTACCGATGCATATTCTTTCTTGGATTCTTCCCTGTTTTCCTGCAACTACTGCTTATACATGACTTTCTCATTAAAGACCACATCCCTAGATCGAATTATTTTCTTGTCCTTAATACTCCAACATTTATATCCAAAGTCATCACCACCATAACCAATGAAAGTACATTTTTATGATTTAGCCTCTAGCTTAGTCCTATCATCCTTGTCTATGTGAACAAACACCTCACATCCAAAGACTCTAAGAAATGAATAATCAACTTTCTTACCATACCAAGCCTCCTCAGGTATGCCTCCATCCAAGGCACTTGAGGGTCCTCTGTTTATCAAGTACACAGTTGTGCTTACCGTCGCCCCAAAAGAAAGAGGCAGTCCTGCATGTAACCTCATGCTCCTAGCACATTCCATTATTGTTCTATTCATCCTTTCTGATACTCCATTTTGCTGCAGAGTTCTTGGAAATGTCTTTTACCTGCGGATTCCATTCTTAGAACAATAATCATCAAATTCATTGCTGCAATACTCCCCTCCATTATCTGACCTAAGACATTTTAGCTTAAGACCTGTTTCATTCTCTACCAAGGCTTTCCATTTAACAAAAGTGTCAAATACATCAGATTTGTTTCTAATACAATAAACCCAAACTTTCCTTGTTGCATCATCAATAAAAGTAACATAATAACTTGAACCCCAAGAGATGATACCTGAGTTGGCCCCCACACATCAGAATGCACCAGCTCTAACTTACTCTCTTTCTTTGTAGGTCCAACCTTGAGAAACCTTACTCGCTTATGTTTCCCATATATGCAGTTCTCACAGAAATCGAAACCTGTTTCTGTATATCTAGGCAAATTCTTCTTTATGATGTTCATGCCCTTATGGCTCATATGACCGAGCCTATAGTGCCATAATGTTGTATCTGCATCTGAAGCCACAAGATTACAATCATTAGTACTATCAGTGGTTAAATACAAGGTTCCAACCTTCTTACCTCTTGCCACCACAAGAGCACCCTTGGTAACCTTCCAAGAGTCTGCTGTAAATATCACAGTACAACCATCACTTCCCAACTGCCCTGCCGATATCAAATTTTGTCTTAATGTAGGCACATGTCTGACATCCTTCAATAGCCAAGTATTCCCATTCTACATCTTAACCTGAATAGAACCTTTTCCAACTATGCTACAAGGCTCATCATCACCAAGAAAAACATGCCCAAAATCTCCTTGAACATAATCAACAAAATAATGCCTATGTGGAGAAGCATGGAAAGAAGCCCCTGAATCTAAAACCCAAGATTCAGTAATATTGTGCAAAGAAAGAATCAAAGCATCCTGACATACATTACCCGTTGCCACATTTGCCTCCTTGTTTTCTTCTTGTTGTTTCTTCTTATCCTAAAGCTCCCAACAGTCCTTCTTTGCATGCCCAGGCTTTCCACAATTCCAGCATACAATCTTGTTCTTGGATTTTGACCTTGCCCGATCTTTTGATTTTCCACGGTTTCCTCTATTCTTTTGTCTCCCTCTAGTTTCCACTATCAAAGAATTCCCTGAAGTAGAAGATTCCCTAGAGCTTTTTCTTCACATTTCCTCACTTAGAATCACCCCTACAACATCCTCAAACTTCAACTTCAAGTTAGCTGGAACCGAGTTACTTACCGCCATTACCAGGCTATTCCAACTCTCAGGTAAAGAGCATAGAATTAATAAAGCCCTAACTTCTTCATCAAATTCTATTGTAACCGAAGCTAGCATATTCACTACCGTATTGAAATCATTTAAATGATCTGCTACTGAACTATTCTCAGACATCTTCATATTAAACAACTTTTTCATTAAAAATATCTTATTAGAGGCAGAGGGTTTTTCATACAACTTCCCTAATGCATCCATTAGATCTTTTGTAGTCTTTTCCTTTGAAACATTAAATAATACTGAAGATGCAAGACTCAGTCGGATCGTTCCAAGTGCCTTCCGATCTAACAAATCCCATTCCACATCTGTCATACTCGAGGGTTTGTTCACCTTCTCAGACAATGGAGTATAAAGATCCTTCTGATAAAGGTAATCTTCCATCTGCATCTTCCAAAGACTGAAATTCTGCCCGTTGAATTTATCAACCCTAGATCTTCCTTCATCTACCATATCTCCCACTCAAGCTAAAAAATTTCCTGCGATTCAACACTTCAGCAAACCAAACTAGGCTCTGATACCAATTGTTAGGAAATAAGGGATAAAATATGTGGAATAATCCCTCACAAAATCGCAACAATAGAAACTAATATGCAGAAATTATTACAGATCTCAAATAAAATTGCAGAATAAAATAACACAACACAAAGAGACAATATTTAACATGGTTCACCCAATTTGGGCTACGTCCACCAAGAATCACTTGCTCAGATTTTATTACAAGCCACCACTCTCTCAATACCATACCCAGATCCATTTGGAGCTATGCTCAACAAACTCTACATAATTCACAGCCGAATTTAAAACATATCTACAATACATTTGCTTGTACCTCTATCATATGCATAAGACCATATAAATAGACAACTGTTTAAGCAGTTTTACAAAACCGTGGGTATCAAAACCATGGGAAAAACCCATCCCATAAACCTATGGGTCAAAAAACTTGCCCATATGAGAAAAGCATGTTTCCTGATATGTCGGGTGCATTTTTCGAGGCTAAAAAATTTTACGCCTAATTTTTTTTTTTTTTTTTTAGGGCTACGCCCCAAACCTCCACTGCGAGGATACATGAAAAGTGTATAGTACTCTTAGTGTACAGTCTTCAACACCTTTACACATGAAAACAGGCTCCACAACCTAACATTTGTTTATACACATAATGGGTTGCACATCACGATTCCTTACTAATCATGGTGAAAACTTTATTGTGCAAAACAAAAATTAGGTTTCTCTAACTTTAACTATCTAAATGAAATTTCAAGCTACAAGCATGATCCCTCGCATATTCCTTCTACTCCTTGCATCCTTTTTCTTTTGCATTCTTCCTATCAAACATCTATCCTCTACTTTGCTGCATCACCCACCCGCTTGGGGGGGAATTCACTTACCATCCAAATTCATTGGGGCATCCAAATGTTTCACAGGGGAAAATCAAGACCATCCACCATGCTTCCTTTTCATATGATCACTAATCTACATATGTCTACTATCTTTAAACTGTTATTTCTTCGCAATAAAACTTTAAAGAGAGGAAAATGTACAGAACCTTAGAAAACATACCTATTTCTATCATATTCTTGGTTATCCACCTCCTTTGCAAATATGTTAAGCTACATCCTTTTAAAGAATTAATTAAATTGATTCTATCATGCCCATCCCTGTAGAATTAAGTAAATTAATTCTAATCATGATTAGACAATACTCTTATATCCCTTGACTAATTTAAGTAATTATTTAATTAAATAAATATTTAATTATACACTCACCCTCCACTTAGCTCCACTTCACTATATTAGTCACTCAATTCAAACTACCTCACTTCACTCCACTTCTAGAACCCTACAAAGGTGGAAGCAATAGTAATGCACATACAACCACCTTCTCGAGTCAACTATTATTGCCCACAAAATATTCATTGCCCCTGTAAAGCTACAAGGGCACAGACCAAATCTAATAGCTATTTCATGAAATTGTAAATATGAACCTATAACCCATTCAAACCTTTACCCACAAATCATGGCCTCTCCTTCAACTATAAATAGTAGGCCATATCCTTCACAATCATCCCTTGGAAAACCCTAGAGAATCCTTGGAAGCTTTAAATAAGTGTACAAACATTTTCACATGTTCCATTCAATCTACATCCTTGTGATTCATTCTTTCTCATGGAATTTCTTCTTCATTCATAAACTAAATTAGAGCATCTACAACCAATTAAATCCAAGAGATCTAACAAGTGTGTTTGCACTTCAAAAATATCATCTTAAGGTTTTCAAGAAGGATCTAAGGAAATATTTGCATTACTTATTATTTTTCTTTCATTTACTTTCAATTTTCCTTTCTCACGGGTGGGGTTTTTTACCTAGGCACTTAGGTCAAAAATCTTGACAAAATTAATCAGGGTTTTTGAATTTTTTGTAAGGATGAAAATCCCTACTAGTATCAATCTTAAGTTTTTAGACCAAATCCACTTCCCCCATGAAATATAAATTGCTTTGGTGAAAAATATAAATTTGTACAAGGTAAAACAACATCAAAAAGTAGGTTTTTATAATAGGATATAATTTATTACACATTGGTTGACACGTGTGGAGGTCAAATACTACCTATATTTTATTATGTTGACTCGGTAGTCATGTGTTTGGCCTCAAAAAACATGAGACGATTCTACGTTCTTGGGTCTTGAAAATCCTATATACTAGACTCTCATGTTTTTTATGAGTTCAATGTTTGCGCTACAAAAAACATGATATTATGTGGCAATGTTTCGATGTTCTAATCCCATAAAAACAAAAAAACATGGAAGTATGTAGGGGTTTGGGCTTCGGGAAACATCTTGCATCCTACATGCTTTGTGGTCTCATGCTCAAATGTTTTGAACTTCTAAAAACATGAAACACTATAGTGTATCAAGTTTCAGGGTTATGGGAACACTTAAAAATTAACATGTTAACATGCTTGGAATACCCCAAATCCTGAAAAAACATAAGAAATTTATAACTTTTGCAAAAATATTGAATTTTCTTACAAAATGGCTAACTTCAAATAATCCAAAGACAAAATTTTAATAGGTTGTCTATAAATTATCATGCAATTCAAATTTTTGGATAACAATAACAACATAATTATGTGGACAAAATTCTTATTCATATTTTACAAGTCACACGCAATTTGCATGTGTACATATACCTAAACATATGCCTTTGTAAAATATTTCCTTATTCAATAGTGTTGCACAATCATATACATTAAGTCAGCCATTAAAAAACACCTGCAAAGTATAATACAAATCTAATAATTTTCAAACATCAAGGTAAAAATTGAAATAAAACCACCAAACCAATATTTAATATAAATCTTAAGCCATGAAGAGGTTTAGACACTCACACAAAGGTATTGATGTATGATTTTATTGGCTCTCCTCACCCTATAAACACTTCAATTTTAATTAAAAATAAAACACAGTAACTAACTACTTTTAATCATGAAAAATCCTCACACCCCATCTCCACTATAGAGGCATCCTCACTTTATAATTTTCTACCAAGGAAAATCATTCCACTATGTAATCTAAAATGGTGAGAATTTTAGGTAATACATTCTTTGAATGAGATAGGCCTCTAGTGGAATGTAATGATTTTTGGACTTTTTTTCTCCCAAAAGAATAAACCATATAGGGAGTAGTGAACAATCTGATTGTTTGAATATGAAAATGTTGGAGATAAAGATAAAAATTACGGTGATATGGAATTATAAAATTATGAGTATTAGAAAATCCCCATAGAACTAATAAATAGAAGGAATCCCTTTGATGAAACTGCATGATATGCATCAGGAAACATCACATCCCTAATTGAGGTCAACTACTAAACAATATTGAAGCCTTATTAGAAAATCTATTGATTAATGGACAAAAATATGATTTTGAAGTTATGAAAAATTATGAGAAGATTTAAATTGAGGAGGATAGTTTGGAAATAGAAAACATAGAAGAATATATATCCCAATGGGATCTCATGAGAAATTATGCTAAATAGCTAAGTCACACTAGTGAGAAAAAATAAGTTGCTAAGGGTATATTGAATTATGAAATAATTTTTTTTGTTAGTATGAGATATTAAGATTGAAAATCATGATATTTAAGGAAGGTATGAAAGAATCTAAACAATATAGAAGAAAGTAGAGAGAAACAAAATTGAAATGTGTTTAAAATTTCAAACACCATATTGGCATTTCTTTATATAGGATCTCCTATGAGGTTGATAAACAATTCTAGAAAATAATAAAGGAATTCTTAAATGCCAAACTGTTTGATATTTCAACTATGGAAAAATTGAATGAGATTTATAAATTGCTCAAAGTTATAAAAAAGAGACAAATAAACTTCACAACATTCCCATATATACCATAAATGTAGTAAATATATGTATATTTCAGCAATAACACATCAATCCCTCGTGAGAAATTCATCATGCGTATATGAAAAAATTCAAGATATGTAAAACTAAGATGGAAAAAGAAAAGAAAAAATGTGTAGCTAAAGAACCAACTAGTCTAAAGCATCCTATAAGTGGTATTCGTTTAGATAGGGACTCATAGTACGATCTATTCTATTATGCTAATTTTTACAAACAATTAATGACTTAAATTACTTTCTATTTTTGTGATGTTTAAGTTACTTTTCGGGGGAAAAATTAAAATGTCAGTGTATAAGATATAAAACATAGAGTAAAATCCATTCAAAAATCAGTTACATTCTCTTATTATAAAGATGTGAACTAACCATTTCAAATTATATTTTTGATGGTGACTAATACTTTTATGAAAATTAAGAGTTGAAAGTTTGTGCTAATTTCCAATAAGAAACATCAAGATAGTTTATAGAAATTTTTATCTAGAAATATCATTCATGATCTACTTTATTATTTTTAATGTATGTATTTATTTCCTTTCTTAAGTAGAGGGTTCCTTTATAAATATTTTAACACTCCTACGGTTTAATTTCCTACATGCAACTGGTACAATCTACATTTTCTTATCTATAAATTTATTCTCGCATCATGTCTATTCTTATTCTTTCCCTTTAATCTATAGACTTATTTAGAGTTCAATTCAAAAAAACCATTATTAAAATCATATGTAGATATTCTATTTTAAGAATTAATATCATTTTCAACAAAGGGAACCTATCCTCATAATAAAAATAATAATTTTACACCTTTCCTATTGATGAAGATCATACTGATTTCATATATAAAAATATATTTCAATATACAACCATGAAATATCATAATTGATGGGTAGAAGTAGCCATTACATATGACTATAAAGTGGAGTAAATAGTGTAGCTCATCTATGGGAATATCATTATTGAGTTTGGTTTCCCTTTAAGTATCATAAAAAACTAAGGTGCCTAATTTGTGGTGAAAATAGTGTAGGTTATTCTTTCTAAATTCATGTCGTGCGATAATAAGTGTTATTTGTTTCATTTGCAAGCCAAAGGCCATGTAGATCATTTTTAACAAAATGTTGGATATAATACTGATTACGTTTTTTATGTCAGATACAAATATTGGGTGAGTGCATACCAATTTTTTTATGGGATTTCCAAAATATACATAAGAAAAGAATTGAATGAACTTTATTTTATATGGTTTACGGGTGTGGACTAATGATTCTCATGCAGTTATTGGTTACTACACTACGTACTATGAATACATTGCATTTATGTTATGCTAATTATATTTAATAGTCTAATTTTCATGACATGATCCCACTAGATAAGAAATAACTACTCACATAATGGAATAATAATAATGAGAAAATGTGGTAGAGGGTGTTTTATGACTACCAAATTAATAATATTTTTGTGAAATTTGGTGTCCATGTTCTCATGTATGACTCACAATACAAGATAAATCATGACAAGCCATAGGTTTGAGGTCTTGCACCATTCATCATAGTAGATTTCATTGGAATTGGAATGGTAAAGTTAACTTGTTTAAGTGTTTCTCAAGTCATCGACATGTTAATGGAAGTAGGCTCAAGTTGTGTTTTAATATGTGATCTCTTTTGTGTTTCTTTCAAGAAACGTGTGCAAGTAAACACGATCTTTTCCAACCATATAGTTAGAAGCAGGTTATATGTTTTATTTCTATAAAAAAATCAGAATTATGGATGGATTGAACAAATTCATATAGCAATATAATATATTAGTATAAAATTGACTGATGCTTATAGGGTTGGTTGAGAAATTTGAGTGCGGGCCCTCACTACTCCCATACTAAATGCCTAAGTTTCTAGTTGGGTACATGAGTTATTTTACCAAATACATGTTTTTAAGAAGAACATTATCTAGACCCTTCTAGGTCTTTAATTCCACACTCTTAGTTTGGCATATGATATTAGTCATTAAAATATAGGTTGTGAATTGGGGTCTTGAGGAAGAATGGTAAAAATAAGAAGGTGGTAATAAATATGCACTTATTTTGAAGAAGTGGGGTAGGTATCTTAGTTTATTAGTAGATTTCGACATTATGGTGTGATGTAAAAAAACATAAGATAAGGTGGAATGTTTAAGTGAGGCACTGATTATGGTGCACATGTTGGAAGGGGAAATAAAAATCTATCATGATTACCAAAATTGTCAAAATACATAAAAGGGAAAATTCTTATGGTGTATGTGATATGACATGTGTCAGTGCACATGTCATGTAGTATAAAACACGTGGTACATGAGGGGGATGTGCACATTATGAAATACTACCCACTACAAAATGGTGAATTGGAATTTGAGGTGATAATACTGTGATAATTGGGTAAAGGGGCTTGGTATTCCCCAATTTAATTGTATTACTTTTTGCACCTTATTCTTGACGTTATTGCAAGTTTTTAAGTTGTAAGATATTCCTAATACAGTGTGTTTGCACATCCAACATGAAAAAACCATGACATAAACGTAGCATAGTAATAAGATGCCACCAAATAGATGAAAGAGGGTTAGAATGTATACAACAGTTTCCCCCATAGAGGAAACATTGTTGTCACACTACTATATAAATTGTTAGTAATATTACTTTTAGGGTCAAAATTATGTCAAAAATATACATTTAAAAAAAAAATTGACCACATTGATTTGAGTAATCTCCCTTGTCTAGAGTGGTACAAAATTGATGCTAAAATTAAGTGACTAATATTTTTTTGGCACATTTTTCCACTGTTATCCAAAATAAGCCCATGCTTATTTTTGGCTAACTCCTCCTCCTTTTCCTTTTCTGGCACTTAAATGAATTTTTGGCATGCTTCAAGGACTCAAAATATTCTGGAAATGGCTTCATCAGATAGGATTTTTCTTCCCTTTCCAAAAAGGTAAAGAAGTCCTCCTAACTCCTTGTATTTTGCAAGTTATGGCTCAGCCGGAGTTTGGAGGGGAAATTTTCCCTAGGTAGGCCCATAGCCAATTAGAAAGTGCCACATGTCAAGGCAGAGTGGAGGCATGGAGAGAAATTCAGCACTTAGCCCTTTTGGCTAAAAGGCACAAAGTCACAAACCGGCCCGCGGAGGAGAAAGGAGAAAATTGGTTAAGGCCCCCGCATTGAATCAGGAGGCACCACGTGTCCACATCATTAGCGGGAGTTAGGGGAAGGGAAGGATTTTCAGTTTTTGCCAAAAGTGCAAAATGAAAACTTGAACCCGTGGTCCCATCGACCAATAGGGTGGTGCCACGTGTCCACGTCATCAGTGGGAGTTGGGCCCACGAAGAATTTTGGGAGAATTTCCCAATTTTGTGCAAAGAGGAAAAATGTTGTTTTGATCCCGTGGCCGAACTAGAAAATGCCACATGTCTCAGAGTGGTGGGGCTGTGGGGATTTTTGTGAAATTTTTCCAAAAGGGAAAATGTTAAATTTTGACCCCGTCGACCTAATTTTGACTCTGTTTTTACCAGTTTTGCCCTAAATCTTCAGAGGGCCATATCTTTCGAACCAGAGCTTAGTTTTCATGATTTTGGTGTCATTGGAAAGGTATTGAAATTATCTACATGATGAACACCTCAATTTTTATTTTTGATGGATATTTGTGGGATAAAATTTAAGAAACTTGTGTGGCACGGAAAAATGTAGAAATGACATCCAACTACCATATTTTAATGCGGTATGGTACCCATTCTTCTCCAGCATGGTCAAAAACATTGGGAAATGAGATTGTAGAGGTTCCCTTTCCGTTTTAATGGATTTTGTTGGTTGGTGGGTGCAAAAAATGGATTTCCCACATTTCTCTCTCCTCTGTTCTTTTTTTCCATCGATTAAAAGCCAGTTTTGGCTCATTTTGTAATGTTGGACATTCTTGCTCTTCAAGCTCTCTTTTCTTCCTTACCAGGTGGATTTAAGGAGTTTCAGACCTCCCATGAAGACTATAGCTCCTTTTTTACCTCTTTTCTATTGCAACGTATTGTATCAAATCTTGGAAATGATAATGTATGTTTTGTGATCGATTTTCAATCCTCTCATGCATTTATCATTGTCTTCTGATCCTTCATTACATTTTGATAATCTGTGCATGTTTTGGTGCTGCAATCTTCATGATCTATGTCTAATTTGTAAAGCAAGGAGTTCAACACTCCTTTGGTATATCACCGTTTGTTTTTTTTTGCTTAGTTTTGTTTCCATTTCCATTATTCTTCTTAACTCTATCTCCTTGGTAGTTTTAGAGTAAGATTTTGATTCGAGAACCTCTACAAAATTACATGCATACACCTAAACAGAGGAGTAGGAACGTGATTTCTCTGGAGATTTTTCTCACCTTGCAAGGTCCCACACCTTGGAGAAAACTCAATGTTGTGTAATCACACTAAATGACCCAATTTTGGACTGCAGATCTGAAGGTCATTTAGGGGGTGCTGTAGATTTGCACTAACACCACCATTAAGCATTTTCCCCAATTTTTACCACATTTATTTACCATGATTGTGTCACCTTTATGACAACCTCGTTGGTCCAAAAATTTTTTTCTGGATAGATCTATGGATAGACAGCCCAAAAGTGTGCAGGGCTTAGCCCCTCTTTGAGTCAGCAAAGTGAAACTGGTTTATTGCTATTCTACCAGCAGGAATCTATGCAAGTCTCACAGATTCTGCCTTCGGGGGTTTGGGATCTCATCCCAGTAGAGTGTTTCAGGCTGCAAAAAGAAAGGAATGAAAGAGGGAAAAGAGAAAGAACAGATCCGAAGGAAGAAAAGAAATGAATTCCAAAGCAGAAAGGTCAGAAGATTTATGTTTTTGGGTTGGTAGTAAACAGAGCCAAACCTACTTACATAAATAAACAAAGCAATACTGATGAGCAAATGACAGAAAAGTAGATATGAATCCAACAGATTAAACACATACAGATCTAACGTAAGGAAGATCTAATGCATAACACAACTATTGAGCACAAAGTCTTAATATTTGTATTACTGTTTTCTTCTGTTACAAGAAAGCTCAAAGTCTTTCTCTCCTCACTTCTATTTTCATCTAAAAAATGTTCACCACGAATACAACAAGTATTCCAGTATTTATAGAAGAGAGGAGAAGGAAAGAAAAAAAGGAGCCAACAAATATTTACAAAGATATTTACAAAATATCTAAAAGTCATGTTGACTTTTGACAACTTGATGGATGACATCATCCCATGATGCAACATGGATGATGTCATCATTTGTGCCAACACACTTTAGACATTTCAACAAGAAAGTCGAGAATAGAGAGAAGAAGAAGAAGAGGAAGAAGAAGAAGAAGCAGCTACTCGTCATCGTCATCCTGCGGCCGAAAGGGGGTTGCCTGCTTCTGATGCTGCTCAGGAGATGATATGTGGAACTGAGCGCGGTATTCCAAAAACTTGTTAATCATGGGCCCAAATTGATCCTGTGATGGATCCTTGTGCCGTTCGCTGATTGCTTCGCAAGTCTCCCGCTCGCTTATGAGCTTTTCTGGGAGTTTAGAATAATCTTTCTCCACCTCGATGAGGAACCCGATGAAGTCCCTACAGGCCAGCAGGTTGTTGATAGATTCAGTGTCAAATGTGACCTCTGGCCCCGTTCCTTGAGAAGCGATCTCCTTGAAGATCCGGATAGTTTCATCAGCTGATCTCATGGTAAAGGAAGGAGTGAGCAGCCCTGGAGACATGTTAAGAACAATTCGCTCCATTTGATGCATCGCATCCAGGGCCTCTTCCTTCACCTTGTCTATCTTTTCCAGAACAAATTCCAGCTGATCTATCCGATAGTCCAGAGTGGACATGGTTTTGTTGAGGGCCCTTGGATGGCCGAAAACTCCGAACTTGACCAGATCCTCGACTGAACAGTCGAACATTTGTTGAAAGGTCTCATGTTGGAGTCTAGCATGATCTAGCTCTTCTGATATGGGACCCGCTAATACTTGGAGTTCCTTGTTCACCTTTTTGATGTTTAGATATGAATTGACATACTCGGCGATCACTCTTTCACTATCCTTGAGGATCTGGCTCCTCCAAGCAGAAACGGCCATACCACCGCCGCCGATCTTTGAATATTCATTGATTTTCTCCTGGCTGAGAAGCTCAGAAGTCTCGGTGGCAGTCGTGGGAGGTGCACTACCCATCTTCTGTAAGGCTTGAAGCAGATATTTGTTCTGCTCCTTCAGTAGCCTTTTCTTTTGTTTTATTCCTTGAAGCGTTTTGCAGAGGGCATCGACTGCGGAAAGAGCTTCCCCCTGGAGACTTTCAGAAGACGTCCCCATTGTGACTTGAGTCACAGTAAAATCTGTCGAGACAGATCTTTTTTCTCCTTGAGGGGATCAGGGTATGCTATTTCCATAACTCTCTCACCCGCAGCACTTTGAGAGAAGCGTGTTACAGGCTTTTGCTTCTTTGCCCCTTTGGCCGGAATCACTGAAAAGTCCATCGGAGCGATGGGAACTTTCCTCTTTTGTTGGCTCAACTGCTGAGAGATCCAGGCTGGTCCCATAGAAGAAGGACCAGAGACAGAGGAGGAGGGAGCAACAGTAGAAGAGGGGAAAAACGTGGAGACACGCGGCGGTGGCATTGAAAGCATAGCCGAAGAAGTGTCCACGGGAGGAAGGGAAACCGCAGCTGCAGAAGACAAAGGAAGGGAAGGGAGCCCGGAAATGAGGGAAGAAATGGAAGAAGATAAATCAGTGAGGGAAGAGAAGATAGACGAAGAGGCAGGGGAAAGAGTAGAAGAAGAGGCGGAGGACATGACCAAAGGGATGGTCGCCTGAGTTACTTGAGGAGGGGAAGGAAGAGAAGAAGAAGGGATAGAAGGGACTTCTGTGGTTGTAGCAATGCCGACATCCTGAGTGGATGGGCGTATGGGACTATCCTCTGCTGCTTCTTTCTCTGGCGAATCCAGAGTTATTACCTGTTCTGGCGCTGTGGAAGGAGGACTTTCAGGGGCTTCTTCCTGAATGGTGCTGGATTCACCTTCTGTACCTTTGCCTTTTAGCTGCTTCTTGGACCTTGGAGGCGCATTGCCCAATGGGGAGGTGGTGAAATCTACCCCGAGGTAGATCAGCCCATTCATGCGGCACCAGTGCTCTGTTCTGCGCATAGTCTCCTTGACCCTCTCCTCAATTGTTTGAGGAGCCTTGCTTCTGTCAATGGCCGGGAAGGGCCAATCATCCCCTTCCGTGTCATTATACACCTTGTCTACTTCATCTTCCGTAGTTTGGAAGCCTTTGGGGACAATGGCCACTCCGTATTGGATAATTTCCGCCAATGCTAAGCGAGAATGATCCTTTCTTCGAGTTCCACGTCGTGGATGACGCCAATGTAAATATCCTCAATTTGAGGGACATGGATCGAATCAAGCTTAGTGCTTGTGGCACAGCCCCTCAGGTCAAAGGTAGGCCTGGCCGGGAAGTCATATTTCAAATTGAGCAACTCCACTCTCGCAAACATTTCCTTCACCTTGTGATGGGAGGAGCATGTGTACCGGCCCACTGTGAGGGGGAAAGGAGTTCCGCCCTTCTTTCTTTTGAGGCATTTCTCATGGTATGTGACCAGCTGCCTTGATAACTCTAGTAGAATCAGCTTAGGTCCAACGCATACCTCGGTAGCTGGTTGGCTTGCCCAAGAAGTTGACCGCCCTCAGATAGGTAAATGTGGGAAACTAGGTGAACAGGGCCCCCCACTTCTCCACGGTTGACACAATGTTTTTGGTCGTGCGACCATGAGTTAGATTTGGCCTTAACAGGAAAATGATGTGATAGAAGAAAGCATCATTAATTTTGGTGAATTGAGGGATGCTATTCTCCAGCCTCAGTTCTGGATAATATTCATATATTTTGACCTGAGGCCAAATTCCACTTCGGTTTAGCCCTGGATAATCCCTCTCCGACGCTGCAGCGTAGACTACGTAGGAGTTCATATGGAACACTCCCGTTGTGGCGAATTGTTGTAGCTACTCGGAGATGGTGCTGCTTATTATTTCCCCCCAGCAAAAGCGCTGATCAGGCACATTCTTATTCATTGTTTCCAAGTACCTCAGCATCCATTTATGGAAGTAGTGGGCGTCAGAAAGCCCGAAGACCCTGCTCAGGAAAGTAATAGTATCGCTGAGCTCTTCTGAGAAGTCACTGCGGTGGATGATTTGGGGCCACCGGGTTACCACCTTCTTGTTTTTCAAGTAGACTTCGTTCATTAGTTGCATGCATTGGTCTTCATTGTCTTCCCAGGCCTTGATGCACTCTTCTTGGCTGACGGCCACAAAGTGCCGGTGGTGAGGGATGCCGAGCATTATCTCAAAATGACGGGTAGTGAGGTTTATGATTACCTCGCCCTTGCTATTTTCGACACATCTTGTGTCCTTGTTGTAAGACCGTGCAATCACCATCATGAATTCATTGTTGGCTGACTCGACATTGATTCCTCCGGCGAAATGCAGGGCACTGCCTATTAATTTGTCCATCCACGGACTTCTTGTAACCTTCTGAGTCCTAACCCAGAATTCTTCCATGTCAATGTGACCCAACTCTGAGTCCCTGACATCCATACTGCATTCAGCCTGTGATTCGGGCATCCTGACCCTTTGATATTTGTACTTCATCTC